>JAWZYU010000008.1:7104739-7425626 GCA_038380435.1 Ryuthela nishihirai
GAATATTTCCCTTCGTCTAAAGCTATTCGCTCCTGGAGTAAGAATATTTGTTCCTAGAATAAGAATATTTCCCTTCGTCTAAAGCTATTCGCTACTGGAATAAGAATATTTGTTCCTAGAATAAGAATATTTCCCTTCGTCTAAAGCTATTCGCTACTGGAATAAGAATATTTGTTCCTAGAATTAGAATATTTCCCTTCGTCTAAAGTTATTCGCTCCTGGAGTAAGAATATTTGTTCCTAGAATAAGAATATTTCCCTTGGTCTAAAACTATTCGCTCCTGGAGTAAGAATTTTTTTCCTAGAATAAGAATATTTCCCTTGGTCTAAAGTTATTCGCTCCTGGAGTAAGAATATTTGTTCCTAGAATAAGAATATTTCCCTTGGTCTAAAACTATTCGCTCCTGGAGTAAGAATATTTGTTCCTAGAATAAGAATATTTCCCTTGGTCTAAAACTCTTCGCTCCTGGAGTAAGAACATTTGTTCCTAGAATAAGAATATTTCCCTTCGTTTAAAGCTATTCGCTCCTAGAGTAAGAATATTTGTTCCTAGAATAAGAATATTTCCCTTGGTCTAAAGCTATTCGCTCCTGGAGTAAGAATGTTTGTTCCTAGAATAAGAATATTTCCCTTCGTCTAAAACTATTCGCTCCTGGAATAAGAATATTTGTTCCTAGAATAACAATATTTCCCTTCGTCTAAAGCTATTCGCTCCTGGAGTAAGAATATTTGTTCGCAGAATAAGAATATTTCCCTTCGTCTAAAGCTATTCGCTCGTGGAGAAAGAACATTTGCTCTTAGAATAAGAATATTTCCCTTCGTCTAAAGCAATTCGCTCCTGGAGTAAGAATCTTTGTTCCCAGAATAAGAATATTTCCCTTGGTCTAAAGCTATTCGCTCCTGGAGTAAGAATATTTGTTCCTAGAATAAGAATATTTCCCTTGGTCTAAAACTATTCGCTCCTGGAGTAAGAATTTTTTTCCTAGAATAAGAATATTTCCCTTGGTCTAAAGTTATTCGCTCCTGGAGTAAGAATATTTGTTCCTAGAATAAGAATATTTCCCTTCGTCTAAAGCTATTCACTCCTGGAGTAAGAACGTTTGTTCCTAGAATAAGAATATTTCCCTTGCTCTAAAGCTATTCGCTCCTGGAGTAAGAACATTTGTTCCTAGAATAAGAATATTTCCCTTCGTTTAAAGCTATTCGCTCCTAGAGTAAGAATATTTGTTCCTAGAATAAGAATATTTCCCTTGGTCTAAAGCTATTCGCTCCTGGAGTAAGAATGTTTGTTCCTAGAATAAGAATATTTCCCTTCGTCTAAAGCTATTCGCTCCTGGAGTAAGAACATTTGTTCCTAGAATAAGAATATTTCCCTTCGTTTAAAGCTATTCGCTCCTAGAGTAAGAATATTTGTTCCTAGAATAAGAATATTTCCCTTGGTCTAAAGCTATTCGCTCCTGGAGTAAGAATGTTTGTTCCTAGAATAAGAATATTTCCCTTCGTCTAAAGCTATTCGCTCCTGGAGTAAGAACATTTGTTCCTAGAATAAGAATATTTCCCTTCGTTTAAAGCTATTCGCTCCTAGAGTAAGAATATTTGTTCCTAGAATAAGAATATTTCCCTTGGTCTAAAGCTATTCGCTCCTGGAGTAAGAATGTTTGTTCCTAGAATAAGAATATTTCCCTTCGTCTAAAGCTATTCGCTCCTGGAGTAAGAATATTTGTTCCTAGAATAAGAATATTTCCCTTGGTCTAAAGCTATTCGCTCCTTGAGTAAGAATATTTCTTCTTAGAATAAGATTATTTCCTTTCGTCTAAAGCTATTCGCTCCTGGAGTAAGAATGTTTGTTCGCAGAATAAGAATATTTCCCTTGGTCTAAAGCTATTCACTCCTGGAGTAAGAACATTTGTTCCTAGAATAAGAATATTTCCCTTCGTCTAAAGCTATTCGCTCCTGGAGTAAGAATGTTTGTTCGCAGAATAAGAATATTTCCCTTGGTCTAAAGCTATTCATTCCTGGAGTAAGAACATTTGTTCCTAAAATATTTCCCTTGATCTTGGTATAAAGCTATTTGCTCTTGGAGTAAGAATATTCTCTTGGGGGTAAAGATAGTTGCTCGTGGAGTAAGAATATTTGTCCCTGGAGAAAGAATTTGCTACTTGTAAGATGATAGTTAATATAATAAGAATATTTGTTCCTACAATATTCATCTTTGAAAAAAAGCATTCACTCCGGATTTTTTCTTGGAATAAAAATATTCCTCTAGTATAAAATACTCGCTGTTCAAGTAAGAATTTTCCTCTAATACATAGTACTCGCTGCTCGAGTAAGAATATTCCTCTAATAATATAAAGTACTCGCTGCTCGAGTAAGAATATTCCTCTAATATAAAGTACTCGCTGCTCGAGTAAGAATATTCCTCTAATATAAAGCACCCGCTACTCGAGTAAGAATATTTCTTTAATATAAAGAACTCGCTGCTCGAGTAAGAGTATTCCTCTCATATAAAGCACTCGCTTCTAAAGTAAGAATATTCCTCTAATATAAAAATACCCGCTACTCGAGTAAGAATATTCTTCTAATATAAAGTACTCGTTTCTGAGGTAAGAATATTCCTCTAATATAAATTATTCGCTGTTCGAGTAAGAATGTTCCTCTAATATAAAGTACTCGCTGCTTGAGTAAGAATATTCCTCTAACATAAAATACTCGCTGCTCGGGTAAGAATATTCTTCTAATATAAAATACTCGCTGCTCGAGAAATAATATTCCTCTAATATAAAGTACCCGCTACTCGAGTAAGAATATTCCTCTAATATAAAGTATTCACTGCTCGAGTAAGAATATTCCTCTAATATAAAGTACTCGCTTCTGAGGTAAGAATATTCCTCTAATATAAAGTACTCGCTTCTGAGGTAAGAATATTCCTCTAATATAAAATACTCGCTGGTCGAGTAAGAATATTCCTCTAATATAGAGTACACGCTACTCGAGTAAGAATATTCCTCTAATATAAAGTATTCACTGCTCGAGTAAGAATATTCCTCTAATATAATGTACTCGCTTCTGAGGTAAGAATATTCCTCTAATATAAAATACTCGCTGGTCGAGTAAGAATATTCCTCTAATATAAAGTACCCGCCACTCGAGTAAGAACATTCCTCTAATATAAAGTACTCGCTTCTGAAGTAAGAATATTCCTCTAATATAAAATACTCGCTGCTCGAGAAAGAATATTCCTCTAATATAAAGTACCCGTTTCTCGAGTAAGAATATTCCTCTAATATAAAATATTCACTGCTCGAGTAAGAATATTCCTCTAATATAAAGTATTCACTGCTCGAGTAAGAATATTCCTCTAATATAAAGTACTCGCTGGTCGAGTAAGAATATTCCTCTGATATAAAATACTCGTTGGTCGAGTAAGAATATTCCTCTAATATAAAGTACCCGCTACTCGAATAAGAATATTCCTCTAATATAAAATACTCGCTGCTCGAGTAAGAATATTCCTCTAATATAAAATACTCGCTGCTCGAGTAAGAATATTCCTCTAATATAAAATACTCGCTGCTCGAGTAAGAATATTCCTCTAATTATAAATGTACTTGCTGTACATTCCTCTGGATATATAAAAGTACTCGCTGTTGGAGTGAGAATGGATATTCCTCTAGATATATAGGTACTCGTTGTTGGAGTAAGAATCTAGGTATAAATGTACTCGCTACTGGGATAAGAACATTCTCTCGGTATCAAGATACTTGCTCCTGGAGGGAGAATTTTTTTTCCAGGGGTAAGAATATTTTTGAAGGAGTAAAGATACTTGCTCCTGGAGTAAGAAAATTTCCTTTGTCCTAGTTTACTGACAGACTCAAACATTCTTGTCACGGTGCTACCTGAAGACTGATTTATTTTAACAGAGACATTCATTCGTTTATGAAGCAAAAATTTGTCACTGTGCAGGAATGTTTGCTGCTCAAAAAATTATTTCCTCAATTAATAAAAACATTCGCTCGTTATATAGGAATCACTGGCGAGGTGTATTCATATACTGAAGAGAAACATTCTCTTAGTAAGGTTGTTCGCATATCGAGAACATTAATATACATAAATGGAGTAGAATTATTCGCTGAATAAGAGCAATATTCGCCTATTGGTCAGGAATATTTGCTCATTGAGGAGGGATATTCGCCTATTGGTCAGGAATATTTGCTCATTGAGTAGGGATATTCGCCTATTGGTCAGGAATATTTGTTCATTGAGTAGGGATATTCGCCTATTGGTCAGGATTATTTGCTCATTGAGTAGGGATATTCGCCTATTGGTCAGGAATATTTGTTCATTGAGTAGGGATATTCGCCTATTGGTCAGGAATATTTGCTCATTGAGTAGGGATATTCGCCTATTGGTCAGGGATATTCGCCTATTGGTCAGGAATATTTGTTCATTGAGTAGGGATATTCGCCTATTGGTCAGGATTATTTGCTCATTGAGTAGGGATATTCGCCTATTGGTCAGGAATATTTGTTCATTGAGTAGGGATATTCGCCTATTGGTCAGGAATATTTGTTCATTGAGTAGGGATATTCGCCTATTGGTCAGGAATATTTTTTCATTGAGTAGGGATATTTGCCAATTGGGCAGGAATATTTCTTCATTGGAGAATATTTGTTTATTGAATAGAGATATTCACTTTTGGGCAAGTATGTATATTGGTTTGTGTGTATATATATATTAGAATAATTGTTAATTGGCTAGGAATATTCGTTCATTGCGTAGGAGGTTTTTTCTCACTGAAAAGTAATATTCATTAACTGGGTTAAAATATTAGCTCATTCAAGAGAAATATTCTTTTAATGAACAAGAATATTGGGGTATTCAGTAGTAATGTCATTTCAAAGATTGGTAGCATTCGCTTATTGAGCAATAATATTGATCTGTTGCAAAATGATATTCATTCACCTAGTAGAAATATTTTTTCACTGAACAGAAATAATAAACTTTCACTTAGCAGAAATAGCTACCACTTAGCCGAAATATGCTCTCGTCTAGCCAATATGCGCTTTTTCCTAGCCGATATATGCTTCCTCCTAGCCAATATGCGCTTCTACCTAGCCGATATATGCTTCTACCTAGCCAATATGCGCTTCTACCTAGCCGATATATGCTTTTACTTAGCCGATATATGCTTTCGCTTAGCCGATATATGCTTTCGCTTAGCCGATATATGCTTCCGCTTTGTAAGAATATCTTCCACTTAGCAGAAATATACTTTCACTTTGCAGAGATATTTCACTGAAGAATAAAAAAGTCTCAAACTGAGTAGTTTTAACATCAGAAATATTATAATCAGAAAGAATTTTTTCTTTTTCAGATTTAAATCGATTTCTCGATTCCCTAGAAATACTAATTCACAGAAAAAAATGTTTCTTTCACTTCCTAAAAAACAAAATTGAATTAACAACAGAAAAACTGGCGTATATGTCGACCTACAACACGAAAATTAAAGGAATTCGAAAACTTTTACCTGTTTTTAGGATAGATTCCCCCCACCCCCTTTTTTTTAGTCTTTAACCCAATTTGGCCTCTTTCTGAAAATTTCCGAAAATTTCCCCAAAAGTGGAATAAAAAAAAGGAGCTCGAAAAATAAGGTGGGGAGGAGCAGAATCGAATGATATATTCCAGTCATAAGTAGTCCAAAGGAATTTTTTTCCCCTTATCACGCAAACACACACGTTACCAGAGAAATGCACGATGGTTTTTGGTGTGTGCCAACTTATAATCAGCCTATTTTCAACTCTCCCCCCCCCCCCCCCACACACCAGGTACCTCCCTACCACGGCCATAGGTCTTATTATTATCTGTCCCATGCCTTTAATGATTAACATCCTTCTGCACGCAACAATTGCACTATATAGAGTACAGAAACAAATCGATGAATCCTAGTGTCCAGAATCCTTAAATCTTAATGTTCGCACACGTACACACACACAACACAATTAGGGAGTCAGAGGGGGGCAGGTCGGATGAGGTTACAAGGGGGGGGGGTAAGGATATGAAAAGGTAGCAAAATAGACGCACGAACTCCAGTGAAGCAGGTCACCATGGTCAATTTTTTTCTCGGAATGTTCTAACTGCAGATAGGAGGGTATCGCGATGTGGTGGTCGTTTTTTTTTTGATAGAAATTGTAATGTTGGTAATATGAGTTCAAATTGGGATAGTGACTTTGTTAGTTAATTTGTGAGTGGATTATTACTGAGTCACGAAAGGATTGGGTTGTTTTACCTCTGAGCGGCACTTTTTTGAACACCATGGGCTAAATGGCCAGGTCACATGGACCCCGAAGGCTCAGAGAAGGTTGGGGGAGGGGACCCACTGGAACAGCTGTTGGGAGACAGATGGTAGCTCCCGTCAAGGCCATCCAGCGTGTTCCTTAAAGTTGGGTTGTTTTACCTCTGAGCGGCACTTTTTGACACACCATGGGCTAAATGGCCAGGTCACATGGACCCCGAAGGCTCAGAGAAGGTTGGGGGAGGGACCCACTGGAACAGCTGTTGGGAGACAGATGGCAGCCTCATGTCAAGGCCATCCAGCGTGTTATTTAACGTTGGGTTGTTTTACCTCTGAGTGGCACTTTTTTGCACACCATGGGCTAAATGGCCAGGTCACTTGGACCCCGAAGGCTCAGAGAAGGTTGGGGGAGGGGACCCACTGGAACAGCTGTTGGGAGACAGATGGTAGCCTCCCGTCAAGGCCATCCAGCGTGTTCTTTAACGTGCACAGGGTGTGGCTCTCCCGCACACGGGACCACGGCTTAACGTCCCATCCGACGGACGGCGGCCTTTCTAAGCCCATCGGTGTCCCCTACTTACCGTGGGCAGGGCGGGGAATTTTGCGGAGATAAATCTCAACGCTGACCCAGCTGGGACTCGAACCTGGGAACTACAGATTGCGAGCCTGGCGCGCTACTGACTGAGCCACCCCTGCCCCAGTCACGAAAGGAAGGAATATATATCTAGGGGAAGATTGACGAATTGTTTCAGAGGGTTAGCACATCTGGCTAATGGCCGAGTGGTTAGCACACTTGGCTACTGATCTAAGAGCCCCGGATTTAGGCATGGATGTATGTGTCGTTTACCTGCTGAGGTCCTGCCATCCTCTCAGACCTTCTACTATGGCATATAAACTGACAGGCTCCTGTCAGACCTCTGTGGCAAGCAGCTGCTTGAGGTACGCTTGGCTACTGATCTAAGGAACCTGGTTTCGAGCCCCGGGTAAGGCATGGATGTGTGTGTCGTTTTTGTGCTGAGGTCCTGCCATCCACTCAGACCTTCTACTATGACATATAAACTGACAGGCTCCTGTCAGACCTCTGTGGCAAGCAGCTGCTTGAGGTACGCTTGGCTACTGATCTAAGGGACCTGGGTTCGAGCCCCGGGTAAGGCATGGATGTGTGTGTCGTTTTTGTGCTGAGGTCCTGCCATCCACTCAGACCTTCTACTATGACATATAAACTGACAGGCTCCTGTCAGACATCTGTGGCAAGCAGCTCCTTGAGGGAGGTATTTATTTTTATTTACAACTGAGAATGGGTTGAGTTGTTGGATTGTTTTACCTACGAGCGGCACTTTTTTGCACACCATGGGCTAAATGGCCAGGTCACAAAGACCCCGAAGGCTCAGAGAAGTTTGGGGGTGGGGACCCACTGGAACAGCTGTTGGGAGACCGATGATAGTCTCCCGTCAAGGCCATCCAGCGTGTTCTTTAACATGTACAGGATATGGCTCTCCGACACACGGGGCCACGGTTTAAGGTCAAATTTGACTGCCGGAGGCCTTTCCAAGCCCATAGGTGTCCCCTACTGACCATGGGCAGGGCGGGGAGTTTTGGGAGATTAATCTCAACGCTGAAGCAGCTGGGAAAAATAAAAGCTTCTATGCCTTAAAAACACTGTTTCTCTATTATAAGTCTACCTTACAAGTTTTTTCTCCCTACCCATGGTCAGTAGGGGACACCGACGATCTTGAAAAGGCCGCCGTCCGTCGGATGGGACGTTAAGCCGTGGCCCTGTGTGCGGGTTGGGTTGTTTTACCTCTGAGCGGCACTTTTTTGCACACAATGGGCTAAATGGCCAGGTCACAAGGACCCCGAAAGGCTCAGAGAAGGTTGGGGGAGGGGACCCACTGGAATAGCTGTTGGGAGACAGATGGTAGCCTCCCGTTAGGGCCATCCAGCTTGTTCTTTAACAGAGATGGCTCTCCCGTACACGGGGTCACGGTTTAACGTCCCATCCAACGGACGGCGGCCTTTCCAAGTCCATCGGTGTCCCCTACTGACCGTGGGCAGGGCGGGGAATTTTGCGGAGATAAATCTCAACGCTGACCCAGCTGGGACTCGAACCTGGGAACTACAGATTACGAGCCTACCCTGTGTGTGTAGACTCATACCCTGTGCACGTTAAAGAACACACTGGATGGCCTTAACCGGAGGCTACCATCTGTCTCCCAACAGCTATTCCAGTGGGTGTTCACCCCCAATCTTCTCTGAGCCTTCGGGGTCCTTGTGACCTGGATATTTAGCCCATTGTGTGGAAAAAAAAGTGCCGCTCAGAGGTAAAACAACCAACCTTACAAGTTTGTAAAAAAAAATAAATATCCCCTCAAGCAGCTGGTTGCCTCAGAGGTCTGACAGGAGCCTGTCAGTTTATATGCCATAGTAGAAGGTCTGTGAGGATGGCAGGACCTCAGCAGAAAAACAACACAAACATCCATGCCTTAACCCAGGGCTCGAACCCAGGTCCCTTAGATCAGTAGCCAAGCATGCTAACCACTCGGCCATGGGACTGCTACAAGTTTGTACATTTTATTATTTAATTACATTTAATACTCCTTAAAACACCCAATAGAAAATAAATCCTGCGATTGTCTGAAAGTTCCCACGTGAAACGGCAATAAATATTTAAATATTTGTTAAATACTTTGGACATTTGAATAAATCATAGTTATTTAGCAGGCACCATAATTTTTAAATCACTATCGAATAATCCTAACAGATATTTTTGTTTTGTGAAAATATCCTTGTTCTGTTGCAAATATTTACTCTAGGTGAGCTAATTGACATATGGGGAGATATTTGTTTGTCTCGAATAAATATTCCTATTTCTTGAACGAAAAATCATATTTCCTGAACAAATACTCCTGGATCTGTAAACAAATACACTTAATATGACGAAAGAAAATATTTCAACTCCGCAGAACAAATACTCGTATTCTCTGACAAAGAAAAACGTCCATATTCTATCAGGTAAATTTCTAACTCTGAGAATAAATATCACTAACTTTTGAGGCAATGTTTACAATCTGTGAGCGAACATTTTTACTCTACGAATAAAAAGCTGTGAAGTAATGTTTATATTTCATCAGTTAACATTTTTACTCAACAACTAAATTATTCCTGATTTGTGAGAAAATATTCGTATTCTCATATACGTTAATATAATAGTAATACTAATAGTTTTTAACTATTAGTTTCACTATAGTTTCACTCCGCTATATTATTAAGTTTTCTCCGCAATATTTATTTAATAATATTTTCACTCCGAAATATAATAAGTTAATATTTAATATTAACTCCGCAATATAATTGGGGCGGGGATGGCTCAGTCGGTAGCGCGCCAGGCTCGTAATCTGCAGTTCCCAGGTTCGAGTCCCAGCTGGGTCAGCGTTGAGATTTATCTCCGCAAAATTCCCCGCCCTGCCCACGGTCAGTAGGGGACACCGATGGGCTTGCAAAGGCCGCCGTCCGTCGGATGGGACGTTAAGCCGTGGCCCCGTGTGCGGGAAAGCCATACCCTGTGCACGTTAAAGAACACACTGGATGGCCTTGACGGGAGGCTACCATCTGTCTCCCAACAGCTGTTCCAGTGGGTCCCCTCCCCCAACCTTCTCTGAGCCTTCTGGGTCCATGTGACCTGGCCATTTAGCCCATGGTGTGCAAAAAAGTGCCGCTCAGAGGTAAAACAACCAAACAACCCAAACAACCGCAATATAATTAATATAATAAATATACTAATAATTTCACTCCGCAAATATTATTAAGTTTTCAGGTAATATTCATATCTCCTCAATTAATATTCCTAAACTGGGAATATATATCATTAATTTTTGAAGAAATGTCTAAAAATTCCTTTCAAAATGTCACGGAGTTAAAATATTAGTTGAGAGAATATGTACATTGCCTCAAAAATGGATTTGATCCCAGAGTAAGAATATTAACTTTGAATGTGGACATAAACCTCACAAATGAGGAATATTTGTTTAGAGAGAAAGAAATTTCTCTGAGAGAATATGGATAAAAAAACTTTCACATTTCTGTAGACAATTCCTCTAAATCTATTAGGGATATTCCTATCCTATAAACACAGGTTCGAAATCCTCGGGAACATACTTTTAAATACGAGATTTATATTCTTACTCTATAAACATAGTTTCGAAAATCCGTGATGTGATACTTCTATATACATGATTTGCATTTCTATTCGGTAAACGATTGTTCATATTGTGTGAAACTCATAATTCGGTATCCAAGAGCGATATTCCTATGTTTCAAACAAATATTCATATTCTGTGAACTAATAATTCTAAATCCGAGAGTGATAATCCCACTCTGTAAACAAATGTTCGTATTCCGTGGACTAATATTTCCATATCCAAGAGCGATATCCGTACTCTGTAAACGAATGTTCATATTCCGTGGACTAATACTTCTATATCCACGAGCGATATCCCTACTTTGTAAACGAATGTTCGTATTCCGTAGACAAATACTTCTATATCCAAGAGCAATATCCCTACTGTGTAAACGAATGTACATATTCTGTGAACTAATACTTCTATATCCAAGAGCGATATTCTTACTCTGTAAAAGAACGCTCATATTCCGTGGACCAATACTTTTACATCCATGAGCGATATTCCTATTCCGTTAACGAATGTTCGTATTCCGTGGACTAATACTTCCACATCTAAGAGCGATATCCCTACACTGTAAATGAATGTACATATTCCGTGACTAATACTTCTATATCCAAGAGCGATATCCCTACTTTGTAAACGAATGTTCGCATTCCGTGAACTAATACTTCGAAATCCGCATGTCATATCCCTACTCT
This sequence comes from Ryuthela nishihirai, assembly GCA_038380435.1. NCBI lineage: Eukaryota > Metazoa > Arthropoda > Arachnida > Araneae > Heptathelidae > Ryuthela > Ryuthela nishihirai. The sequence goes on from JAWZYU010000008.1 coordinate 7,115,910, forward strand.
GTAAACGAATGTTCATATTCCGTGGACTAATACTTCTATATCCAAGAGCGATATCCCTACTTTGTAAACGAATGTTCGCATTCCGTGGACTAATACTTCTATATCCAAGAGCAATATCCCTACTCTGTAAACGAATGCTCACATTCCGTGGACTAATACTTTTACTTCCATGAGCGATATCCCTACACTGTAAAAGAATGCTCACATTCCGTGGACTAATACTTTTATATCCAAGAGCGATATTCTTATTCTGTAAACGAATGTACATATTCCGTGACTAATACTTCTATATCCAAGAGCGATATCCCTACTTTGTAAACGAATGTTCGCATTCCGTGAACTAATACTTCCAAATCCGCATGCGATATCCCTACTCTGTAAACGAATGTTCATATTCCGTGGACTAATACTTCTATATTCAAGAGCGATATCGCTACTCTGTAAACGAATGTTCACATTCCGTGGACTAATACTTCTATACACAAGAGCGATATCCCTACTCTGTAAACGAATGTACATATTCCGTGGACTAATACTTATATATCCAAGAGCGATATCCCTACACTGTAAACGAATGTTCATATTCCGTGGACTAATACTTCTATATCCAAGAGCGATATCCCTACACTGTAAACGAATGTTCACATTCCGTGGACTAATACTTCTATATTCAAGAGCGATATCCCTACACTGTAAACAAATGTTCACATTCCGTGGACTAATACTTCTATATCCAAGAGCGATATTCTTACTCTGTAAAAGAATGCTCATATTCCGTGGACTAATACTTCTACATCCATGAGAGATATTCCTACTCCGTAAACGAATGTTCGTATTCCGTGGACTAATACTTCTATATCCAAGAGCGATATTCTTACTATGTAAAAGAATGCTCACATTCCGTGTACTAATACTTCGATATCCAAGAGTGATATCCCTACACTGTAAACGAATGTACATATTCCGTGGACTAATACTTCTATATCCAAGAGCAATATCCCTACTCTGTAAACGAATGTTCGTATTCCGTGGACTAATACTTCTATATCCAAGAGCGATATTCTTACTCTGTAAAAGAATGCTCACATTCCGTGGACTAATACTTCTATATCCAAGAGCGATATCCCTACACTGTAAACGAATGCTCATATTCCGTAGACTAATACTTCTATATCCACGAGCGATATCCCTACTCTGTAAACGAATGTTCGCATTCCGTGGACTAATACTTCTATATCCAAGAGCGATATTCTTACTCTGTAAAAGAATGCTCATATTCCGTGGACCAATACTTCTACATCCATGAGCGATATTCCTATTCCGTAAACGAATGCTCGTATTCCGTGGACTAATACGTCTATATCCAAGAGCGATATCGCTACTCTGTAAACGAATGTTCACATTCCGTGGACTAATACTTCTATATCGAAGAGCGATATTCTTACTCTGTAAATGAATGTTCGTATTCCATGGACTAATACTTCTATATCCAAGAGCGATATCGCTACTCTGTAAACGAATGTTCACATTCCGTGGACTAATTCTTCTATATCCAAGAGCGATATCCCTACTCTGTAAACGAATGCTCACATTCCGTGTACTAATACTTCGATATCCAAGAGTGATATCCCTACACTGTAAACGAATGTACATATTCCGTGGACTAATACTTCTATATCCAAGAGCGATATCCCTACTCTGTAAACGAATGTACATATTCCGTGGACTGATACTTCTATATCCAAGAGCGATATTCCTACTCTGTAAAAGAAAGCTCATCTTCCGTGGACTAATACTTCTATATCCACGAGCGATATCCCTACTCTGTAAACGAATGTTCACATTCCGTGGACTAATACTTCTATATCCAAGAGCGATATCCCTACTCTGTAAACGAACGCTCATATTCCGTAGACTAATACTTCTATATCCAAGAGCGATATCCCTACTCTGTAAACGAACGCTCATATTCCGTAGACTAATACTTCTATATCCAAGAGCGATATCCCTACTCTGTAAACGAATGCTCATATTCCGTAGACTAATACTTCTATATCCACGAGCGATATCCCTACTCTGTAAACGAATGTTCCTATTCCGTGGACTAATACTTCCACATCTAAGAGCGATATCCCTACTTTGTAAACGAATGTACATATTCCGTGGACTAATAGTTCCAAATCCGCATGTGATATTCCTGCTCTGTAAACAAAACTTCATATTCCTTTAGCCAATTCATCTAAATCTATGAGCGATATTCCTAGTAAACGAACATGAAAATGGTAAGATCGGTTAAAGGAACAAAAATTAAATCTATTCTAACAGTAAAATAGAAATTCACTTGAGGAGAGTAATTTTTTCTTTTTTTTGTGTGTGTGTGGGGGGGGGGGGGTAAGCAAGATTAAAGTTACCTTGTGTACCAAAAAAAATTAGTGTATTTGAGGGTGGTAAAATTAAGTTCCCTTTAGGGCGTCAAAAATTAAGTTCATTTGGAGCGACAACAATTAAGTTCTCTTCGGGCGACATGAATTAAGTTTCCTTGGGGCGCGAAAAATTCAGTTCCTTCAGGGTGACTTTACAAGTGACTTTACAAGTTAGTTACTTTACAACGACAAAAATTAACTAGTAATTTAGAGTGTAAAAAAATTAAGTTCTCTTAAGCATCAAAAAATTATGTTCCTTTAGGGCGTCAAAAATTAAGTTCTCTTGGGGCGACAAGAATTAAGTTCCCTTGGGGTGGCAAAAATTTAGTCCTTTAGGGCGACAAAAATTAATTCCTTTGGGGCAGCAAAAATTTAGTTACTTTAAGGTGAAAAAAATTTAGTTACTTTAGGGCGGCAAAAATTAATTCCTTTGGGGCGCCAAAAGTTCATTCTTTTTCGGCGGCAAAAAGTTAGTTCTTTTAGGGCGACAAAAAGTTAGTTCCTTTCGGACAGCAAAATATACTTCCTTTAGGGCGGAGAAATATAGTTCCTTTAGGGCGGCAAAAATTAAGTTCCCTCGTGGCGGCAAAATGTAATGAGCTGGTACTGAGGAAATACATTCCATTCTCTCGTAGCAACAATGATTTCAATTAATGAAAGGGGCGGGGGTGGCTCAGTCGGTAGCGCGCCAGGCTCGTACTCTGTAGTTCCCAGGTTCGAGTCCCAGCTGGGTCAGCGTTGAGATTTATCTCCGCAAAATTCCCCGCACTGCCCACGGTCAGTAGGGGACACCGATGGGCTTGGAAAGGCCGTCGTCCGTCGGATGGGACGTTAAGCCGTGGCCCCGTGTGCGGGAGAGCCATACCCTGTGCACGTTAAAGAACACGCTGGATGGCCTTGACGGGAGGCTACCATCTCTCTCCCAACAGCTGTTCCAGTGGGTCCCCTCCCCCAACCTTCTCTGAGCCTTCGGGGTCCATGTGACCTGGCCATTTAGCCCATGGTGTGCAAAAAAGTGCCGCTCAGAGGTAAAACAATCCAATCCAATCCAATTAATGAAAGGTCTCAAACAATGTCCAACAAATGGTGAACGAAAATCCTACGATTGTTGCTAGCTAACAATGTTCCCCAAAGAAATGAAAACTCTTTGACGGAACACAAAAGGCTTCTGCGTAACAATTAGCTAAAATTCTTATTTTCAATATCGACTTGATTTCTCGTAATCACGAGGAAAAAACTATTGAGCTTTTCCAGTGGTATTTTTCCGAAACTTTCTCTGCATTCTAGCAGACTCTTTTTGCACATTAATGAGCGGTGGCAACAGTACGAGGGAACGGAAATGAGTTGATGTTTGAGCAGGTGTTAGGTTGGGTTGTTTTACCTCTGAGCGGCACTTTTTTCCACACCATGGGCTAAATGGCCAGGTCACATGGACCACGAAGGCTCAGAGAAGGTTGAGGTGAGGGGACCCACTTGAACAACTAATGGGAGGCAGATGGTAGCCTCTCGTCAAGGCATCCAGCGTGTTCTTTAACGTGCACAGGTTATGGCTCTCTCCCACACACGGGGCCACGGCTTAACGTCCCATCCGACGGACGGCGGCCTTTCCAAGCCCATCGGTGACCCCTACTGACCGTGGGCAGGGCAGGGAATTTTGCGGAGATAAATCTCAACGCTGACCCAGCTGGGATTCGAACCTGGGAACTACAGATTACGAGCCTGGCGCGCTACCGATGAGCCACCCCCGCCCCGAACAGGGGTTAATCGGTTCGCGAGTGTCAATGGAGCTCCTCATTGGACGGGAGAATCGGTCCCTTGAACACAACCAAACGGTCTATATTGAAACGTCCATTTCCTATAAATTTACAGGGAGGGGGGGGGAGATGTGTTGTTTAATTCTTCAAAATGTTGATAGAGAGATTTTTCTGCAAATGTGTTGTGGTGGTGGATCCGTCTGCGTGATGTTATGTGGGATATTCCTCTGCATATGTGTTGTGGTGGTGGATTCCGTCTGCATCATATTATGTGGGATATTCCTCTGCAAATGTGTTGTGGTGGAGGATTCCGTCTGCGTCATATTATGTGGGATATTCCTCTGCAAATGTGTTGTGGTAGTGGATTCCGTCTGCATGATATTATGTGGGATATTCCTCTGCAAATGCGTTTGTGGTGGTGGATTCCGCCTGCATCATATTTTGTGGGATATTCCTCTGCAAATATGTTGTGGTGGTGGATTCCGTCTGCGTCATATTATGTGGAATATTCCTCTGCAAATGTGTTGTGGTGGTGGATTCCGTCTGCATCATATTATGTGGGATATTCCTCTGCAAATGTGTTGTGGTGGTGGATTCCGTCTGCATGATATTATGTGGGATATTCCTCTGCAAATGTGCTGTGGTGGTGGATTCCGTCTGCATGATATTATGTGGAATATTTCTCTGCAAATGTGTTGTGGTGGTGGATTCCGTCTGCATCATATTATGTGGGATATTCCTCTGCAAATCTGTTGTGGTGGTGGATTCCGTCTGCATCATATTATGTGGGATATTCCTCTGCAAATGTGTTGTGGTGGGGGATTCCGTCTGCATCATATTATGTGGGATATTCCTCTGCAAATGTGTTGTGGTGGTGGATTCCGTCTGCGTCATATTATGTGGAATATTCCTCTGCAAATGCGTTGTGGTGGTGGATTCCGTCTGCGTGATATTATGTGGGATATTCCTCTGTAAATGTGTTGTGGTGGTGAATTCCGTCTGCATGATATTATGTGGAATATTCCTCTGCAAATGTGTTGTGGTGGTGGATGCCGTCTGCATCATATTATGTGGGATATTCCTCTGCAAATATGTTGTGGTGCTGGATTCCGTCTGCGTGATATTATGTAGGATATTCCTCTGCAAATGTGTTGGTGGATTCCGTCTGCGTGATATTATGTGGGATATTCCTCTGCAAATATTTTGTGGTGGTGGATTCCGTCTGCATGATATTATGTGGGATATTCCTTTGCAAATGTGTTGTGGAGATGGATTCCGTCTGCATGATATTATGTAGAATATTCCTCTGCAATGGACCGCTGAACACACTGGATGGCCTTAACGGGAAACTACGATCTGTCTCCCAACAGCTGTTCGAGTGGGTCCCCTCCCCCAACCTTCTCTGAGCCTTCGGGATCCATGTGACCTGGCCATTTAGCCCATGGTGTGCAAAAAAGTGCCGCTCAGTGGCAAAACAACCCAACCAGAATCCTCCAAACATCTCTAAGAACTTGGGGTCACTGTAACCTGTCTATTTTTTTATCCACAATGCGTGCAAAAAATGTGCCACTCAGAAATAAAACACCATCCCGCAAAACTTCTTAAGTTTACAAAAAATAAAACTAAAAAGCCGACAAAAAACCATCACGCCAACAGAAACAAATTCTAAATCACGGCAAAGTACATTCTATTACGGCAAAGTACATTGACATCAACAGCTGTTCCAGTAGGTCCCCTCCCCCAACCTTCTCTGAGCCTTCGGGGCCCTTGTGACCTGGTCATTTAGCCCATGGTGTGCAAAAAATGTGCCTCTCATAACTAAAACAACCCAACTTTAAAGAACGCGCTGGATGGCCTTGACGGGAGGCTACCATCTGCTTCCCAACAGCTGTTCCAGTGGGTCCCCTTCCCCAGCCTTCTCTGAGCATTCGGAGTCCATGTGACCTGGCCATTTAGCCCATGGTGTGCAAAAAAGTGCCGCTTAGAGGTAAAACAACCCAACGTTAAAGAACGCGCTGGATGGCCTTGACGGGAGGCTACCATCTGTCTCCCAACAGCTGTTCCAGTGGGTCCCCCTCCCCCAACCTTCTCTGAGCATTCGGGGTCCTTGTGACCTGGCTATTTATCCCATGGTGTGCAAAAAAGTGCCGCTCAGAGGTAAAACAGTCCAATCACATTGTTTCCCAATTGCAAACAATTAAAAGTGGAAACCTAAAAACAGAGACGACAATTAAAAGTTAAACAATGACCGCCAACAGCGTTTGAAAATGAATCTCATTGTTTTTCCTTTGTTGACGAAATGCAAGAATGAATCTGTCGCTAAGCAATGGGTTATTGCCTCGCAAAAAAGGAGGCCAGATTAAAATTATACAGTAGAAAATTGGATCATTAATAAAAGTTTTTAAGAAATGAAACAGATTAAATAAATATTGAAATCATTTTATCGAGTTGTTGACGTAAAGAAGCCTCGTTTTCAAATGGAAGCTATGGGTCGTTATATTTAAAATGACCCCCTCCCACAGGGGATAGAAATTGACAGAGATGTCTTAATGCAGCGGGGGTGGCTCAGTCGATAGCGCGCCAGGTTCGTAATCTGCATTTCCCAGGTTCGAGTCCAAGCTGGGTCAGCGTTGAGATTTATCTCCGCAAAATTCCCCGCCCTGCCCACGGTCAGTAGGGGACACCGATAGGCTTGGAAAGGCCGCCGTCCGTCGGATGGGACGTTAAGCCGTGGCCCCGTGTGCGGGAGAGCCATACTCTGTTCACGTTAAAGAACACGCTGGATGGCCTTGACGGGAGGCTACCATCTGTCTCCCAACAGCTGTTCCAGTGGGTCCCCTCCCCCAACCTTCTCTGAGCTTTCGGTGTTCTTGTGACCTGGCCATTTAGCCTATGGTGTGCAAAAAAGTGCCGCTCAGAGGTACAACCTCAGCTCAGAGGTAAAACAACCCAACATTAAAGTACACCCTGGATGGCCTTGACGGGAGGCTACCATCTGTCTCCCAACAGCTGTTTCAGTGGGTCCCCTCCCCCAACCTTCTCTGAGCCTTCGGGGTCCTTGTGAGCTGGTCATTCAGCCCATGGTGTGAAAAAAATGTGCCTCTCATAAATAAAACAACCCAACGTTAAAGAACACGCTGGATGGCCTTGACGGGAGGCTACCATCTATCTCCCAACAGCTGTTTCAGTGAGTCCCCTCCCCCAACCTTCTCTGAGCCTTCGGGATCCTTGTGACCTGGCCATTTAGCCCATTGTGTGCAAAGAAAGTGACGCTCAGAGATAAAACAACCCAAACCAACTTCAACTTCATGGAAAAAAAACTATATCAGAATATTTTTTTTAAAAGCCTGCAAAATTATACGCTGAAACTCCTGTTAAAATATATCTCATGACGCTTTGCAATTGAGAAAACTTCTGTGACGTTATCTTAGAAACGGTGTAAGTCGAAGGGGGGGGGGGTAGGAGACAGGGTCCACCCCCCTCACCCCCGTAGTCTTGAAACTGATGAGCAAAATGACAGTTTTTTTTTTTTGATTTATGAGACGAAGACACTCTAAACGATATGTTACGGTTAGTCAGATTACAAAGTATTTAAACCGCATACTTCAGACCCAGGCAGAATACTTTTTTTTTACTTACAACAACCATCTTTACCCTGGGTTTCTTTTTTAAGCTAATTTAAGAAAGCTTCGTGTTTCGAATGTCTAAAAACTAACTCAAGTGTGTGTTTGTAATCTTAATTGTCGTTTCTTGTCTTACATACACTGGTTGGATTGTTTTACCCCTGAGCGGTTGTTTTATATCCGCAAAACGCCCCGCCCTGTCCACGGTCAGTAGGGGACACCGATAGACTTTGAAAGGCCGTTGTTGGTCTGATGGGACGTTAAGCTGTGGCCCCGTGTGCGGGAGAGCCATACCCTGTGCACTTTAAAGAACACGCTGGATGGCCTTGACGGGAGGTTACCATCTGTCTCCTAACAGCTGTTCCAGTGGGTCCCCTCACCCAACCTTCTCTGAGCCTTTGGGGTCCTTGTGACCTGGCCATTTAGCCCATGATGTGCAAAAAAGTGCCGCTCAGAGGTAAAACAACCCCAACGTTAAAGAACACGCTGGATGGCCTTGACGGGAGGCTACCATCTGTCTCCTAACAGCTGTTCCAGTGGGTCCCCACCCCCAACCTTCTCTGAGCTTTCGGTGTTCTTGTGACCTGGCCATTTAGCCCATGGTGTGCAAAAAAGTGCCGCTCAGAGGTAAAACAACCCCAACGTTAAAGAACACGCTGGATGGCCTTGACGGGAGGCTACCAACTATCTACTAACAGCTGTTCCAGTGGGTCCCCTCCTCCAACCTTCTCTGAGCCTTCGGGGTCCAAGTGACCTGGCCATTTAGCCCATTGTGTGCGAAAAGTGCCCTACCAGAACATTAGAAAATTTCCATGTCAATGAGAATCTAATTCCGAAGCTTTATAACTTCTTAAAAAAGATTTTTATGAAAAAATGTGACTGAAGATAAATTAAAGATCGTAATTCAATCTATTTAAATCTCGATTTTCAACAATATTCGTTCAGTATTTAAGGAGTTATGGAAGCTGGAATATTTAACGTCATTAAATTGTCATAAAAGTAATTCATAATGCCCTAATATTTAAATAATCATCACGGAAACTTTAAAGTTGTATATTAATTTTTTTATATTGTTTGAAAGAATACTTATCGAAGTTTTAGTTTCTGAGATAAATTACTATGACGTATTACTCTACTTAAATATTCCAACCTCCATAACACTTTAAATAATTAACGGATATTATTGGAAATCGAGATATGAATAGACCGGATTACGGTCTTTAGTTTATCTTCAGTCATATTTTTCAATTAAATGCATATTTCAGAAGTTACAGAGCTTCGAATTTGGATCCCCATTGACACAGCATGAAATAATTTATTGCTAAATATTCCAGCTTCCAAAACTCTTTAAATACTGAATGTATATTTTTGAAAATCGAGATATGAACAGATTGGATTATGATCTTTACTTTTACCTTCAGTCACATTTTTCCATGCAATGCATATTTTAGAAGCTATAGAGCTTCGAATTTGGATCCCCATTGACACAGCATGAAAGATAATTTATTGCTAAATATTCCAGCTTCCATAACTCTTTAAATACTAAACAAACATTTTTGAAAATCGAGATTTAAATAGACTAGATTACAATCTTTAATTTATCTTCAGTCACATTTTTCCATGCAATGCATATTTTAGAAGCTATAGAGCTTCGAATTTGGATCCCCATTGACACAGCATGAAAGATAATTTATTGTTAAATATTCCAGCTTTCATAACTCTTTAAATACTGAATGTATATTTTTGAAAATCGAGATTTAAATAGATTTGATTATGATCTTTAATTTATCCTCAGTCACCTTTTTCCATTAAATGCACATTTTAGAAGTTACAGAGCTTCGAAATTAGATTCTCATTGACATAACATTGAAATTCTCGTGGAAGTTTTGATAGCAACGACTAGAAGACATTTTTACCAGGTATTATCTCAAATTATACCATCTACCAGACTATACGTCGTACATATATATAAATCTATTAGAATACATTTAATATTTTCCCGCTTTTCACGTGTCTACTTTTAAAACGCACCCCACCTCTTGGGGCGGGGGTGGCTCAGTTGGTAGCGCGTCAGGCTCGTAATCTGTAGTTCCCAGGTTCGAGTCCCAGCTGGGTCAGCGTTGACATTTATCTGCGCAAAAATTCCCCGCCCTGCCCACGGTCAGTAGGGGACACCGATGAGCTTGGAAAGGCCGCCGTCCGTCGGATGGGACATTAAGCCGTGGCCCCGTGTGCGGGAGAGACATACCCTGTCACGTTAAAGAACACGCTGGATGGCTTTGACGGAGAGGCTACCATTCCAGCGTGTTCTTAAACGTGTGCACGTTACCAGCGTGTTCTTAAACGTGTGCACGTTAAAGAACACGCTGGATGGCCTTGACGGGAGGCTACCATCTGTCTCCCAACAGCTGTTCCAGTGGATCCCCTCTCCCAACCTTCTCTGAGCCTTCGGGGTCCATGTGACCTGGCCATTTAGCCCATGGTGTGCAAAAAAGTGCCGCTCAGAGGTAAAACAACCCAACCCAGCAACCCACCTCAAAACATACAATCCAAAACAATCCTCCATTATTGATTCACGTGAGACTCAAAACTGCATTCGAGGCGTCTATTACATATTATATATAGCGCAACAATACTTTGCTAAACAATGAGGCCGGCAACAATTCGGAAAGGAATTGTGACGACTGAATAAATAATGACACATTAAATGCCGTCCTATATCTGCCTATACGCCTGAATTTAAAACCTTTGTTTCTAATGCAGAAAAAAAGCAAATAAGTAAATAATCTAATATATTCCATCCTGGGATATAAATAAGAATGGATGGGTGCCTCCAATTGTCGTTTCAATAAATTTGGAGGGGGGAGGAGGAAGGTTTCGAATTTTAATAAAATAAAACAATCATTTTTATCCATTGTTTTGCAATCAAATGGTTCTACAGTTCTTTTTAAAGTTTCGTTTTTTTTTTAATCTTTGAATCGGTTGTTTTACCTTTGAGCGGCACTTTTTTGCACACCATGGGCTAAATGGCCAGGTCTCAAGGACCCCGAAGACTCAGAGAAAGTTGAAGGAGGGGACCCACTGGAACAGCTGTTGGGAGACAGATGGTAGCCTCCCGTCTAGGCCATCCAGCTAGTTCTTTAACGTTGGGTTGCTTTAGTTATGAGAGTCACATTTTTTGCACATCATAGGCTAAATGGCCATGTCACAAGGACCCCGAAGGCTCAGAGAAGGTTGGGGGAGGGGACCAACTGGAACAGCTGTTGGGAGGCAGATGGTAGCCTCCCGTCAAGGCCATCCAGTGTGTTCTTTAACGTTGGGTTGTTTTACCTCTGAACGGCACTTTTTTTGCACACAATGGGCTAAATGGCCAGGTCACATGGACCCCGAAGACTCAGAGAAGGTTGGGGGAGGGGACCCACTGGAACAGCTGTTGGGAGACAGATGGTAGTCTCCCGTCAAGGCCATCCAGCGTGTTCTTTAACGTGCACAGGGTATTGCTCTCCCACACACGGGGCCACGGCTTAACGTCCCATCCGACGGATGGCGGTCTTTCCAAGCCCATCGGTGTCCCCTACTGACCGTGGGCAGGACGAGGAATTTTGCGGAGATAAATCTCATCGCTGACCCAGCTGGGACTTGAACCTGGGAACTACAGATTACAAGCCTGACGCGCTACCAACTGACCCCCCCCCCCCCCACCTACGTCCTACAACATAGTAAAGGAAGATGTTGTTGTAAATAAGACACCTTCAAATTATAAAATTATTTATTAAAATCAACCAGAGTAAAAAATGTAAAATAAAGTAATCATTACGACTTCAACTCTAGGTTACAAAACAGATGAAACATGTACGAACGGTTTGACAAAATTTTCTTATCTTCCCTTCTTTCTTTATGCTTCTTCCCCCCCCCCCCCCCAATTGAACACGAGGCTAATACCGACCCCCTGAATCGTTCCAGCACCCCCCTGGGGACGTTATCGCCCACTTTGGGAAACATTGGACTAAGGGTTCTCACCGTGGGATACGCGGTAAAATTTTTTGCGGTACGGCGTGAGAGCTCAAAAGTCGCTGGATCTAGTAACAAAGTAAAAATAATCATTGTTGTACTATATATTGTTATACTAAATATTATTGAGAACCACTGATATATATGTTTTATTTTATTCCCATTGTTATACTATAACTATAGTTTTATCTATCTATACAAGGGGTCGCCAGTTACATACACATTTCCAGGGGGTACGTGAAGCATAAAAGGTTGAGAACCACTGATATATACGTTTTATTTTATTCCCATTGTTATAATATAACTATAGTTTTATCTATCTATACAAGGGGTACGCCAGTAACATACACATTTCCATGGGTACGTGAAGCATAAAAGGTTGAGAACCACTGATATATATGTTTTATTTTATTCCCATTGTTATACTATAACTATAGTTTTATCTATCTATACAAGGGGTACGCCAGTTACATACACATTTCCATGGGGTACGTGAAGCATAAAAGGTTGAGAACCACTGATATAAATGTTTTATTTTATTCCCATTGTTATACTATAACTATAGTTTTATCTATCTATACAAGGGGTACGCCAGTAACATACACATTTCCAGGGGGTACGTGAAGCATAAAAGGTTGAGAACCACTGATATATATGTTTTATTTTATTCCCATTGTTATACTATAACTATAGTTTTATCTATCTATACAAGGGGTACGCCAGTTACATACACATTTCCATGGGGTACGTGAAGCATAAAAGGTTGAGAACCACTGATATAAATGTTTTATTTTATTCCCATTGTTATACTATAACTATAGTTTTATCTATCTATACAAGGGGTACGCCAGTAACATACACATTTCCAGGGGGTACGTGAAGCATAAAAGGTTGAGAACCACTGATATATATGTTTTATTTTATTCCCATTGTTATACTATAACTATAGTTTTATCTATCTATACAAGGGGTACGCCAGTTACATACACATTTCCATGGGGTACGTGAAGCATAAAAGGTTGAGAACCACTGATATAAATGTTTTATTTTATTCCCATTGTTATACTATAACTATAGTTTTATCTATCTATACAAGGGGTACGCCAGTAACATACACATTTCCAGGGGGTACGTGAAGCATAAAAGGTTGAGAACCACTGATATATATGTTTTATTTTATTCCCATTGTTATACTATAACTATAGTTTTATCTATCTATACAAGGGGTACGCCAGTTACATACACATTTCCATGGGGTACGTGAAGCATAAAAGGTTGAGAACCACTGATATATATGTTTTATTTTATTCCCATTGTTATACTATAACTATAGTTTTATCTATCTATACAAGGGGTACGCCAGTTACATACACGTTTCCAGGGGGTACGTGAAGCATAAAAGGTTGAGAACCACTGATATATATGTTTTATTTTATTCCCATTGTTATACTATAACTATAGTTTTATCTATCTATACAAGGGGTACGCCAGTTGCATACACATTTCCAGGGGGTACGTGAAGCATAAAAGGTTGAGAACCACTGATATAAATGTTTTATTTTATTCCCATTGTTATACTATAACTATAGTTTTATCTATCTATACAAGGGGTACGCCAGTTGCATACACATTTCCAGGGGGTACCTGAAGCATAAAAGGTTGAGAACCACTGATATATATGTTTTATTTTATTCCCATTGTTATACTATAACTATAGTTTTATCTATCTATACAAGGGGTACGCCAGTTACATACACATTTCCATGGGGTACGTGAAGCATAAAAGGTTGAGAACCACTGATATAAATGTTTTATTTTATTCCCATTGTTATACTATAACTATAGTTTTATCTATCTATACAAGGGGTACGCCAGTAACATACACATTTCCAGGGGGTACGTGAAGCATAAAAGGTTGAGAACCACTGATATATATGTTTTATTTTATTCCCATTGTTATACTATAACTATAGTTTTATCTATCTATACAAGGGGTACGCCAGTTACATACACATTTCCATGGGGTACGTGAAGCATAAAAGGTTGAGAACCACTGATATATATGTTTTATTTTATTCCCATTGTTATACTATAACTATAGTTTTATCTATCTATACAAGGGGTACGCCAGTTACATACACGTTTCCAGGGGGTACGTGAAGCATAAAAGGTTGAGAACCACTGATATATATGTTTTATTTTATTCCCATTGTTATACTATAACTATAGTTTTATCTATCTATACAAGGGGTACGCCAGTTGCATACACATTTCCAGGGGGTACGTGAAGCATAAAAGGTTGAGAACCACTGATATAAATGTTTTATTTTATTCCCATTGTTATACTATAACTATAGTTTTATCTATCTATACAAGGGGTACGCCAGTTGCATACACATTTCCAGGGGGTACCTGAAGCATAAAAGGTTGAGAACCACTGATATAGATGTTTTATTTTATTCCCATTGTTATACTATAACTATAGTTTTATCTATCTATACAAGGGGTACGCCAGTTATATACACATTTCCAGGGGGTACGTGAAGCATAAAAGATTGAGAACCACTGATATAGATAAAAAAAATTTCAACATTAATGATAGCTAATTACAAAATTTTGAATAATAACACGAAACTGTAAGTAGTTTTCCAGAATGATTAATAATCACTCTTCTGGATTTTTTAAGTTTGAGGTAATATAGGTGGCCATGTATGAAAATAAAAAAAAAATTATAAGTAAATTGTCATCTTTTAAAATCATCAGTCAAGTCAATTTTGGAAAATTACGAAAGCTGATTTTAGACAAACATGCAAATTGTTAGTGGACGAGTAACCGAAACGATTCTGTTATGTTAATCTGTTGATCTCCAGTGAATAAACTCGTTGTTTATAGGTTTGTAAAACAAGGATTTGAAATTAATGAAACAAGTAGGACGCAGATGTGTAAACAAGCTGATTGAGAGTGTTCTACCATGCTGATGGACACTCGAATCAATAGAAGGAAAATTGATTGTGAATTTTTACACTACAATGTCTGTCAGTTACATAATTCTGACAGGAAAGAAAACTGATTGTGAATTCTTACACTGCGATGTTTGTCAGTTACATAATGTGGCAAGAAAGCAAACTGATTGTGAATTCTTATATTGCGCTGTTTGTCAGTTGCATAATTCTGACAGGAAAGAAAACTGATTGTGAATTCTTACACTGCGATGTTTGTTAGTTACATAATGTGGCAAGAAAGCAAACTGATTGTGAATTCTTATATTGCGATGTTTGTCAGTTGCATAATTCTGACAGGAAAGAAAACTGATTGTGAATTCTTACACTGCGATGTTTGTTAGTTACATAATGTGGCAAGAAAGCAAACTGATTGTGAATTCTTATATTGCGCTGTTTGTCAGTTGCATAATTCTGACAGGAAAGAAAACTGATTGTGAATTCTTACACTGCGATGTTTGTTAGTTACATAATGTGGCAAGAAAGCAAACTGATTGTGAATTCTTATATTGCGATGTTTGTCAGTTGCATAATTCTGACAGGAAAGAAAACTGATTGTGAATTCTTACACTGCGATGTTTGTTAGTTACATAATGTGGCAAGAAAGCAAACTGATTGTGAATTCTTATATTGCGATGTTTGTCAGTTACATAATTCTGACAGGAAAGAAAACTGATTGTGAATTCTTACACTGCGATATTTGTCAGTTACATAATGTGGCAAGAAAGCAAACTGATTGTGAATTCTTATATTGCGATGTTTGTCAGTTGCATAATTCTGACAGGAAAGAAAACTGATTGTGAATTCTTACACTGCGATGTTTGTTAGTTACATAATGTGGCAAGAAAGCAAAACTGATTGTGAATTTTTACAGTGTAATTTTAATTGCGACAACAAATCAAATTGATTGTGAATTATTACACCGTGATATTTGTCACACACCTATTTGTGACAATAAGTCAAATGATTGTGAATTCTTACACTGGTGAGACATCTAATTGTGACAACTAAGCAAACTGAATATGATTCTTACACAGATACTGCTAAGACACATAATTGTCGCAACTAAGCAAATTGATTGCGAATTTCTTATAGTGTGATGTTGATCAGACATCTAATTGTGACAACTAAGCAAATTGATTGGGAATTCTTACAGTGTGATGTTGATGAGACATCTAATTGTGGCAACTAAGCAAATTGATTGTGAATTCTTACAGTGTGATGTTGATGAGACATCTAATTGTGGCAACTAAGCAAATTGATTGTGAATTCTTACAGTGTGATGTTCATGAGACATCTAATTGTCACAACTAAGCAAATTGATTGTGAATTCTTACAATGTGATGTTGATGAGACATCTAATTGTGGCAACTAAGCAAATTGATTGTGAATTCTGACAGTGTGATGTTGATGAGACATCTAATTGTGGCAACTAAGCAAATTGATTGTGAATTCTTACAGTGTGATGTTGATGAGACATCTAATTGTGACAACTAAGCAAATTGATTGTGAATTCTTACAGTGTGATGTTGATGAGACATCTAATTGTGGCAACTAAGCAAATTGATTGTGAATTCTTACAGTGTGATGTTGATGAGACATCTACTTATGACAACTAAGCAAATTGATTGTGAATTCTTACAGTATGATGTTGATGAGACATCTAATTGTGACAACTAAGCAAATTGATTGTGAATTCTTACAGTGTGATGTTCATGAGACATCTAATTGTGACAACTAAGCAAATTGATTGTGAATTCTTACAGTGTGATGTTCATGAGACATCTAATTGTGACAACTAAGCAAATTGATTGTGAATTCTTACAATGTGATGTTGATGAGACATCTAATTGTGGCAACTAAGCAAATTGATTGTGAATTCTGACAGTGTGATGTTCATGAGACATCTAATTGTGGCAACTAAGCAAATTGATTGTGAATTCTTACAGTGTGATGTTGATGAGACATCTAATTGTGACAACTAAGCAAATTGATTGTGAATTCTTACAGTGTGATGTTGATTAGACATCTAATTGTGACAACTAAGCAAATTAATTGTGAATTCTTACAATGTGATGTTGATGAGACATCTAATTGTGGCAACTAAGCAAACTGATTGTGAATTCTTACAGTGTGATGTTGATGAGACAGCTAATTGTGAGAACTAAGCAAATTGATTGTGAATTCTTACACTGTTATATTGGTGAGATACTTAAATATCACAACTAAGCAAATTGATTGTGAATTCTTACAGTGTGATGTTCATGAGACATCTAATTGTGGCAACTAAGCAAATTGATTGTGAATTCTTACAATGTGATGTTGATGAGACATCTAATTGTGGCAACTAAGCAAATTGATTGTGAATTCTTACAGTATGATGTTGATGAGACATCTAATTGTGACAACTAAGCAAATTGATTGTGAATTCTTACAGTGTGATGTTGATGAGACATCTAATTGTGACAACTAAGCAAATTGATTGTGAATTCTTACAGTGTGATGTTCATGAGACATCTAATTGTGGCAGCTAAGCAAATTGATTGTGAATTCTTACAATGTGATGTTGATGAGACATCTAATTGTGGCAACTAAGCAAATTGATTGTGAATTCTGACAGTGTGATGTTGATGAGACATCTAATTGTGGCAACTAAGCAAATTTATTGTGAATTCTGACAGTGTGATGTTGATGAGACATCTAATTGTGACAACTAATCAAATTGATTGTGAATTCTTACAATGTGATGTTGATGAGACATCTAATTGTGGCAACTAAGCAAATTTATTGTGAATTCTGACAGTGTGATGATGATGAGACATCTAATTGTGACAACTAAGCAAATTGATTGTGAATTCTTACAGTGTGATGTTGATGAGACATCTAATTGTGGCAACTAAGCAAATTGATTGTGAATTCTTACAGTGTGATGTTGATTAGACATCTAATTGCGACAACTAAGCAAATTCATTGTGAATTCTTACAATGTGATGTTGATGAGACATCTAATTGTGGCAACTAAGCAAACTGATTGTGAATTCTTACAGTGTGATGTTGATGAGACAGCTAATTGTGAGAACTAAGCAAATTGATTGTGAATTCTTACACTGTTATATTGGTGAGACACTTAAATATCACAACTAAGCAAATTGATTGTGAATTCTTACAGTGTGATGTTGATCAGACATCTAATTCTGGCAAATAAGCAAATTGATTGTGAATTCTTACAGTATGTTGTTGATGAGACACCTATTTATGGCAACTAAGCAAATTGATTCTGAATTCTTACAGTGTGATGTTGATGAGATATCTAATTGTGGCTACTAAGCAAATTGATTGTGAATTCTTACAGTGTGATGTTGATGAGACATCTTATTGTGAGAACTAAGCAAATTGATTGTGAATTCTTACACTGTTAAGTTGGTGAGACATCTAATTGTGGCAACTAAGCAAATTGATTGTGAATTTTGACAGTGTGATGTTGATGAGACATCTAATTGTGGCAACTAAGCAAATTGATTGCGAATTCTTAAAGTGTGATATTGATGAGACATCTAATTGTGGCAACTAAGCAAATTGAGTGTGAATTCTTACAGTTGATGAGACATCTAATTGTGACAACTAAGCAAACTGATTGTGAATTCTTACAGTGTGATGTTGATTAGACATCTAATTGTGAGAACTAAGCAAATTGATTGTGAATTCTTACAGTGTGATGTTGATGACACATCTAATTGTGTCAACTAAGCAAATTTATTGTGAATTCTGACAGTGTGATGTTGATGAGACATCTAATTGTGACAACTAAGCAAATTGATTGTGAATTCTTACACTGTTATGTTGGTGAGACACTTAAATATGACAACTAAGCAAATTGATTGTGAATTCTTACAGTGTGATGTTGATGAGACATCTAATTGTGACAACTAAGCAAATTGATTGTGAATTCCAACAGTGTGATGTTGATGAGACACCTATTTATGGCAACTAAACAAATTGATTTTGAATTCTTACAGTGTGATGTGGATGAGACATCTAATTTTGGCAACTAAGCAAATTGATTGTGAATTCTTACAGTGTGATGTTGATGAGACACCTACTTATGGCAACTAAACAACTTGATTGTGAATTCTTACAGTGTGATATTGATGAGACATCTAATTGTGACAACTAAGCAAATTGATTGTGAATTCTTGCATTGTGATGTTGATGAGACATCTAATTGTGACAACTAAGCAAATTGATTGTGAATTCTTACAGTGTGATGTTGATGAGACATCTAATTGTGGCAACTAAGCAAACTGATTGTGAATTCTTACAGTGTGATGTTGATGAGACATCTAATTGTGGCAACTAAGCAAATTGATTGTGAATTCTTACAGTATGATGTTGATGAGACACCTATTTATGGCAACTAAGCAAATTGATTCTGAATTCTTACAGTGTGATGTTGATGAGATATCTAATTTTGGCAACTAAGCAAATTGATTGTGAATTCTTACAGTGTGATGTTGATGAGACATCTAATTGTGACAACTAAGCAAATTGATTGTGAATTTTGACAGTGTGATGTTGATGACACATCTAATTGTGGCAACTAAGCAAATTGATTGTGAATTCTTACAGTTTGATGTTGATGAGACATCTAATTGTTGCAACTAAGCAAATTGATTGTGAATTCTTAGTGTGATGTTGATGAGACATCTAATTGTGACAACTAAGGAAATTGATTGTGAATTCTTACAGTTGATGAGACATCTAATTGTGACAACTAAGCAAACTGATTGTGAATTCTTACAGTGTGATGTTGATTAGACATCTAATTGTGACAACTAAGCAAATTGATTGTGAATTGTTACAATGTGATGTTGATGAGACATCTAATTGTGGCAACTAAGCAAATTGATTGTGAATTCTTATAGTGTGATGTTGATGAGACATCTAATTGTGATAACTAAGCAAATTGATTGTGAATTTTGACAGTCTGATGTTGATGAGACATCTAATTGTGGCAACTAAGCAAACTGATTGTGAATTCTTACAGTGTGATGTTGATGAGACATCTAATTGTGACAACTAAGCAAATTGATTGTGAATTCTTACATTGTTATGGTGGTGAGACACTTAAATGTGACAAGTAGGTAAACTGATTGGAAAATCTTATACTGTGATGTTTCTCAGACACCTATATTGATAATAAGCCAAATGATTGTGAATTCTTACACTGTGATGCTAGTGAGACACCTAATTGTGACAACTGAGCAAATTGATTGTGAATTCTTACACTGTTATGTTGCTAAGGAACTTGGTTGTGCATAAGTAAGCAAATTGATTTTGGGTTTCTAGGGGCAGATCACGTGCAACTATCGAATGAAATGAAATGCAAATCAAACTACAGTAAAATGGATTGAAAACACACAAACCAAGTACAGTCGCTCAAATAAGTATCCGAACACTATGGTTGATTACAGAATTCAGGAAAAAATATCTGTCAACGATTTTTTTTAGAAATTAGTGATCTGGCAGAGAATATTCTGTCACAGCATTGGTACTTAAGGGTTAAAACCATTTTAGAAATTATTAAAAGCGTCAATGTTTTCGTTAGAGAAAAGTTCCCATCACGAGGATAAAAAACAATTTTTCTGTTGAATATTCTTAATCAAGATCGTTGAAAGTTATCGATCTAAGCCTCACTGTAAAGATATTAAAAAAAACCCAACTGAACAACAACTCAAAAAAAGATACTTAGACTAATTTTTCATTCCCACAAATTTCACTGAAAATTCCTAATATGGATTATTCACGTTTAAAATAAGCCAAAAGCATGACAGCAATGAAGATTTTCGTAATCGAAATTGATTATCAACAAACTATGAACAAAAATCGAGGATATATTGTTAAACCGAATTATTAAAGCTATCACTAAAATTCAAATCTAAGTTTTGTTAAACCTAAAAACATCGTGATTTCACTTTCTACCCATATTTTTATAAAATAAAAATAAATACCCCCTCAAGCAGCTGCTTGCCACAGAGGTCTGACAGGAGCCTGTCAGTTTATATGCCATAATAGAAGATCTGAGAGGATGGCAGAACCTCAGCAGAAAAACGACACATACATCCATGCCTTATCCAGGACTCGAACCCAGGTCCCTTAGATCAGTAGCCAAGCGCGCTAACCACTCGGCCATGGTACGGCCATATTTTCACATCCATTAAAAAAAAAATCAGAAGATTTTCACTAGAAAATTCCAACTCCAAATATCACACACTTTTAGCTAATCCACACTACCCAACATTTATAAACAAAAAATACACAAAAACTCAAACAATTCCTTCTCCAAAACACACACAAGTGCAGGAACACACAAATATAAGTTCCGTTAAACCTAAAAACATCATGATTTCACTAGAAAATCCCAACTCCAAATATCACACACTTTTAGCTAATCCACACTACCCAACATTTATAAACAAAAAATACACAAAAACTCAAACAATTCCTTCCCCCCAACACACACACAACTGCGGGAAAACACAAATATAAGTTCCGTTAAACCTAAAAACATCGTGATTTCACTAGAAAATCCCAACTCCAAATATCACGCACTTTTAGCTAATCCACACTACCCAACATTTATAAACAAAAAATACACAAAAACTCAAACAATTCCTTCCCCCCAACACACACACAACTGCGGGAAAACAAAAATATAAGTTCCGTTAAACCTAAAAACATCGTGATTTCACTAGAAAATCCCAACTCCAAATATCACGCACTTTTAGCTAATCCACACTACCCAACATTTATAAACAAAAAATACACAAAAACTCAAACAATTCCTTCCCCCCAACACACACACAACTGCGGGAAAACACAAATATAAGTTCCGTTAAACCTAAAAACATCGTGATTTCACTAGAAAATCCCAACTCCAAATATCACACACTTTTAGCTAATCCACACTACCCAACATTCATAAACAAAAAAAACCCAAACGAATCCCCCCCCCCCCAACACAAATGCGGGATGATTCCACAACACATTCCAACACACCCTCTGCACCCCAGTTTCTACGAGACAGCAGCCATATGCGTCCATCCAGATGGTCGTTGCTTCGTTCGTACGCTAGCGCCGCCTGGGCCCTAAGTAGACGCTCTCCTGCAAAGAGCGTCCGCGTACTTATCGATCGCGAGACTCCGCGCGGCGGACGAAAAGTTGGACGAGAAAAATCAGGAGGACTTTTCCACACTTACCTTATCAGAAGGTCCAAAGTTGGTAACCCATGGAAAAACATCTCTCAAATCCGGTTAGGTCCGGTTTCTTAGGACCACAAAAATAACGATTTTTCCAGAAGAGATTTCGGTTTTAGTTGGAAAATATATCTGTCTAATATACGAACGCAAAACTCCTAAACACTCCAAAAACTGTTTCGCCTTTCTTTGGGCTGTCGGCGGGCGACGCACGCTTCTCTCGGTAGTCCGCTGGCGGAGCGGGGTCACGTGGACGACGACGTCAGAGACGTCGACGGCGCCATCTGGAGGCGGCGGAAGGAAGCGCGCGTTAATTACTGAGTTAAAGATTGGGGATTTTATTTTTTTTAATTTTTGAAAATTTTTCTGTGTGATATTTTTGACCGTTCTTTCGAAAACTCTTTGCAGGAATTAAATTTTTTTGTTATGGAGGTATGCGTGAAAATTAGCTTTTACCTTAAAAAAAAAAAAAAAAAAATGGGGCGAGGGTGGCTCAGTCGGTAGCGCGCCAGGCTCGTAATCTGCAGTTCCCAGGTTCGAGTCCCAACTGGGTCAGCGTTGAGATTTATCTCCGCAAAAAATTCCCCGCCCTGCCCACGGTCAGTAGGGGACACCGATGGGCTTGGAAAGGCCGCCGTCCGTCGGATGGGACGTTAAGCCGTGGCCCCGTGTGCGGGAGAGCCATACCCTGTGCACGTTAAAGAACACACTGGATGGCCTTGACCGGAGGCTACCATCTGTCTCCCAACAGCTGTTCCAGTGGGTCCCCTCCCCCAACCTTCTCCGAGCCTTCGGGGTCCTTGTGACCTGGCCATTTAGCCCGTGGTGTGCAAAAAAGTGCCGCTCAGATAAAACAACCCAACAACCCAACCCAACCTTCAAAAAATGGATGAAATTTGAAAACTTTAAGTAACAAGGTTTTAAGAAATTTATTTTTTATATTCTGCTTAAAGTGAGGGCTTGTTTTCTTTATAGTAATACTGAGAAATTTATAGAGAATTTGAGAAAATTTCAAAATCCGTATCAAACTGGCTGTCATAATAAAATATGTGCTAAATATGTAATAAAATCATCGTAAAAATTTAAAGCTTATCAATTTTTTTGCCACATAATTATTCTAGCGGTTGGTATTTATTTTAAAAGTTCGGTTGTTTTACCTGTGAGCGGCACTTTTTTGTACACCTAAATGGCCAGGTCACAAGGAACCCGAAGGCTCAGAGAAGGTTGGGGGAGGGGACCCACTGGAAAAGCTGTAAGGAGAAAGATGGTAGCCTCCCGTTAAGTCCATCCAGCGTGTTCTTTAACGTTGGGTTGTTTTACCTCTGAGCGGCACTTTTTTGCACACAATGGGCTAAATGACCAGGTCACAAGGACCCCGAAAGCTCAGAGAAGGTTGGAGGAGGGGACCCACTGGAACAGCTGTTAGGAGACAGATGGTAGCCTCCCGTCAAGACCATCCAGCGCGTTCTTTAACGTTGGGTTGTTTTACCTCTGAGTGGCACTTTTTTGCACACCATGGGCTAAATGACCAGGTCACATGGACCACGAAAGCTCAGAGAAGGTTCGGGGAGGGGACCCACTGGAACAGCTGTTGGGAGACAGATAGTAGCCTCCTGTCAAGGCCATCCAGCGTGTTTTTTAACGTTGGGTTGTTTTACCTCTGAGCGGCATTTTTCTGCACACCATGGGCTAAATGGCCAGGTCACAAGGACCCCGAAGGCTCAGAGAAGGTTGGGTGAGGAAACCCACTGGAACAGCTGTTGGGAGACAGATGGTAGCCTCCCGTCAAGGACATCCAGCGTGTTCTTTAACGTGCACATGGTATGGCTCTCCCACACACGGAACCACGACTTAACGTGTCATCCGACAGACGGCGGTCTTTCCAAGCCCATCGGTGTCCCCTACTGACCGTGGGCAGGGCGGGGAATTTTGCGGAGATAAATCTCAACGCTGACACAGCTGGGACTCGAACCTGGGAACTACAGATTACGAGCCTGGCGCGCTACCGACTGAGCCACCCTCGCACCTTTTATATCCAGAATAACACATTTTACGAACGGTACTATTCCTATTAGATGGCATTTCTAAAAAAAAACAAAACTGATCTCCGACTTTCAAATTCATCGCATGTATCGCGTTTGATTTTTGCAAATCACCTACTGCAAACCTGGAACCACCTGTCGACCCAAAAATGGAGCTTCAATTATATTTGGATCGGAAAAGAGGGGGGGGGGGAGGGAAGGAGGAAAAACTGACACCTTTGACACTACGGAGATCACCGAGATAAATTCCATCAGATCAGATTTGTATATATATATGGAATGGAATTTTTGCGATTCAAATTTGAGGGCACGCGTATTCATGATCTAAAAGCTGATCAACTCTCGCGGATGACGCAGAAACATCAAATGTTGATGACCTTTATTAGTGGGTGGAGCGCGAGAGTGAAACTGGGGGGACTAGAAAATATATTAAAGCTCGATTACTTTATTAGTGGGTGTACAGCGCTCAGGAAAAATATCCGAACACTATGGTTGAATACAGAATACAGAAGAAATATCTGGCAACGATTTCTTTCTTCTTTTTTTAGAAATTGGTGATCTGGCAACCTTTCGTGTCACGTGACACGAAGGTTGCCAGATCACCAATTTCTAAAAAAAAAAATGGCTGCCAGATATTTTTTTCTGAATTCTGCACGTATACTCCGAACACTATGGTTGAGTACAGAATTAAAAAATATATATATCTGGCAACAATTTCTTTTTTCTTTAGAAATTAGTGATCTGGCCTCCTTTCGTGTCACGTGACACGAAGGTTGCCAGATAACCAATTTCTAAGAAACGAAAAAGTTGCCAGATATTTTTTCTGTATTCTGTAATCAACCATAGTGATTGGATATTTTTTTTTTGGAGCGACTGTACCGTGAGGCTGAAAATCATCGGATGTTGACTTTTGTTATGGGGGTGTACTGTGTGGAGGGGGGGGGGGGTCTCCGATCGTGAGATTGACCTGGGGAGACTAGAAAAATATTGATGACTTTTTTTCGCAATTTCCACAGATCAATTCGTTCCGCAAAATTCCCTGCCCTGCCCACGGTCAGTAGGGGACACCGATGGGCTTAGAAAGGCCGCCGTCCGTCGGATGGGACGTTAAGCCGTGGCCCCGTGTGCGGGAGAGACATACCCTGTGCACGTTAAAGAACACGCTGGATGGCCTTGACGGGAGGCTACCATCTGTCTCCCAACAGCTGTTCCAGTAGGTCCCGTCATCCAACCTTCTCTGAGCCTTCAGGGTCCTTGTGACCTGGCCATTTAACCCATGGTGTGCAAAAAAGTGCCGCTCAGAGGTAAAACAATCCAACGTTAAAGAACACGCTGGATGGCCTTGACGGGAGGCTACCATCTGTCTCCCAACAGCTGTTCCAGTAGGTCCCGTCATCCAACCTTCTCTGAGCCTTCAGGGTCCTTGTGACCTGGCCATTTAACCCATGGTGTGCAAAAAAGTGCCGCTCAGAGGTAAAACAATTCAACGTTAAAGAACACGCTGGATGGCCTTGACGGGAGGCTACCACCTGTCTCCCAACAGCTGTTCCAGTGGGTCCCCTTCACCAACCTTCTCTGAGCCTTCGGAGTCCTTGTGACCTGGTCATTTAACCCATGGTGTGCAAAAAAAGTGCCGCTCAGAGGTGAAACAACCCAACCCAACCCAATAATGACTTAAAACTTAATCAACCCCCAAAATTAACCTATTTACTTAAATAAGACTCAATTTCCACAGATCAATTCGCGAGCTATTCTGTCGAATCAAGGATCACATTTGATTTCTTTCAATGAATCAATTAATCGCTGCAAAAAAATAAAGAAAATGAACCGTGAGAGATTAGAAACCTAAACAACTGCTCAAGGTGAACGATGCATCGATTCTCGTGCCTTGCGCACTTGCTAAACGCTGCGTTACGTTTTGAGGTCACTTAATGATGACGTAAAGGATTTCTCAACACGCGCTGATACTTACAATCTCTCGGTTGTTGCGTTTTGAAGGACTCTGTTACGTTCGTTTATTGTTAGCGCATTCGACAATGAAGGGTTGGGTTGTTTTACCTCTGAGCGGCACTTTTTTGCACACCATGGGCTAAATGGCCAGGTCACATGGACCCCGAAGGCTCAGAGAAGGTTGGGGGAGCGGACCCACTGGAACAGCTTTTGGGAGACAGATGGTAGCCTCCCGTCAAGGCCATCCAGCGTGTTCTTTAACGTTGGGTTGTTTTACCTCTGAGCGGCACTTTTTTGCACACCATGGGCTAAATGGCCAGGTCACATGGATCCCGAAGGCTCAGAGAAAGTTGGGAGGAGGTGACACACTGGAACAGCTGTTGGGAGACAGATGGTAGCCTCCCGTCAAGGCCATCCAGTATGTTCTTTAACGTGCACAGGGTATGTCTCTCCCGCACACGGGGCCACGGCTTAACGTCCCATCCGACGGACGGCGGCCTTTCCAAGCCCATCGGTGTCCCCTACTGACCGTGGGCAGGGCGGGGAATTTTGCGGAGATAAATCTCAACGCTGACCCAGCTGGGACTCGAACCTGGGAACTACAGATTACGAGCCTGGCGCGCTACCGACTGAGCCACCCCCGCCCCTTCCGACAATGAACAGAAAGTTATCTGAGTTCGTTACGCAGATGTTCAGTGGCAGATCAAAGTCTCGTATGTAACCCAAAACAGCGGTTTAAATTACGTCCGACGGGGATTGGTTCCCAGGTTCGAGTCCCAGCTGGGTCAGCGTTGAGATTTATCTCCTCAAAAAATTCCCCGCCCTGCCCACGGTCAGTAGGGGGACACCGATGGGCTTGGAAAGGCCGCCGTCCATCGGATGGGACGTTAAGCCGTGGTTCCGTGTGCGGAAGAGCCATACCCTTTGCGCATTAAAGAACATACTGGATGGCCTTGATGGGAGGCTATCATCTGCCTTCCAACAACTATTCCAGTGGGGGTCTTGTGACCTTCGGGGTCCTTGTGACCTGGCCATTTAGCCCATTGTGTGTAAAAAGTGCCGCTCAGAGGTAAAACAACCCAATATTAAAGAACACGCTGGATGGCGTTGACGAGAGGCTATCATATGTCTGCCAACAGCTGTTCCAGTGGGTCCCCTTCCCCAACCTTCTCTGAGCCTTCGGGGTCCTTGTGACCTGGTCATTTAGCCCATTGTGTGCAATAAAGTGCCGCTCAGAGGTAAAACAACTCCAAAGTTAAAGAACACGCTGGATGGCCTTGACGAGAGGCTATCATATGTCTGCCAACAGCCGTTCCAGTGGGTCCCCTCCCCCAACCTTCCTTGAGCCTTCGGGGTCCTTGTAACCTGGTCATTTAGCCCATAGTGTGCAAAAAAAAAGTGCCCCTCAGAGATAAAACAAGTCAACTGACTTATACTCAGAAAACACAGCTTGAAAATTACTGAATTAAAAATAGGGGCGGGGGTTGCTCAGTCGGTAGCGCTCTAGGCTCGTAATCTGTACTTCCCAGGTTCGAGTCCCAGCTGGGTCAGCGTTGAGATTTATCTCCGCAAAATTCCCCGCCCTGCCCACGGTCAGTAGGGGGCACCGATAGGATAGGCTTGGAAAGACCGCCGTTCGTCGGATGGGACGTTAAGCCGTGGCCCCGTGTGCGGGACAGCCATACCCCGTGCACGTTAAAAAACACGCTGGATGGCCTTGACGGGAGTCTACTATCTGTCTCCCAACAGCTGTTCCAGTAGGTCTCCTCCCCCAACCTTCCTTGAGCCTTCGGGGTCCTTGTAACCTGGTCATTTAGCCCATAGTGTGCAAAAAAAAAAGTGCCCCTCAGAGATAAAACAAGTCAAACTGACTTATACTCAGAAAACACAGCTTGAAAATTACTGAATTAAATATAACTGAATTCATTTTGGTAAAAAGAAATGTATTATATTGTGTTAAAAGAGACTTGTATTCAAAAGCTTTATCTGCCCCCTTTTTTTTGTTACTAATCCCTCCCCCTTCCTCCATCATCTGAGGCCAAAAAGACCACGATTCACCTAATTATGGTGGAAAATAAATACCCACTGATGAAAGAAATAAACGGGGGTGAAAAAAAACGGGGGTATACAAACTGCTTCTCATCAATGACATCACTGAACCGTTAACCAACATATAGTTGTTAATGGAACTATTTCCATGGGCCACCCCCAACCATCCTAGTCATTGCCGTAAAGTAGCGATCTCCCCTGTACTTACCCCTCCCCCCCCCCACTCACGCGGGTGCCAAGCAACCTTGAAGACCAAACTCAGGAAATGATATACCCTTTGCACTCCAGCAAAGACTAATTTGGAGAATTTTTCTTCCAAGTCTTTTTTTTTTATGTATATCTCCGTCTTTGAGTTTCTGCAGTGGTCTTTGGTCTCTTGGACACAATACCCAGCAGGAAATGAGACTGCAATCAATGGCGTACCGTTGTGTTCGCTGACAGATAACCCTTTGAGCACGCAGTCAGTTGTGTGGTGGGTTGGGGGAATCTCCTTTTCTGCTTAATCAGTGGGGTGAGACCCAGTCCTGCCTGCTCGAGGGTCGAATGAGGCGACACCGTATTGTCTAGAGCGCGATGCATCACTGAGCCACGCGAAAAATCATTTAAGACTCTCTTTTATTATAATCTCTTTCTTTAGATTTTTATTTTGTTTTTGTTTTTTGCAATTTTCGAGAACTTTATTTCGAAAGTTTTTTTTTTTTTCGAAAATTCATTATTTAGCATGCTTTTTTTTTATTTTACGTTTTCAAGTTGCGTAGGGGTTAGGTTAGGTTGGGTTGTTTTACCTTTGAGCGGCACTTTTTTGGACACAATGGGCTAAATGGCCAGGTCATAAGGACCCCGAAGGCTCAGAGTAGGTTGGTGAAGGGGACCCACTGGAACAGCTGTTGGGAGACAGGTGGTAGACTCCTGTCAAGGCCATCCAGCGTGTTCTTTAACGTTGGGTTGTTTTACCTCTGAGCATCACTTTTTTGCACACAATGGGCTAAATAAATGGCCAGGTCACATGGACCCCGAAAGCTCAGAGAAGGTTGGGGGAGGGGACCCACTGGAACAGCTGTTGGGAGATTGATGGTAGCCTCCCGTCAAGGCTATCCAGCGTGTTCTTTAACGTTGGGTTGTTTTACCTCTGAGCGGCACTTTTTTGCACACCATGGGCTAAATGGCCAGGTCACATGGACCCCGAAGGCTCAGAGAAGGTTGGGGGAAGGGAACCCACTGGAACAGCTGTTGGGAGACAGATGGTAGCCTCCCGTCAAGGCCATCCAGCGTGTTCTTTAACGTGCACAGAATAGGACTCTCCCGCACACGGGGCCACGGCTTAACGTCCCATCCGACGGACGGCGGCCTTTCCAAGCCCATCGGTGTCCCCTACTGACCGTGGGCAGGGCGGGGAAATTTTGCGGAGATAAATCTCAACGCTGACCCAGCTGGGACTCGAATCTGGGAACTACAGATTACGAGCCTGGCGCGCTACCGACTGAGCCACCCCCGCCCCAAAATCATGTGGACACGATCAGGTACACATAAAGCACATTAAAGCATGCAAAACCTCCTTAGCTGATCTCGTGACAAACTTTATCAATGAAAGCATATCTACAGGAAACATCCCTAATAAACTCAAAATTGCTATTCTAAGACCAATTTACAAAAGCGGAACTAAATCCGATTGCACTATCTATAGGCCCATTGCCATCTTACCCGTCCTTCACAAAATACTTGAAAGATATGTAGCTAACGTTCTAGCCAATTTCTTGAAAAAACATAACATTATTAGTGAAAAGCAATATGGTTTCCAAAAAGGTAAAAATACAATTACACTTTTAACGGAGTTTTCTGACGTCATTAACGGAACTTTAAACAACGGAAAAAAAGCAGCAGCTATCTTTCTGGACTTTCGTAAGGCTTGGGTTGAATTGTTTTACCTCTGAGCGGCACTTTTTTGCACACCATGGGCTAAATGGCCAGGTCACATGGACCCGAAGGCTCAGAGAAGGTTGGTGAAGGGGACCCACTGTAACAGCTGTTGGGAGACAGATGGTAGCCTCCCGTCAAGGCCATCCAGCGTGTTCTTTAACGTGCACAGGGTATGGCTCTCCCGCACACGGGGCCACGGCTTAACGTCCCATCCGACGGACGGCGGCCTTTCCAAGCCCATCGATGTCCCCTACTGACCGTGGGCAGGGCGGGGAATTTTGCGGAGATAAATCTCAACGCTGACCCAGCTGGGACTCGAACCTGGGAACTACAGATTACGAGTATGGCGTGCTACCGACTGAGCCACCCCCGCCCCTAGCGAAGAAAGCCTAAATTATCTAGGCGTACACTCTTTTCACAACCTTTACAAATACAGCATCACTTTAAAATATTTTTTTGATAATCAATTTAAATCTAAAATCTCTCATGGGAAAAACACAAGGTTACAATCCAAAAATTATTTCCAACTTTCAAAAATATTAAACAATTATAGGAAATGTACAAGGGCATATACAATACCTTGCATGTTCAATCAACTGCCAAGGGAAATTATTTTATTAAACGATTTTAAAGAAATCAAAAATAAGACAAAAAATTTTCTTCTAGGCACTAAATTTTAAATAAAAATTTCAACCACCACAATGGAGCTTCCACTGGAATTCACATAATTTGATGACATTGTTATAAACTATAAAATAAAAAAAATAAATAAATACCCCCTCAAGCAGCTGCTTGCCACAGAGGTCTGACAGGAGCCTGTCAGTTTATATGCCACAGTAGAAGATCTGAGAGGATGGCAGGACCTCAGCAGAAAACAACACCAACATCCATGCCTTACCCGGGGCTCGAACTCGGGTCCCGTAGATCAGTAGCCAAGCGTGCTAACCACTGGGCCACGATCTTATGTATTTTCATGTAATATTATTAATCTTCTCTCCTGAAGATAAGCAGATGCTTTGCGGGTCATTTGTTTAAACTTTTGTATAACTAACATGAATATGAATAAAGATTATTATTATTTAATTATTTTGGTTTTTTTTTTTACAAATAGATTATATAATACAGTATTGCATCAATACAAAAACACGAAATATGTAGGGGGTGTCTCAGTCGGTAGCGCGCCAGGCTCGTAGTCTGCAGTTCCCAGGTTCGAGTCCCAGCTGGGTCAGCGTTGAGACCATCTGTCTCTGAACAGCTTTTCCAGTGGGTCCCCTCCCCCAACCTTCTCTGAGCCTTCGGGATCCTTGTGACCTGGCCATTTAGCCCATGGTGTGCAAAAAAGTGCCGCTCAGGGGTAAAACAACCCAATCCAACAGACTTATTCCCATACTTCAAGATTCGTACTGTTGCCACTGGAAGCAAAAGAGCGATTCCTGCTACACAGTACGAATCAGCAATCAGACATAAACAATAGAAAGAATCTTCTCTCAACAATCCACCCCCCCCCTCCCGCCTTTCTGTTCGAACGCCTAACGGATGACCCCATGCCAGCATTGTATTCTAATTCATTCGAATGAATGAGGTCGTGGCATCAGGAGTGCGCAATCTGGTCTTCCAGGTGATGACCACAGGATAAATTCCACCCTCCCCTCCCCACTACACCTCATCTCCTCCCAACTCCTCCCCATCATCATCCTGGCTATCGAAAGTGTGTCATAGCAACGATCCAAATCATCCGGCCACACCGCCGATGCCACAACACATCCGCTAACTATCGATCTCGGCGAAAGCTGTCATTGACGCCAAACAGACCGTGACTATCCGTACACGTGACGACACCAAGTACCGGTAAGAGAAAACGCGCCACCGTAGCAGCACGTTCAAAGTGGATGAGGGGGGCGGGGGGTGGGGGTGATGGCGGAAGGTCCAACAGCTGATTTCTGCTCGACGTACAACTGCCTGTCATCTGCGTCCCAGGGATCGATTGGCTCACCACATTGCAGAAGAGTTTGTTTACAAACATTCCAAGGAGAGAATTTCGTTTTTTTTTTTCTTAGGAAAACAAAAGTGTTAAATTGGACACGCGTATAATTTGAAGTACGTTTAGTTTGGTGGGGGGCGGGGGTGGCTCAGTCGGTAGCGCGCCAGGCTCGTAATCTGTAGTTCCCAGGTTCGAGTCCCAGCTGGGTCAGCGTTGAGATTTATCTCCGCAAAATTCCCCCGCCCTGCCCACGGTCAGTAGAGGACACCGATGGGCTTGGAAATGCCGCCGTCCGTCGGATGGGGCTTTTCCAAGGGCGTTAAGCCGTGGCCCCGTGTGCGGGAGAGCCATACCCTTTGCACATTAAAGAACACGCTGGATGGCCTTGACGGGAGACTACCATCTGTCTCCCAACAGCTGTTCCAGTGGGTCCCCTCCCACAACCTTCTCTGAGACTTCGGGGTCCTTGTGACTTGGCCATTTAGCCCATGGTGTGCAAAGAAAGTGCCGCTCAGTCGGTAGCGCGCCAGGCTCGTAATCTGTAGTTCCCAGGTTCGAGTCCCAGCTGGGTCAGCGTTGAGATTTATCTCCGCAAAATTCCCCCGCCCTGCCCACGGTCAGTAGGGGACATCGATGGGCTTGGAAATGCCGCCGTCTGTCGGATGGGGCTTTTCCAAGGGCGTTAAGACGTGGCCCCGTGTGCGGGAGAGCCATACCCTTTGCACATTAAAGAACACGCTGGATGGCCTTGACGGGAGACTACCATCTGTCTCCCAACAGCTGTTCCAGTGGGTCCCCTCCCACAACCTTCTCTGAGACTTCGGGGTCCTTGTGACTTGGCCATTTAGCCCATGGTGTGCAAAGAAAGTGCCGCTCAGTCGGTAGCGCGCCAGGCTCGTAATCTGTAGTTCCCAGGTTCGAGTCCCAGCTGGGTCAGCGTTGAGATTTATCTCCGCAAAATTCCCCCGCCCTGCCCACGGTCAGTAGGGGACACCGATGGGCTTGGAAATGCCGCCGTCCGTCGGATGGGGCTTTTCCAAGGGCGTTAAGCCATGGCCCCGTGTGCGGGAGAGCCATACCCTTTGCACATTAAAGAACACGCTGGATGGCCTTGACGGGAGGCTACCATCTGTCTCCCAACACTGTTCCAGTGGGTCCCCTCCCACAACCTTCTCTGAGACTTCGGGGTCCTTGTGACTTGGCCATTTAGCCCATGGTGTGAAAAGAAAGTGCCGCTCAGAGGTAAAAAACGCTCAATATTTCCGTGAGTGAGCTCACACGATCTAGTATCAAAATAATATGACCAGCTATAGTCGCTCAAAAAAGTATCCGAACACTATGGTTGATTACAGAATTCAGAAAAAATGTCTGTCAACGATTTTTTTTTTAGGAATTAGTGATCTGGCAGCCTTCGTTTCACGTGACACGAAGGTTGCCAGATCACTGATTTCTAAAAAAATCGTTGTCAGATATTTTTTCTGAATCCTGTAATCAACCATGGCGTTCGGATATTTTTTTGAGCGACTGTACCTAACACAACTTATTAAATACGTAACAATGCCTTCTGACGAATGAATTCATAAGAATGATGAAAGAAATTAATCTGTGATGTTACGCAACCGTTACGAATCGTATTTTACTAAGTGTTTATTTTTTTTAAATATTGAAATCAATGAAGATTTTAATTCAAATATGAATGACATAATATACTGAGAACTTTGAGGGAAAAAAATCGTCGGAACGCTGTCAAATATGATTGAGACATAATATACTGCGACTTTAAAAAACTGCAAAAAAAATTGGTCAAATATGAATGAGATATAATTTACTGCGACTTTAAAAAAAATGAAAAAAAATATTTGTCGGAACTCTGTCAAATATGAATGAAACTTAATATACAACAAACTTTAAAAAAATATGGGAAAAAAATTTGTCGGAACTCTGTCAAATATGAATGAGACATAATATACTGAGAACTTAAAAAAAAATTCGTTGGAACTGTGTCAAATAGGAATGAGACATAATATACTGAGAACTTAAAAAAAAAATTCGTTGGAACTGTGTCAAATATGAATGAGACATAATATACAGCGAACTATAAAAAAACTGGAAAAAAAATTCTTCGGAACTCTGTCAAATATGAATGAGACATAATATACTGAGAACTTAAAAAAAAAATTCGTTGGAACTGTGTCAAATATGAATGAGACATAATATACAGCGAACTATAAAAAAACTGGAAAAAAATTCTTCGGAACTCTGTCAAATATGAATGAGACATAATATACTGAGAACTTAAAAAAAAATTCGTTGGAACTGTGTCAAATATGAATGAGACATAATATACAGCGAACTATAAAAAAACTGAAAAAAAAATTCTTCGGAACTCTGTCAAATATGAATGAGACATAATATACTGAGAACTTAAAAAAAAAATTCGTTGGAACTGTGTCAAATATGAATGAGACATAATATACAGCGAACTATAAAAAAACTGGAAAAAAAAATTCTTCGGAACTCTGTCAAATATGAATGAGACTAATATACAACAAACTTTAAAAAAAATGGGAAAAAAATTTGTCCGAACTCTGTCAAATATGAATGAGACATAATATACTGAGAACTTAAAAAAAAAATTCGTTGGAACTGTGTCAAATATGAATGAGACATAATATACAGCGAACTATAAAAAAACTGGAAAAAAAAATTCTTCGGAACTCTGTCAAATATGAATGAGACATAATATACTGAGAACTTAAAAAAAAAATTCGTTGGAACTGTGTCAAATATGAATGAGACATAATATACAGCGAACTATAAAAAAACTGGAAAAAAAAATTCTTCGGAACTCTGTCAAATATGAATGAGACTAATATACAACAAACTTTAAAAAAAATGGGAAAAAAATTTGTCCGAACTCTGTCAAATATGAATGAGACATAATATACTGAGAACTTAAAAAAAAATTCGTTGGAACTGTGTCAAATATGAATGAGACATAATATACAGCGAACTATAAAAAAACTGAAAAAAAAATTCTTCGGAACTCTGTCAAATATGAATGAGACATAATATACTGAGAACTTAAAAAAAAAATTCGTTGGAACTGTGTCAAATATGAATGAGACATAATATACAGCGAACTATAAAAAAACTGGAAAAAAAAATTCTTCGGAACTCTGTCAAATATGAATGAGACTAATATACAACAAACTTTAAAAAAAATGGGAAAAAAATTTGTCCGAACTCTGTCAAATATGAATGAGACATAATATACTGAGAACTTAAAAAAAAAATTCGTTGGAACTGTGTCAAATATGAATGAGACATAATATACAGCGAACTATAAAAAAACTGGAAAAAAAAATTCTTCGGAACTCTGTCAAATATGAATGAGACATAATATACTGAGAACTTAAAAAAAAAATTCGTTGGAACTGTGTCAAATATGAATGAGACATAATATACAGCGAACTATAAAAAAACTGGAAAAAAAAATTCTTCGGAACTCTGTCAAATATGAATGAGACTAATATACAACAAACTTTAAAAAAAATGGGAAAAAAATTTGTCCGAACTCTGTCAAATATGAATGAGACATAATATACTGAGAACTTAAAAAAAAATTCGTTGGAACTGTGTCAAATATGAATGAGACATAATATACAGCGAACTATAAAAAAACTGGAAAAAAAATTTGTCGGAACTCTGTCAAATATGAATGAAACTTAATATACAACAAACTTTAAAAAAAAAATATGGGAAAAAAATCTGTTGGAACTCTGTCAAATATGAATGAGACATAATATACTGCGAACTTTACAAACCTAAAAAACATTCGTCGGAACTCTGAAGAAATGAAATAAGTAAATTTTGAATAATAGATACTTACTATAATTATAAGCATTCCTAATTGAAGTTTCAATACAAGAAAAATTCTTACCTAGAAAAATAAAAAAAAAAAAACATGAAATATTTCCTTTTTTTTTTAAATTGGACATATTTCTAAAAGAAATATTTTTGCAGTTTAAAAAAAAACCGCAGAACGTTGTTTCGACTAGTACAGTCGCTCAAAAAAATATCCGAACACTATTGGTTGATTCAAAAATTCAGGAAAAATATCTGGCAACGATTTTTTTTTTTTTAGAAATTAATGATCTGGCAACCTTCATGTCGAAGTTTTTTTTTTTTTCGAAGGCTGCCAGATCACTAATTTCTATAAAAAAAAACATCGTTGCCAGATATTTTTCCTCATTTCTGAAACCAAACATGGTGTTCGGATATTTTTTCGAGCGACTGTACACACTACTCGTTCATTTTTTTTTTAGAAATTAATGATCTGGCAACCTTCATGTCGAAGTTTTTTTTAAGGTTGCCAGATCACTAATTTCTATTAAAAAAAAATCATTGCCACATATTTTTCCTCAATTCTGAAACCAAACATAGTGTCAGGATATTTTTTCGAGCGACTGTACACACTACTCGTTCAATTTTTTTTTTCTCCTGATTCTGAATAAGGACGATTTTTTTTTTCCAGTTCGAAACTACGTTCGGTTTTTTTTAAGGATCTAAAAATTTTAAATTTTTTAAAACTTTTTTAATAAAAAATTAAATTCAAAAAATTTTAAATTTTTTTAATTTTTTTAAGGAACTAAATTTTTTAAAAACACAGAGAGAGAAAAATAGCATCTATTTACTACATATATATTTGTGCACTAAATAATAAATGATAATGAGGCTCATTCGTCGCTAAATCTCATCACCACTAAAGTCTAAGAAGCCAACCAAACTCGGCAGAAAAATCCGAGAAATTTCGGTTAGTTTAGAAAGTTTTATTTCTCAAGGTCGAATTCTTCTTTTTTTTTATACAAACATCAGGCGAGTTCGGTAGCGCACCAGACTCGTAATCTGCAGTTCCCAGGTTCGAGTCCCAGCTGGGTCAGCGTTGAGATTTATCTCCGCAAAATTCCCCGCCCTGCCCACGGTCAGTAGGGGACACCGATGGGCTTGGAAAGGCCGCCGTCCGTCGGATGGGACGTTAAGCCGAGGCTCCGTGTGCGGGAGAGCCATACCCTGGGCACGCTGGATGGCCTTGGCGGGAGGCTACCATCTGTCTCCCAACAGCTGTTCCAGTGGGTCCCATCCCCCAACCTTCGGGATCCTTGTGACCTGATCGTTTAGCCCATGGTGTGAAAAAAAGTGCTGCTCAGAGGTAAAACAACCCAACATTAAAGAACACTCTGGATGGCCTTGACGGGAGGCTACCATCTGTCTCTCAACAGCTGTTCCAGTGGGTCCCCTCCCTAAACCTTCTCTGAGCCTTCGGGGTCGATGTGACCTGACCATTTAGCACATGGTGTGCAAAAAAGTGTCGCTCAGAGGTAAAACAACCCCAACCCAACAACTGACCCACTGGTCTGCTGTTCAGATGGACGCCAAAAACTCAGAGGCAAATTTTGGAAAGGATCCATTCGAACAGCTGTTGGGAGACAGATGGTAGCCTCCCGTCAAGGCCATCCAGCGTGTTATTTAACGTTGGATTGAGTCCTCTGAGCGGAACTTTTTTGCACATCATGGGCTAAATGGCCAGGTCACAAGGACCCCGAATGCTCAGAGAAGGTTGGAGGTGGGGACTCACTGAAACAGCTGTTGGGAGACAGATGGTAGCCTCCCGTCAAGGCCATCCAGCGTGTTCTTTAACGTGCACAGGGTATGGCTCTCCAGCACACGGGGCTACGACTTAACGTCCTATCCGACAGACGGCGTCCTTTCCAAGTCCATCAGTGTCCCCTACTGACCGTGGGCAGGGCGGGGAATTTTGCGGAGATAAATCTCAACGCTGACCCAGCTGGGACTCGAACCTGGGAACTACACATTGAGAACCACGCATCCTCACTAGATCACTAATAATACACTATGTCGCCCATTCCATCAGTCCCACAATGCAACTTCAACACCCCTCGCACAAACAATCCTTTCATCACCACGAGAGGAAAGCTGACGATCAACACCAATCGCCCATAATCAACCCTTACCACATCAACGCAGGTGAGGCGGATTCGATTGCGTCATCTAGAATCGGTGTCGCTCCATCCACGTGCGGAAGAGGGAGTTGTCATCCCACCCTACCGGAACCCCCCCCCCCCCCTCGTCTTCTCAGGAAGATTTGCCAACCAACGTTTTTTTTTTAAATGCGTTCCGCATCAATCGTTCATCTTATAAAGAATCGCGATTACCAGACAGGTAAAAAACCAGTAGATAATTGCATGAATTCCCTTACTAAACATAGTCAATCTTTGATACTCTGTGAAAAAATAAATGGACGTTGGGTTGGGTTGTTTTACCTCTGAGCAGCACTTTTTTTGCACACCATGGGTCACAAGGACCCCGAAGGCTCAGAGAAGGTTGGGGGAGGGGATCCACTGGAACAGCTGTTGGGAGACAGATGGTAGCCTTCTGTCAAGGCCATCCAGTGTGTTCTTTAACGTTGGGTTGTTTTACCTCTGAGCGGCACTTTTTTGCACACCATGGGCTAAATGGCCAGGTCACAAGGACCCCGAAGGCTCAGAGAAGGTTGGGTGAGGGGACCCACTGGAACAGCTGTTAGGAGACAGATGGTAGCCTCCCGTCAAGGCCATCCAGCGTGTTCTTTAACGTTGGGTTGTTTTACTTCTGAGCGGCACTTTTTTGCACACCATGGACTAAACAGCCAGGTCAAATGGACCCCGAAAGCTCAGAGAAGGTTGGGGGAGGGGACCCACTGGAACAGCTGTTGGGAGACAGATGGTAGCCTCCCGTCAAGGCCATCCAACGTGTTCTTTAACGTTGGGTTGTTTTACTTCTGAGCGGCACTTTTTTGCACACCATGGACTAAATAGCCAGGTCACATAGACCCCGAAGGCTCAGAGATGGTTGAAGGAGGAGACCCACTGGAACAGCTGTTGGGAGACAGATGGTAGCCTCCCGTCAAGGCCATCCAGCGTGTTCTTTAACGTTGGGTAGTTTTACCTCTGAGCGGCACTTTTTTTACACACCATGGGCTAAATGGCCAGGTCACAAAGACCCTGAAGGCTCAGAGAAAGTTGGGTGAGGGGACCCATTGGAACAGCTGTTAGGAGACAGATGGTAGCCTCCCGTCAAGGCCATCCAGTGTGTTCTTTAACGTTGGGTTGTTTTACCTCTGAGCTGCACTTTTTTTGCACACCATGGGGTAAATGGCCAGGTCACATGGACCACGAAGGTTCAGAGAAGGTTGGGGGAGGGGACCCACTGGAACAGCTGTTGGGAGACAGATGGTAGTCTCCCGTCAAGGCCATCCAGCGTGTTCTTTAACGTTGGGTTGTTTTACCTGTGAGCGGGATTTTTTTGCACACCATGGGCTAAATGGCCAGGTTACAAGAACCCAGAAGGCTCAGAAAATGTTGGGGGAGGGCGCCCACTGGAATAGGTGTTGGGAGACAGATGGTAGCCTCCCGTCAAGGCCATGTAGCCTGTTCTTTAACTTGCACAGAGTATGGCTCTCCCGCACACGGGCCACGGCTTAATATCCCATCCGACGGACGACTGCGTTTCCAAGCCCATCGGTGTCCCCTACTGACTGTGGGCAGGGCGGAGAGAAATCTCAACGCTGGCCCAGCTGGGACTCGAACCTGGGAACTACAGATTACGAGTCTAGCGCGCTACCGACTCAGCCACGCTCGCCCCAAAAAATTGATGATTCGGCCAATTTCTATTTTGCCTTACACCTAAAACCTGTTTGATTCCGATTACTCTGCTTATTTTTTTCTGGCTTCATTCATTGGTTATTATTCTCTGCACGCGTTCGTTTCGTACTCAGCCGTTCGCACGGGAGTAGGGATCATTTCAAACCACATTAGAAGCAAAGGTTTGACGAAAATTTTAGAAATTATCACGCTAACTGTTAAAAATTTCGTTACGTGTGTTAGTAACGTTTAGTTGAACGGTTATAGGTTTGGTTTTAGAACAATTATTAAAAAATGGGGATTGTCACTGTTAGATATTCTGACATCCATAACTCTTTAAATGTTGAACGAATATTTTTGAAAATCGAGATTTAAATAGATTGGATTACGATCTTTAATTTATCTTCAGTCACATTTTTTCATTAAAGGCTTTTTTAAGAAGTTATAAAGCTTCGAAGTTAGATTCTCATAGACAAAATACAGAAAAAAAATTATTGTTAAATATTCCAGCTTCCATAACTCTTTAAATACTAAAGGAATATTTTTGAAAATCGAGATTTAAATAGATTTAATTGTGATCTTTAATTTATCTTCAATCACATTTTTCCATTAAATGCATATTTTAGAAGTTATAGAACTTCGAAGTTAAGATTCCGATTCACATAACATGGAAGACTATCGTCAAATATTCCAGCTTCCATAACTATTTAAATACTGAACGAATATTGTTGAAAATCGAGATTTAAATAGTTTGGATTACGGTCTTTAATTTATCTTCAGTCACATTTTTCCATTAAATGCATATTTTAGAAGTCGGTAACGCGCCAGGCTCGTAATCTGTAATTCCCAGGTTCGAGTCCCAGCTGGGTCAGTGTTGAGATTTATCTCCGCAAAATTCCCCGCCCTGCGCACGGTCAGTAGGGGACACCGATGGGCTTGGAAAGGCCGCCATCCGTCGGATGGAACGTTAAGCCGTGGTCCCGTGTGCGGGAGAGCCATACCCTGTGCACGTTAAAGAACACGCTGGATGGCCTTGCCGGGAGGCTACCATCTGTCTCCCAACAGCTGTTCCAGTGGGTCCCCTCCCCCAACCTTCTCTGAGCCTTCGGGGTCCATGTGACCTGGCCATTGTAGCCCATGGTGTGCAAAAAAGTGCTGCTCAGAGGTAAAACAACCCAACTGCTAATCAATATTCAAACTTCTGTGACTGTTTAAGAACCGAACGGTTATCGTTTGGATTTTCTTCTCCTAAACATCTCCGAGCCCGTTAGGGTCCTTGTAACCTCGCTATTGTGGTCAGAAAAGTGCCTATAAGAGGTAAAACAATCACCCCTCTCCGGAAAAAAAGGGGGTGGGGGGGTGGCTCAGTCGATAGCTCGCCAGGCTCGCAATCTGTAGTTCCCAGGTTCGAGTCCCAGCTGGGTCAGCATTGAGATTTATCTCCGCAAAATTCCCCGCCCTGCCCACGGTCAATAGGGGACACCGATGGGCTTGGAAAGGCCGCCATCCGTCGGATGGAACGTTAAGCCGTGGTCCCGTGTGCGAGAGAGCCATACCCTGTGCACGTTAAAGAACACGCTGGAAGGCCTTGTGTTACTTTTACTCTTCGGACTCTTTTTCACTGCGCCGAAACGAAAACAAGAAATATTGACATACTTGGTTAGTAGTGACGTGCCAACCTGGAACCCCCCGCTAGTGCTTCCCCTATGACGTCACAAGCCACGCCCCTTCCGGCCACACACCCTTATTAATATTCATAATTAATAATTAATTAAAAACTAATTAAAATTAATTAATCCCCCCCCCCCATTTATTAAAAAAAACCCTTTGTCAAAAAACAGTTAGTGCTTGTCAAGTTTGTCTGGCACGTGTCACTGAAAATTTTCCTTGCTTTTAAAAGAGAAGCGAAAAGTATCGAAAAAGTATCGATTTGATTATGATCTTAAATTTATCCTTTTAGTCAATTTTTTTCCGTTTCTTTTAAGAAGTTACTGTTTTTTTGTGTCTCGTGTTACTATTGGCATAGCATGTGATTTTATCTAATACAATGTTCGATGAATGCATTTCGGAACTACTTCTGGTGTTTTTTAATAGAGGAAGGTATAAATTTGAATTTCACTCTTTCCCCCCCTCCCAACATCCCCCCCACAAAAAAACATTTAAAAAATGTACAGTCGCTCAAAAAAATATCCGAACTGTATAATTGACTACAGAATTAAAAAAATCTGGCAACGATTTTTTTTAAAATTTGTACTCAATTATAATAAAAAATAAAATAAATACCCCCTCAAGCAGCTGCTTGCCACAAAGGTCTGACAGGAGCTTGTCAGTTTATATGCCACAGTAGAAGGTCTGAGAGAATGGCAGGACCTCAGCAGAAAAACAACACATACATCCATGCCTTACCCGGGACTCGAACCCAGGTCCCGTAGATCAGTAGCCAAGCGCGCTCAATTATAGTGTTCGTAATATATGTACAGAATTCAGAAAAAATATCTGGCAACGATTTTTTTTTAATATAAATTAGTGATCTGGGAACTTTCGTGTCACGTGAAACGAAGGTTGTCAGATCACTAATTTCTAAAAAAAATCGCTGCCAGATTTTTTTTAAATTCTGTACTCAGAGTGTTCGTAATATATGTACAGAATTCAGAAAAATATCTGGCAACGATTTTTTTTTTTTTTTTGAATTTAGTGATTTGGCCACCTTTCGTGTCACGTGACAGAAAAAGTGGCCAGATCACTAATTTCTAAAAAAAAAAACGTTACCAATATATATACAGATATTTTTTCTTAAATTCTGTAATCAACCATAGTGTTCGGATACTTTTTTTTTGAGCGAATGTATTTTTTTTCCCGAATACACCATAAACCGGGTCTCAGAACGCTATTGCGTCTACCGCCATGGTAACAACACCCCACGAGATACGGGGATGCTGATCATCTCCTCATCATCTGCAGAAAACTGACATCATCACAAAGCAGTTGAAAAAGGGGTGAAATATATCTTCATCCTGGACAAAAAAAAAAGAATTCCCAAACACACTGGGGCGGGGATGGCTCAGTCGGTAGCGCGCCAGGCTCGTAATCTGTAGTTCCCAGGTTCGAGTCCCAGCTGGGTCAGCGTTGAGATTTATCTCCGCAAAATTCCCCGCCCTGCCCACGGTCAGTAGGGGACACCGATGGGCTTGGAAAGACCGTCGTCCGTCGGATGGGACGTTAAGCCGTGGCCCCGTGTACGGGAGAGCCATATCCTGTGCACGTTAAAGAACACGCTGGATAGCCTTGACGGGAGGCTACTATTTGTCTCCCAACAGCTGTTCCAGTGGGTCCCCTGCCCCAACCTTCTCTGAGCCTTCGGGGTCCTTGTGACCTGGCCATTTAGCCCATGGTGTGCAAAAAAGTGCCGTTCAGAGGTAAAACAACCCAACGTTAAAGAACACGCTGGATGGCCTTGACAGGAGGCTACCATCTGTCTCCCAACAGCTGTTCCAGTAGGTCCCCTCCCCCAACCTTCTCTGAGCCTTCGGGGTCTATGTCACCTGGCCATTTAGACCATGGTGTGCAAAAAAGTGCCGCTCAGAGGTAAAACAACCTAACCCAACTCTGAGCCTTCGGGGTCCTTGTGACCTGGCCATTTAGCCCATAGTGTGCAAAAAAGTGCCTCTCAGAGGTAAAACAACCTAACCCAACTCTGAGCCTTCGGGGTCCTTGTGACCTGGCCATTTAGCCCATGGTGTGCAAAAAAGTGCCTCTCAGAGGTAAAACAACCTAACCCAACTCTGAGCCTTCGGGGTCCTTGTGACCTGGCCATTTAGCCCACGGTGTGCAAAAAAGTGCCTCTTAGAGGTAAAACAACCTAACCCAACTCTGAGCCTTCGGGGTCCTTGTGACCTGGCCATTTAGCCCATGGTGTGCAAAAAAGTGCCTCTCAGAGGTAAAACAACCTAACCCAACTCTGAGCCTTCGGGGTCCTTGTGACCTGGCCATTTAGCCCATGGTGTGCAAAAAAGTGCCTCTCAAAGGTAAAACAACCTAACCCAACTCTGAGCCTTCGGGGTCCTTGTGACCTGGCCATTTAGCCCACGGTGTGCAAAAAAGTGCCTCTCAGAGGTAAAACAACCTAACCCAACTCTGAGCCTTCGGGGTCCTTGTGACCTGGCCATTTAGCCCATGGTGTGCAAAAAAGTGCCTCTCAGAGGTAAAACAACCTAACCCAACTCTGAGCCTTCGGGGTCCTTGTGACCTGGCCATTTAGCCCATGGTGTGCAAAAAAGTGCCGCTCAGAGGTAAAACAACCCAACCCAAACACACTTTCAATGTTGACAGCATCCACACGCTCCCTCTCTAAATATAAAAAAAACTATCTACAAAACGCTCTCGATGGTGACCTTGCCCATCTAGGGCGTAGGCTGCAGTTGTGCCTGAATCATCGATTGCTACCCCCCTTTCTCCTCCCCCCTCTTTCCTCCGCGAGCCGATCATACA
Source organism: Ryuthela nishihirai (assembly GCA_038380435.1). Taxonomy (NCBI): domain Eukaryota; kingdom Metazoa; phylum Arthropoda; class Arachnida; order Araneae; family Heptathelidae; genus Ryuthela; species Ryuthela nishihirai. The sequence continues at coordinate 7,160,103 of JAWZYU010000008.1, forward strand.
CTGGACCAAATATCCGTTGTTGTTTACGATTACGCCGTGCGTCACAAATTGTTCGTCCCGGAACCCACCTGTTGCATTGCTAAGGGGTCACAGTTGAAAGAGCATCACCTGTACTCCATCCCCCCCTACTCTACCTTCTTTTCCCCCTCATCCTCTGAGACATCGGTCATCCGTATCCCATGGCAACAGGTGAACCGTTACGAAAATGTTACCACTGAAAACAGGTTGCAGACAGAATAGCGTGTGCCAGTTTTTTCGAGTTTTTTTTATTGCTCTGTTTTTTAGTCTGCCTGTCCCCCCCCCCCATGTTTTTCGGTAATTAAATCGACAGACATTAAAGTAACTTCAAAACTTTTTTAAAGAAAAAATCCCTCTAAAGATCACGACTCAAAAAAAAAATACTGACAACAAATCATAAAATAAAAAATATCTTCCTCAATAAACAGTTCCTCCAATTTAATTTTTTTCTAAACTTCTTATCTTAATCCTCAACTCTCTTGTCTTCCCCCCCCCCCACAAACACACACACAAAATCCACCTTTTTACTTGGGGGAGGGGGGGGCGCCTTCAACACTTTTTTAAAGAAAAAATCCCTCTAAAAATTACGACTAAAAAAAACACACAACAAAACATACAATAAAAAAAATATCTTCGTCAATAAACAATTCCCATAATTTAATTTTTTCAAACTCCTTATCTTAATCCTCAACTCTCTTCCCTTCTCCCCCCCGCCCCGACAAAATGCACCTTTCCACTGAGAGGGGTGTACCTTCAAAACTTTTTAAAAGAAAAAAATCTCTCTAAAAATCCCGATGGGCTTGTAAAGGCCGCCGTCCGTCGGATGGGACGTTAAGCCGTGGCCCCGTGTGCGGGAGAGCCATACCCTGTGCACATTAAAGAACACGCTGGATGGCCTTGACGGGAGGCTACCATCTGTCTCCCAACCGCTGTTCCAGTGGATTCCATCCCCCAACCTTCTCTGAGCCTTCGGAGTCCTTGTGACCTGGCCATTTAGCCCATGGTGTGCAAAAAAGTGCCGCTCAGAGGTAAAACAACCCAACCTTAAAGAACACACTGGATGGCCTTGATGGGAGACTACCATCTGTCTCCCAAAAGCTGTCCAGTGGGTCCCCTCCCCCAACCTTCTCTGAGCCTTCGGGGTCCATGTGACCTGGCCATTTAGCCCATGGTGTGCAAAAAAGTGCCGCTCAGAGGTAAAACAACCCAACCCAACAACTCTAAAAATCACGACACAAAAAAAATACTAACAAAACACAAAATAAAAAAAAACATTTCTATATTCCTCAATAAAACAGTTCCCCTAATTTTATTTTTTTTTCTGAACACCTTATCTTAATCCTCCTTATCTTAATCCTCAGTTCTCTCCTTCCCCTCCCCCCTCCCGACAAAATGCACCTTTCCACCACCCCACTTTTCGTGCGACAAAGAACGTAATGGCTGTAAGAAAAAAAAATTACGCTTTCCCTCTGTGCAGCACCCGTTCTATTCAGAAGCATTTCGTTGCCGCTTTTTTTTTTTCCCCCTGATGCCTCCACTCGCACGGGTGCGCACGCGCTCGCCGACGGAGCGCGAGCCGCAGAAACGGGTTGCTTACGTCACAAACACGAAATTGGCCGATAGCATCTTTCAATTGCCAGTTTCATTGTTTCTATAATACAGCGAACATACGACAATTTGTTCCTCGGCACAATCGGATTGGAAGAACAGATTTTTTTTTTTCTTCCCCGATTTTTTTATTTTTTGGCGTGTCGCGTTCAACTGCGTTTTTTTTTTTAAATCTTATCGATGGGTAGAGTAACATTTCCGTTATTTTTCTTTCTCAAACCACTTTCAGTTTCTTCAAGTGGTCGTCGAATCCTGTTTTATATATAAATCGTATTTTTTTTTTTTTGGGGGGGGGGGTCCTAAACGTGTTTTTTTTTAATTAGAAATAATATTAAAGATGAAAAAATAAAGATAAATGTTTTCTTTAGAAATAAAAAAATTTAAATTTAAATTATGATTAAATTTAAAAAAATTACATGAAATGAAAAAAAAAAATATTTGTTAAAAATTGAAATAAATAAATGAAGTAAATTAATATAAAATTTAAATTTCATTTTTAAATTTTTATTTTTTTAAACTTAAATCCGATTTTTTAAAGGGCGGGGGCAGCTCTGTTGATAGCGCGCCAGGCTCGTAATCTGAAGTTCCCAGGTTCGAGTCCCAGCTGGGTCAGCGTTGAGATTTATCTCCGCAAAATTCCCCGCCTTGCCCACGGTCAGTAAGGGACACCGAAGAGCTTGGAAAGGACGTCGTCCGTCGGATGGGACGTTAAGCCGTGGCCCCGTGTGCAGGAGAGCCATGCCCTGTGCACGTTAAAGAACACCCTGGATGGCCTTGACGGGAGGTTATCATCTGTCTCCCAACAGCTGTTCCAGTGGGTCCCCTCCCCCAACCTTCTCTGAGCCCTCGGGGTCCTTGTGACCTGGCCATTTAACCCATGGTGTGTAAAAAAGTGCCGCTCAGAGGTAAAACAACCCAACGTTAAAGAACACGCTGGATGGCCTTGACGGGAGGCTACCATCTGTCTCCCAACAGCTGTTCCAGTGGGTCCCCTCCCCCAACCTTCTCTGAGCCTTCGGGGTCCATGTGACCTGGTCATTTAGCCCATTGTGTACAAAAAAAGTGCCTCTCAGAGGTAAGCAATAAAAAGTAAACATTTAACATAGCCGCCAAACCGTTAAAAAAAATATGAGTTTTATACAACCGAAAAAATAAATAAATGAGTGAAAGAGAAAATGACAGGGCGGGAGGATCCACTTGACTCTTTTTCCTCCCCCCCCCATCCACCCCCAAAAAAGCACCCTTTCTCTCCCTAATGTCGTTCTGTAGAAGTCAAAGTTTAAGATATCAGCGAAAGCTTTGAGAAAATTAAAGAGTTTTCGACAATCAAACACAAAAAAAAATCGCGAATGAACGAGTGAGAGAGATAACGAAGAGGAAGGATGTCGTCAACTCGCGAACCAGGATCGTCCACCTCGCAATCCACTTAAAGAATCTCCACAGATTGTTCACACGACCCTAAGAGTCACGTGGTTAAAAAAAAAAGACTGCAAAAAAAAACACAAAAACAAGAGCAATGTGGTGTGCACGTCCCCCATCAACCCCCCCCCCCTTTATAGTAGTGTGCACGTCCCCCCTTCACCCCCAGAGAAATACCTCTCTAAAATCTCGAGTCGAAAACAGGCACCCGAAAAAAAATTTTCGCCCGCAGAATTCTCCTGCGACCTTTGACCCCACGGCGAATACGTCACCGCACCGGAACCACGTGCACAATAAGCCAACATCCTTCCCACAATTCCTCAGAAGTCGAAGAAGGCATTGGAAGGATAACTACGGGGTCCGTTTGCAGTGGAGTTGGTTTATTGGGCAATTTATTTAGAGAGGGGGGGGTGGGTGGGTTGAGGGGGGATGGGTTATTCTCGTGTTTTATGCTTTGGGGTCGGGTTTTTGGCGGCTTGTCATTAAAGTTGCATCTGGACACTGTCGTCTGGTGACAGCGTGGGTGGATTTTTGGTGGATGTTGATGTCCTTACGCCGAGTATGACTTAGGAAGCGAACGCCACTTTAATAGAAGTCTTTTTTTTTCACCCCCCCCCCCTCTCGGTTATCTTATTCCGACCCTCACCCCTTCACAAACTTAAGTGTCTTACCCACCTTCTCATGTCGATAGCCGCGTTTTCGTATGTAAACGAACACATGTGTGGAAGGCGGTTTTTTGCATCTCAATAGACATCCACGCATGCGTGGAAAACGACAGAATCGTTGTTATGGTGATGTGGGAAGTTTGGGTTGTTTTACTTATGAGGTGTAGTTTTTTTTTACACGCAGTTGGCTAAATGGACAGGTCACATGGACCCCTATGGATCAGAGAAGGTTAGGGACCCACTGGAACAGCTGTTGGGAGACAGATGGTAGCCTCCCGTCAAGGCCATCCAGCGTGTTCTTTAAGGTGCATAGTGTATGGCTCTCCCGCACACGGGGCCACGGCTTAACGTCCCATCCGATGGACGACGTCCTTTCCAAGCCCTTCGGTGTCCCTTACTGACCGTGGGGAAGGCGGGGAATTTTGTGGAGATAAATCTCAACGCTGACCCAGCTGGACCCAAACCTGGGAACTACAGATTACGAGCCTGGCACGATCCGATGGGCTTGGAAAGACCGCCGTCCGTCGGATGGGACGTTAAGCCGTGGCCCCGTGTGTGGGAGAGTCATACCCTATGCACGTTGAAGAACACGCTGGATGGCCTTGACGGGAGGCTACCATCTGTCTCCCAACAGCTGTTCCAGTGGGTCCCCTCCCCCAACCTTCTCTGAGCCTTCGGGGTCCATGTGACCTGGCCATTTAGCCCATGGTGTGCAAAAAAGTGCCGCTCAGAGGTAAAACAACCCAACCCAACCTGGCGCGCTACCGACTGAGCCACCACTGCCCCCTAAACTTTGACCTTTCCTTTCTACAGAAACAGTGTGGAGCACAGTCCCCTAACTTCTCTAAGCCTTCGGGGTCCTTGTGACCTGGCCATTTAGCCCATTGTATGCAAAAAAATTGCCGCTCAGAGGTAAAACAACCCAACCAAACAAAAAAAACTCTTAACATCATGAAAATAAAAAAAACACGCTCAGAAGAAACGCATTTCGTCCGTTATATACTTTTTATTTCCACCAGCACTAAAAAAAACAATCTCAAAATAAAAAAAATATATGCAGAAGGTATTTGCTTTAAAAAAAAACGAAACAGTGACGCAGACGGTGCTCCCAAGACTGGAGGAGACGTGGATCTGACGTCATGCTCGACCGCCAAATCGACCCCCAGTGGGTCTCGTCCACTAAAAGATCGCCACAGTCCCTCTACGGGTCCACTTCAAAAAAAAAAAACCAATCCCTACTTTGAACGTTGTTGTTCTTCTTCCATCATCTGCTTCTTCAACTTCTGCATCACCTCCTTGATGGCATCGGCTTTCGTCATCTCTCTTTTATCTTTTGCAAGCTCCAGAGCCTCCGCGAACGCCTTCATTGCATCTTCCTTCTGTCCCAGAACAACATCAGCTTGAGCAATCAACACATTGGCGTTCAGCATCCACGTGGCATCGCGAGCCTTCTGTGCGTGCTCCAGGGATTTCATTCCACGGTCCAGTGCGCCCTGGACATCGTCGGACAGGAACAGACACCGTCCGATCTCGTGCTCAAGGTACGACTTCTCCGACTCGGATCTGGCCAGTTCCAGCTTCTGCCGGAATGCATCTCTAGCGTGATCGTAATCCATCTTCTTCACGTAGATTCGTCCCACATACTGCAACGCTCTCGAAGCAATGTCGTCCATCTTAGACTTTATCCCAACGCACAGTTCCCTATTGTGGTACGCCAGTGCCGAATCCAAGTCCCCAGCCTCTTCGCTTAACTTCCCTAGCAACGACAAGATCCTGGCCATCACCTGAGGTCTGTTGGGCATCGTATCTTCTGAGAGCTCTTCGAGGATTTCCAGCGCCTTCTTACCATTTGCCAGAGCCTTCTGCTGTTTCCCCGAGAACCACTCTTTCTCTGCAGCTTCTAGTAGTCGTGATACCTGTATGGGCTTTGGAATTGAGTGATGCTCTCGGATTTCGTACGGCACGTTCTTCGTAATCAGTGGCACCTTCAACTCACACCTCACGATCTTTCGAGCGTACAGCGGCCTCTCCTGCTGCCAAAAATCTTGACACGCCTCCAAGAAAGTAAGTCCATTTTTCGCGTGAACGGCAGCCATGTGACTGGTCGGATGTATACCTTCATCCAGCCTCTCATCTCTCATCAATTTCCTCAGATATTCCTTATCGTGCGCAGTCTCTTCCAACAAGGTCCTGGCATCATAATCGACACCCAACGGCTCGACAACTTCAGTCAAAACTTCATCATCAAAATTCCTCTTTTTCTTCTTCGATTTCGTCTCTCTCGAGACGCAGTCCGCTTCAGTGAGTTTGACATTAGCCCCTGGGCCTATAGAATTCATGATGGCCTTTTCGCACTTACGCACGCCCAGACGAAAGGCGATGAAGTCCGGACGAGCAGCGTAACCCCTCTGAAAGGTAACCAAGGCGTCTTCAAAGTTCCCCATAACGTATTCAGTGTCAGCTTTTTGATAAACGGCTTGAGCATTTTTTTTGCTGATGGCCAGGGCCTCTTCAGCATCTGCAAGCGCCTGCTCATAATCCTTCAACTGAAAATAACATTTGGAGCGAGCAACGTAGAGATTTTTGTTCCTTGGTTCTAGTTCGAGTGCTGTGTTGAAACAATCTACGGCCTTCCTGTATTGACCTTTGGCATATCTCAATTTTCCCTCTGCGTAGTAAACAGAGAAAGGACAGGGAGGCTTCGTCTCCTGATCCTCATCCTCTTCTTCATCCATAACTCACGAAAAAAATCGAAAAAACGACAAAAAATATTCAAAAAAAAAAAATCAGTGATGTGTATACAAAAACGAAATTTTACCTTTCCTCTTAAAATTTTTGCAGCACAATTTAGAACTGATGTTCATTAGCGTTGAGAATGATGACAGCTCTTCCGTTTCGTCATCAACAATGCGGCTCAACAGATGACGTGTATTTCGTCATCAACAATGCGACGCAACAGATGACGTGTATTTCGTGACGTAACAATCGATTGAGCGTTTCGCGTCACGGTTGAGCAGAAGTTTTAAAAACCTGAGAAATATTTTCGCTCAATTAAAAGAAATATTTTTTATATTTTTTTGAGGGGGGGGGGGGAGTATCTTTGGGTTAACTGACATGCCATAGATTTTTAGAAATTACCGTTATGCCACTGATTAAATTTATATGGACAAAACAAGAAAAATTCAAGATTGGTATGATAATTAAATTCGCAGCTCTATAATTTCTTAAAAAAGCTTTTTATGGAAAAATGTGACTGAAGATAAATTAAAGATCGTAATCAAATCTATCTAAATCTCGATTTTCAACAATATTCGTTCAGTATTTAAAAATTTACGGACTCTAGAATATTTTATAACAGTAACGCGTCATAAAACTTGACTACAAAAATTAATTAAAACTTAACAAGTATCGTCTCAAACCATTAAATAAAATTATATTTAAAAGTCTGCGCAATTATTATTTCAATATTAGTCAGTAGGGAACACAGTTGGGCTTGGAAAGGCTGCCCTCCATTCGATTGGTTAAACCGTGGCCCCGTGTGTGAGAGTGTCATGCCCTGTGCACGTTAAAGTACACGCTGGATGGCCTTAATTGAACGCAGCCATTTGTCTCTTAACAGCCGTTCCAGTGTATCCCCTTCCCCCAACTTTCTCTGAGCCTTCGGGGTCCTTGTGACCTGGCCATTTAGCCATTGTGTGCAAAAAAGTGCAGCTCACAGGTAAGACAACCCAAGGTTAAAGAACACGCTGGATGGCCTTGACGGGAGACTACCATCTGTCTCTCAATACCTGTTCCAGTGGGTACCCTCCCCAACCTTCTCTGAGCCTTCGGGATCCTTGTAACCTGCCCATTTAGCCCATGGTATGCAAAAAAGTGCCGCTCAGAGGTAAAACAACCCAACGTTAAAGAACACGCTGGATGGCCTTGACGGGAGGCTACCATATGTCTCCCAACAGCTGTTTAAGTGGGTCCCCTCCCCCAACCTTCTCTGAGCCTTCGGGATCCTTGTGACCTGGCCATTTAGCCCATTGTGTGCAAAAGAGTGCCACTCAGAGGTAATACAACCCAACGTTAAAGAACACGCTGGATGGCCTTGACGGGAGACTACCATCTGTCTCCCAACAGCTGTTCCAGTAGGTCCCCTCCCCCAACCTTCTCTGAGTCTTCGGGGTCCTTGTGACCTGGCCATTTAGCCCATGGTATGCAAAAAAGTGCCGCTCAGAGGTAAAACAACCCAACGTTAAAGAACACGCTGGATGGCCTTGACGGGAGGCTACCATATGTCTCCCAACAGCTGTTTAAGTGGGTCCCCTCCCCCAACCTTCTCTGAGCCTTCGGGATCCTTGTGACCTGGCCATTTAGCCCTTGTGTGCAAAAGAGTGCCACTCAGAGGTAATACAACCCAACGTTAAAGAACACGCTGGATGGCCTTGACGGGAGACTACCATCTGTCTCCCAACAGCTGTTCCAGTGGGTCCCCTCCCCCAACCTTCTCTGAGTCTTCGGGGTCCTTGTGACCTGGCCATTTAGCCCATGGTATGCAAAAAAGTGCCGCTCAGAGGTAAAACAACCCAACGTTAAAGAACACGCTGGATGACCTTGACGGGAGGCTACCATATGTCTCCCAACAGCTGTTTAAGTGGGTCCCCTCCCCCAACCTTCTCTGAACCTTCGGGATCCTTGTGACCTGGCCATTTAGCCCATTGTGTGCAAAAGAGTGCCACTCAGAGGTAATACAACCCAACGTTAAAGAACACGCTGGATGGCCTTGACGGGAGGCTACCATCTGTCTCCCAACAGCTGTTCCAGTGGATCCCCTCCCCCAACCTTCTCTGAGCCTTCGGGATCCTTGTGACCTGGCCATTTAGCCCATTGTGTGCAAAAAAAGTGCAGCTCAGAGGTAAAACAACCCAACGTTAAAGAACACGCTGGATGGCCTTGACGGGAGGCTACCATCTGTCTCCCAACAGCTGTTCCAGTGGATCCCCTCCCCCAACCTTCTCTGAGTCTTCGGGGTCCTTGTGACCTGGCCATTTAGCCCATTGTGTGCAAAAAAGTGCCGCTCAGAGTTAAGACAGCCCAACAACTCTATTATTAGCGCTACTACGATTTCATTTGGCTCAGTAGTTGTCAGAAAATATAAATAAACTTTTATTTCTGTACAACGTTCTGATTTTATCCACGACCATTTCCTCAATTTACATATTCCTCCCCGTGCAAAGTTTCCATTTATTTATTTATTATATCTTTTTTTTATTTTTATTATTTATCTCTTCCAACAATATTTTATTACTTTACCATTCTCAATCACTGCTGAAATACAAAAAAAAACTGAAAAAAAAAACGTGTATAAGAAAACTTCTAACTTTAAAATTGCATCTCCCCATTTCCAATACGAAAGAATTTAAATAAGTATTCTTGAAAATGTAGGGGGGGGGAAGGGAATGAAGTGTTTCCCGTTATCTAAGTTACGTGGAACCCATTATCTTAACAACGACCCAAATGGGACGATTTTAACAACTTCGCCCATAGCCAGCAGTCGTCTTGATAGTGGTAAAAATCCTCAGAAAATTCACGCGCCCCCGAGGCAAAACAAAATGACGTGGAGGGGGCGCGTAGGATATCAAACATAAAGGGGGGGGGGAGGAGCGTGTTTGAATTGCACCGACATCAGGGCGAAAAAAATATCGCAGTAGAATACAAAAGAAATGACGTAAAGGCATTTTAAAGGTATCTGCTGTTGAGGTTTAAATGTGCGATCAACTCTACCCCTAGCGGTAAAAACAACAACAATAGTAAAATGAAAAAAAAACAACAACCGAAGAATTGTGAGGTGATGGGCCATGCACGTGGCGGTTTGTTCACTAGTAACCTTTTAAGGATAGTTTTTTTTTATTATTATTTACGAAACTTATAGCGTAATAATGATACGGAAAAATATCTCAGATTTTTGAACTTTTTGCACTGTTGCGTAATAAAACAGTTGTCTCCGAATATTTTTTTTTGTTAGGTGAATGCAGAAGATGGTTTGAAGTAGGAGATAAGAAAAGTCGGGAGGAGGTGGAGGGGGATTGGTTGTCTAGGTAACAGAGGGAGAGGAATTTGATGTTCACATTACAGCAAAAGTTGTGGGGTAGTGACAAAATTTCCTGAAATATTGTCGCTTAATTTGGATGTCGAAAATGCAAAAGATTATTTTTGAAAGTTTTTATTATTTCGACGAATTTAGATCGTATCAACGTGTCGTCATTTTTTTTTTAAAGAACGCTTTTTAAAAAAATAAACCTGGTACGCTGATTAAAAGTTTGAATATTTTTTGTTGTGGGGGGGAGGTTGATTTTATTAAAATGTCATCTCATGGGGGTATTTAATAATTTTTGTTCTTTTCATGGATGGACGGCTCTATAACTTCTAAAATATGCATTTACTGGAAAAATGTGACTGAAGATAAATTAAAGATCGTAATCCAATCTATTTATATCTCGATTTTCGAAAATATTCGTTCACTATTTAAAGAGTTATGGAAGCTGGAATATTTAACAATAAATTATTTTCCATATTTTGCCAACGAGAATCTAACTTTAAAGCTTTATAACTTCTAAAATATGCATTTACTGGAAAAATGTGACTGAAGATAAATTAAAGATCGTAATCCAATCTATTTATATCTCGATTTTCGAAAATATTCGTTCACTATTTAAAGAGTTATGGAAGCTGGAATATTTAACAATAAATTATTTTCCATATTTTGCCAACGAGAATCTAACTTTAAAGCTTTATAACTTCTAAAATATGCATTTACTGGAAAAATGTGACTGAAGATAAATTAAAGATCGTAATCCAATCTATTTATATCTCGATTTTCGAAAATATTCGTTCACTATTTAAAGAGTTATGGAAGCTGGAATATTTAACAATAAATTATTTTCCATATTTTGCCAACGAGAATCTAACTTTAAAGCTTTATAACTTCTAAAATATGCATTTAATGGAAAAATGTGACTGAAGATAAATTAAAGATCGTAATCCAATCTATTTATATCTCGATTTTCGAAAATATTCGTTCACTATTTAAAGAGTTATGGAAGCTGGAATATTTAACAATAAATTATTTTCCATATTTTGCCAACGAGAATCTAACTTTAAAGCTTTATAACTTCTAAAATATGCATTTAATGGAAAAATGTGACTGAAGATAAATTAAAGATCGTAATCCAATCTATTTATATCTCGATTTTCGAAAATATTCGTTCACTATTTAAAGAGTTATGGAATCTGGAATATTTAACAATAAATTATTTTCCATATTTTGCCAACGAGAATCTAACTTTAAAGCTTTATAACTTCTAAAATATGCATTTAATGGAAAAATGTGACTGAAGATAAATTAAAGATCGTAATCCAGTCTATTTAAATCTCGATTTTCAACAATATTTGTTCACTATTTAAATAGTTATGGAAGCTGGAATATTTGATAATAAATTCTTTCGTGTTGTGTGAGTAGGAATCTTAATTTTGAAGTTCTATAACTTCTAAAATATGCATTTAATGGAAAAATGTTACTAAAGATGAATTAAAGATCATAATCAAATCTATTTAAATCTCGATTTTTAAAAATCTTCGTTCAGTATTTAAATAGTTACGCCGTTTATCCAAACCGTTAGGTCCAGTAGGTCTTCCTTAATCTTCTCTAAACCCTCGGGGTCGCTGTGACCTGGCCATTTAGCTCATTTTCTGATAAAAAAAAAAAGTGCGCTCAGATATAAAAAAAAAACCAATAAAAATGACCGCTAAATGTATATTTAATCCAAAGCTAAAATCTGGTCTGAATCATTCTACCAACAGAATACCACACCTGCAAAAAAACATCACATCTGACTCATCATTTCTTTCAAAGCGAGCTTCGAAAGCTGAAAATCTCTCCTTCTACGCCCCCCCCCCCCCCCCCACTCTAACAATAGCCCGAATAATAACAATAAAGCTTCCTCGAAGAAGAAGAATCCATCTAAGAGCAACAATAACAACGACGGGAAAAAAAAATTTAAACGCCGTAAATTACCTTTGCAATTCTCCCTCCCAAAAGAAAGTCTAATAGCAGGTGACAAGCCTCTTTGGATTTCAATAATGTTCCCAACCATTCTTTTAATCCCCCTCCCCAACACCGCCCACCCCTATAGTTCCTTTCACTCTACAAAAGACTGCTCCATGGGCATCACTTTTCGGATGCTGCGTCGGCGACGTTCGAAAATAAAAAGCTCTTCCACAACCTAAAGGCGTCTTTGACCCCCAGCTATTCTAAACACTACAGTTAGAAATGGACTGCTTATTTCGCTAACATTTACTCAGGACCGGCTGGAATATTTTGTCGGCGGAAGGCGAGGTTGTCGGCGAAGGGGGTGGTGGAAGGAAGGTGAGAGGTCAACCCATCCTTCTCTCCGCAAATCGACGGCCGAAAGTGACCTATGACCTCGACATTCAATATGCGCAGAAAGAACGTTCAATGATTACTGAGTCGAGGCCCTTTACTTCCGAGACATTCAAACCTTCATTGCTGTTGCCCCTAGCAACGGAAGTGGGAGGTCATTAAAGAGGGTTGAAGGTCAACGAACCCGAAACTGGGTGGAGTTCTCAGTGAGGTGAAAACCCTAAAAAAAAAGTAGGGAGGAGGGTTTTTTTGGGGGGGAGGGGAAGCTGTGTTTGAGGTGTCTATTCTCTTTACGGGGGGGGGGGGGTGGATGGAAGAAATATCGCTGCATCTCACTTTCAAGGAGATTTCTAACAGAAATATTTCATTTTGAAAGCTGGTTCTCGTGATCAACAATCAAAAGGGGACGTCACAGATGTGACTGTTGTCGGGTGTTTGCCTCTGAGAGGCACTATTTTGTACACCATGGGCTAAATGGTCAGGTCACAAGGACCCCGAAGGCTCAGAGAAGGTTGGGGGAGGGGATCCACTGGAACAGCTGTTGGGAGGCAGATGGTAGCCTCCCGTCAAGGCCATCCAGCGCTTTCTTTAACGTTGGGTTGTTTTACCTCTGAGCGGCACTTTTTTGCACACCATGGGCTAAATGGCCAGACCACAAGGACCCCGAAGGCTCAGAAAAGGTTGGGGGAGGGGACCCACTGGAACAGCTGTTGGGAGACAGATGGTAGCCTCCCGTCAAGGCCATCCAGCGTGTTCTTTAACGTTGGGTTGTTTTAGCTCTGAGCGTCACTTTTTTTTGCACACAATGGACTAAATGGCCAGGTCACAAGGACCCCGAAGGCTCAGAGAAGGTTGGGGGAGGGGACCCACTGGAACAGCTGTTGGGAGACAGATGGTAGCCTCCCGTCAAGGTCATCCAGCGTGTTCTTTAACGTGCACAGGGTATGGCTCTCCCACACACGAGGCCACGGCTTAACGTCCCATCCGAAGGGCGGTTGTCTTTTGAAGCCCATCGGTGTCTCATACTGACCTTGGGCAGGGCGGGGAATTTTGCGGAGATAAATCTCAACGCTGACCCAGCTGGGACTCGAACTTTTGTCAGTCTTGCCGCTGTGGGGAGGGGATGGCTCAGTCGGTAGCGCGCCAGGCTCGTAATCTGCAGTTCCCAGGTTCGAGTCCCAGCTGGGTCAGCGTTGAGATTTATCTCCGCAAAATTCCCCGCCCTGACCACGGTCAGTAGGGGACACCGATGGCTTGGAAAGGCCGCCGTCCGTCGGATGGGACATTAAGAAGTGGCCTCGTGTGTAAGAGAGCCATACCCTGTGCACGTTATAGTGTTTGGATATACACAAAGGTTGCCAGATCACTAATTTCTAAAAAAAAATTAAAAAAAATTCGTTGCCAGATAATATTTTCTGAATTCTGTAATCAACCATAGTGTTCGGATATTTTTTTCACCGACTGTACACGAAGGTTGTCAGATCACTAATTTCTAAAAAAAAAATCGTTGCCAGATACTTTTTTCTGAATTCTGCAATCAAACACAGCGTTCGGATACTTTTTTCGAGAGACTGTACACACATCCACACCTGTAAGACTCTCAACAACCTGTAACCACACCTATAAGACTCTCAACAACTTAAAAAAAAATTAAAAATTCGCGATTGAAAAAAAAAAAACCACACTGGAAATCAAATCTAAACCGATTCAATTTTTACAAACCATTTTAAAATAAAAAAAAAATAAAAAAAAAATTTTTTTTAATTCAACTTTCCAGAATTCTTTACAACGACAATCTTTAAACCAAACCTGGCAAGTTATGAGAATCAAAATCTTCACTACGAAAGACACTAAAAAAAAAGGTACCGTCGTGAAAACTCGCTTTATGCGTCGGCACGAGACCGACTCAGCCAGGGGTCAGCCAGGTCAAGGGTGGGGCCGATCCATCCTGACTACAGAAGGGGGGGGAGGGGGGGACAGAATGGGGGAAAAGAGCGCTCGCGCACACAAAAGAGCCCGCAAAATTCCAGACTTTCATTATTTCAAGTGCATTTTTTTTTCTACCTGATATTCCTTACCCTTTTGTGGTTTGTCTATTTAAACGGGGGGGGGGGGGAGGAGGAGGTTGGGGGGACTGAAAACAGCCACCCCCCGCAACCAATTCTTTCCCTGGCTCTTTCTTTGCAGTGTCTGTGAGAGGTATATCGTTATCTCTGTTTGTCCTTCAGGTGTGGCGAGATCTCCTCCGCATCACTCTGTTGCCATCGCTCTGTTTATCAAAAGTAAGATCTGTCGGATGTTGCTTGCATACGAAAAAAAAAAGTTCCCTTGAAGTACAATGTGCTCTTTTTTTTGGAGGATTTTGTTTAAGATTTTACGTGGTCTTATGTGACGTCACATCACTGTTTTCAGGTTATTTATTTAGAAAAAGATATTGCTTTAAATGTCTGTCCGTCTGCTTTCCTGTCTACTTGTCTGTCTGCCTGTCTATCTGCTTTCGTGTCTACTTGTCTATCTGCTTTCCTGTCTACTTGTCTGTCTGTTTGTCTATCTGCTTTCCTGTCTACTTGTCTATCTATCTGCTTTCCTGTCTACTTGTCTGTCTACTTGTCTATCTGCTTTCCTGTCTACTTGTCTGTCTGCCTGTCTATCTGCTTTCCTGTCTACTTGTCTGTCTGCTTGTCTATCTGCTTTCCTGCCTACTTGTCTATCTGCTTTCCTGTCTACTTGTCTGACTGCTTGTCTATCTGCTTTCCTGTCTACTTGTCTATCTTCTGTCTACTTGTCTATCTTCTGTCTACTTGTCTATCTACTTTCCTATCTACTTGTCTGTCTTCTGTCTACTTGTCTATCTGCTTTCCTGTCTACTTGTCTGTCTGCCAGTCTATCTGCTTTCCTGTCTACTTGTCTGTCTGCTTGTCTATCTGCTTTCCTGTCTACTTGTCTATCTGCTTTCCTGTCTACTTGTCTATCTGCTTTCCTGTCTACTTGTCTGTCTATCTGCTTTCCTGCCTACTTGTCTATCTGCTTTCCTGTCTACTTGTCTGTCTATCTGCTTTCCTGTCTACTTGTCTGTCTGCTTGTCTATCTGCTTTCCTGTCTACTTGTCTATCTTCTGTCTACTTGTCTATCTGCTTTCCTATCTACTTGTCTGTCTTCTGTCTACTTGTCTATCTGCTTTCCTGTCTACTTGTCTGTCTGCCAGTCTATCTGCTTTCCTGTCTACTTGTCTGTCTGCTTGTCTATCTGCTTTCCTGTCTACTTGTCTATCTGCTTTCCTGTCTACTTGTCTGTCTATCTGCTTTCCTGTCTACTTGTCTGTCTACTTGTCTATCTGCTTTCCTGTCTACTTGCCTGTCTGCCTGTCTATCTGCTTTCCTGTCTACTTGTCTGTCTGCTTGTCTATCTGCTTTCCTGCCTACTTGTCTATCTGCTTTCCTGTCTACTTGTCTGTCTATCTGCTTTCCTGTCTACTTGTCTGTCTACTTGTCTATCTGCTTTCCTGTCTACTTGTCTGTCTATCTGCTTTCCTGTCTACTTGTCTATCTTCTGTCTACTTGTCTATCTGCTTTCCTGTCTACTTGTCTGTCTGTCTGCATCTCTGGTTTTCTGTCTATTTGTCCATATGCCTCTCTGCTTTCTTGTCCATCTGTCCACTTCCCTACCTACTTTTCTGTCTATCTGTCTCCCAGCTTTCTTGTCTGCTTGTCTGTCTGTTTTCCTGTCTACTTGTCTACCTGTATTTCTGCTTTCTTGTCTGCTTGTCTGTCTGTTTTCCTGTCTACTTGTCTATCTGCCTCTCTGCTTTCTTGTCTACCTATCTGTCTACCTGCCTGCTTTCTTGTCCACTTGTCTATCCATCTGCTTTCTTATCTATTTGTCTGTCTGCTTTCCTGTCATACTTGTCTATCTGTCTGTCAGCTTTCTTGTCTATTTGTCTGTCAGCTTTCTTGTCTATTTATCTGTCTGCTTTCCTGTCTGTTTATCTGCTTCCCTGTCTACTTAACTGTTTATCTCTCTGTCTGTCTGCTTTTCCATATAATTATCTATCTGCCTGTCTGCTTTCCTGTCTGCTTTCCTGTATACTTGCATTTATCTCTCCTATGAGGTGGTGAAGATGACTGCGCAAGTAAAGGTAGGGTGAAGAAGATGACTATGCAAGTAAATATGAGAGCAATGAAGATGACTAAGCAGGTAAATGTGGGTGATGAAAATGACTACGCAGGTAAAGATGGGTGATGAAGATGACTATGCAGGTAAATGTGGGTGATGAAGATGACTACGCAGGTAAAGATGGGTGATGAAGGTTACTATGCAGGTGAAGATAGATGTGAATGTGACTATGCAGGTAAAGATAGGTGATGAAGATGATTACGCAGGTAAATATGGGGGATGAAGGTGACTATCCAGGTGAAGATGGGTGATGAAGATGACTACGCAGGTGAAGATGGGTGATGATGGTGACTGCAGGTGAAGATGGGGATGAAGATGACTATGTAGGTGAAGATGGGGGATGAAGGTGACTATGCAGGTGAAGATGGGAATGAAGGTGACAATGCAGGTGAAGATGGGGGATGAAGGTGACAATGCAGGTGAAGATGGGGGATGAAGGTGATTATGCAGGTGAAGATGGGGATGAAGGTGACAATGCAGGTGAAGATGGGGGATGAAGGTGATTATGCAGGTTGCACAGAGATTTGACTAAAGTCAAACCGTCAGTTGAATACTCCATAAGATCTTCGAGTAGAAGAGACCTCATCAGCTGCACACAATACGAGAAACATCCATGACTTTAACTTCAGGAGTCGAAAAGGAGTTCCCTTTGGATCATCAGACAAGCGCTCTAACTACCACAAGAAAACAAATATCATCCCTATATGATGGTGACTATGCAGGTGAAGGTGGGGTTTACGATATACGAGTAAGGATGGGGCGATAAAGATGGAGTGATGAAGATGACACTGCGGGTGAAGGTGGGGTGATGAAGATGGCTATACTAGTAAGGATGGGGGATGAAGATAACTCTGCGAGTAAAGATGGGGTGATGAAGATGACTCTGCAGGTGAAGGTGGGGTGTTGAAGATGGCTATACGAGTAAGGATGGGGTGATGAAGATGACTCTGCGAGTAAAAATGGGGTGATGAAGATGACTGTGCAGGTGAAGGTGGGGTGTTGAAGATGGCTATACGAGTAAGAATGGGGCGATGAAGATGACTCTGCGAGTAAAGAAGGGGTGATGAAGATGACACTGCGGGTGAAAGTGGGGTGATGAAGATGGCTATACGAGTAAGGATGGGGGATGAAGATGACTCTGCAAGGAAGATGACTCTGCAGGTGAAGGTGGAGTGATGAAGATGTCTCTGTGGGTGAAGGTAGGGTGTTGAAGATGGCTATATGAGTAAGGAAGGGGATGAAGATGACTCTGCAAGGAAGATGACTCTGCAGGTGAAGGTGGGGTGTTGAAGATGGCTATACGAGTAAGGATGGGGTGATGAAGATGACTCTGCGAGTAAAGGTGGAGTGATGAAGATGTCTCTGTGGGTGAAGCTAGGGTGTTGAAGATGGCTATATGAGTAAGGATGGGGGATAAAGATGACTCTGCAAGGAAGATGACTCTGCAGGTGAAAGTGGGGTGTTGAAGATGGCTATATCAGTAAGGATGGGGCGATGAAGTTGAATCTGCGAGTAAAAATGGGGTGATGAAGATGACTCTGCAGGTGAAGGTGGGGTGTTGAAGATGGCTATACGAGTAAGGATGGGGCGATGAAGATGACTCTGCGAGTAAAAATGGGGTGATGAAGATGACTGTGCAGGTGAAGGTGGGGTGTTGAAGATGGCTATACGAGTAAGAATGGGGCGATGAAGATGACTCTGCGAGTAAAGAAGGGGTGATGAAGATGACACTGCGGGTGAAAGTGGGGTGATGAAGATGGCTATACGAGTAAGGATGGGGGATGAAGATGACTCTGCAAGGAAGATGACTCTGCAGGTGAAGGTGGGGTGTTGAACATGGCTATATGAGTAATAATGGGGCGATGAAGATCACTCTGCGAGTAAAGATGGGGTGATGAAGATGACTCTGCAGGTGAAGGTGCGGTGATGAAGATGGCTATACGAGTAAGGATGGGATGATGATGACTCTGCGGGTGAAGGTGGGGTGATGAAGATGGCTACACGAGTAAGGATGGGGCGACGAAGATGACTCTGAAAATAAAGATGGGGTGATGAAGATGACTATGTTGCTCTCATATTTACTTTGCATTGCCCTCAAACTTGATTATTAGTCGACTCTCATCTGTGTAATTAAACTGATCACACACACACATCCACAAAAACTATTAAAAGACGTCTCACAAATAACAAAAATTAAAAAAAAAGGGCAAGAGTGCACCTTTAGTAATCTCATCCTGCCATAATGATAGATGACATTTTAACCACTGCAATATTACACACACAGACATTAAAAAAAATAATAGCAGAACCACCCACGCCCAAAGCCCAGATACCTGCACACACAGCACACAGCAGACACCAACCTTTACGAACTCGCCGAATAAATTTACGGCACGTGTGTGCTCAACCACGAGCCACTCCCGGTCACATTGTTATGTAACGCAGGTGTAAATGAACGTGCCCAATACCACGTGCATCGCAAGGGGACAACAAAACAGGTGCTACGGCTGCTTTAATCAAAAAATAAGCTCTAGCCACAGAATGGAGATCGCAGCACCAACCTTCATTCCCTCCCCCCCCCCCCCCCCCGATAAATGTGATTTATGCCACATCGACTGGATTAACATCACCAACCTCTTCTTTATTGATAGATCGAGTGAGGTCCCGCGCAGATGCCCACTCCTCCAACTTCTGGAAGACGAGAGGGAGGAAATTAAACCTCTAGCAACACCCACCTCAAGTCTGTCGGTCCCTCCCCCCTCTACCTCCTCCTCCCCCCTCCCCACAAGTGGCCATTAGCTGGCGGGTGCGCCGATTTCAAGTCCGGAATCGATTAACAGAGGACAATATCGCGGTCCACCCCCGCCGAAAAAAAAAATAAAAGAATAAAGGCGCGTGCAGGGGGGGAGGGATGTTAATAAATCGTTAGCTGGCTGAACCATCGTAAGGTACGAGAGACGATGGGGGTTGGTACATGATAGATAACTTGACCTCTGACCTGTTAGAGAGGAAAGAGAAGCCGCACCCAACGTGCAAGAATCCCTCGTCTGACCTCCGGTAGAGCACGTGACTATTTTCTGTACTCTTTCTAGTAGATTCATTCTCTCGAATGGATACCATTAACTTTAACAAGTTTGCGAAGTTGGTTGGTTTAACTCTGAGCTGAACTTTTGTGCACGTGGTGGGCTAAATGTTCAGGTCACGTGGTTTTTTTAAGGGCTTAGAGGATGGTGAGGAAAGGGATCGACTGGACAACTTTTAGGAAACAAATGGGAGCATCATTTTAACGCCATCCAGCGTGGATTCTTTCACCTCTGAGCTGCACTTTTTTGCACACCATGGGCTAAATGGCCAGGTCACATGGATCCCGAAGGCTCAGAGAAGGTTGGGGGAGGGGACCCACTGGAACAGCTGTTGGGAGACAGATGGTAGCCTCCCGTCAAGGCCATCCAGCGTGTTCTTTAACGTTGGGTTGTTTTACCTCTGAGCGGCATTTTTTGCACACCATGGGCTAAATGGCCAGGTCACATGGATCCCGAAGGCTCAGAGAAGGTTGGGGGAGGGGACCCACTGGAACAGCTGTTGGGAGACAGATGGTAGCCTCCCGTCAAGGCCATCCAGCGTGTTCTTTAACGTGCAGATGCTATACCAACACAACCATAACATTCAGAATATATGCATAAGATATCTAAGATTACAAATGGATATCTACTGGTTATCTTAAATATCTTATGGATATTTTCAAATTCGAAAAATTTCTCATATTCGAACAGTGTTCTCTCTAACCTCAAAATAGAACACCTTTTTAATCTAACATCCCCCCCCCCCAAACACCAATTTCTTCTCTCTCGAACTCCATCAACATCTGCTTCCTGAAAATAGAATGGTACGAGTTTTTTTTTTTTAAATGAACAGTACCCTTCTTTTTAATAACCGAAAATTCTCTCTTTCTTTGTTCCAAAAAAATTTATCCAACATCTCATTTCTAAAGCATTATTTCCCTCAAAATAAGATAGTATCATTTTCAATCCAACAGCATCTTTGAAATCCATCCTCATCACTTATTTTCCTCCAAATCAAACACCATCCTCCTCTCTACTTTTTCCTCCTCCTCCTCCTCCTCCTCCTCCTCCTCCTCCTCATCATCATCATCATCATCATCATCATCATCATCATCATCATTCCCATAATTAATTAACCAATAATATTAAGATTAATTGATAAAATTAAATAATGAATTTAATTAATCAATCAATCAAGCATCTCCTTTCCTCAACGTCCAGTAGCATCTCCTTTCCTCAACGTCCAGTTGCATCTCCTTTTCTCAACGTCTAGTAGCATCTCCTTTCCTCAACGTCCAGTAGCATCTCCTTTCCTCAAAATCTAGTAGCATTTCCTTTCCTCAAAGTCCAGTAGCATATCCTTTCCTGAAAATTAAGTAGCATCTTCTTTCCTCAAAATCCAGTAGCATCTCCTTTCCTCAACGTCCACTAGCATCTCCTTTCCTCAACGTCCACTAGCATCTCCTTTCCTCAAAATCCAGTAGCATCTTCTTTCCTCAAAATCCAGTAGCATCTCCTTTCCTCAAAGTCCAGTAGCATCTCCTTTCCTCAACGTCCACTAGCATCTTCTTTCCTCAACATCCACTAGCATCTCCTTTCCTCAAAATCCAGTAGCATCTTCTTTCCTCAACGTCCAGTAGCATCTCCTTTCCTCAACATCCACTAGCATCTCCTTTCCTCAACGTCCACTAGCATCTTCTTTCCTCAAAGTCCAGTAGCATCTCCTTTCCTCAACGTCCACTAGCATCTTCTTTCCTCAACATCCACTAGCATCTCCTTTCCTCAAAATCCAGTAGCATCTTCTTTCCTCAACGTCCAGTAGCATCTCCTTTCCTCAACATCCACTAGCATCTCCTTTCCTCAAAGTCCAGTAGCATCTCCTTTCCTCAAAGTCCAGTAGCATCTCCTTTCCTCAACGTCCACTAGCATCTTCTTTCCTCAACATCCACTAGCATCTCCTTTCCTCAAAATCCAGTAGCATCTTCTTTCCTCAACGTCCAGTAGCATCTCCTTTCCTCAACATCCACTAGCATCTCCTTTCCTCAAAGTCCAGTAGCATCTCCTTTCCTCAAAGTCCAGTAGCATCTCCTTTCCTCAACGTCCACTAGCATCTTCTTTCCTCAACATCCACTAGCATCTCCTTTCCTCAAAATCCAGTAGCATCTTCTTTCCTCAAAATCCAGTAGCATCTCCTTTCCTCAACGTCCACTAGCATCTCCTTTCCTCAACGTCCAGTAGCATCTCCTTTCCTCAACATCCACTAGCATCTCCTTTCCTCAAAATCCAGTAGCATCTTCTTTCCTCAAAATCCAGTAGCATCTCCTTTCCTCAAAGTCCAGTAGCATCTCCTTTCCTCAACGTCCACTAGCATCTTCTTTCCTCAACATCCACTAGCATCTCCTTTCCTCAAAATCCAGTAGCATCTTCTTTCCTCAACGTCCAGTAGCATCTCCTTTCCTCAACATCCACTAGCATCTCCTTTCCTCAACGTCCACTAGCATCTTCTTTCCTCAAAGTCCAGTAGCATCTCCTTTCCTCAACGTCCACTAGCATCTCCTTTCCTGAAAATCCAGTAGCATCTTCTTTCCTCAAAACCGAACATCATTTTCCTCCCAAACTGAACCCCTCCGCCTTCCTTTTCAAGCATCTCCTTCCCAAAATCCAACAGTACCTCTTTTCTTCGAAACTTTTTTTTTTCAAAACCTAACAGCATCACTTATCTTCCAAGTCGAATAGCATTTTTTTTCCTCCGAACATCATCTCTTTCCTTACAGTCGAATTGGATCTTTTCCTCCTCCATCCCTCCGAAAGCTTGTCCGCAAATGACCCGCGAGACCTCGCGTCACCCACGCGTGAGGCTAAATTCAGCCTCCATTTAAATATCCCTCGATCCACGGAGTAATTGCGCGCGCGCGGAAGCTGAAACGAAATCTGTCTCGCGCCAAGCGCCGTCATCGACTCCTCCGCATCAGTCTCCGGATGTTGAGAGGGGACTGTCAGAGGCAGAGCGGCGATGGCGGAGCACGAGGAGTTCTCTGGCGTCGGATGGATCTCTATCAGCCAAATCTTCTCCTCCTCATCACTTCTTCCCAGATGCAAGAGAGAGTTTTCTTGAAGATGATTATCGCCTTGGGCTGAGTGAGGTTTCTCTGGATCGTAAGGCTTGGGTTGGGTTGTTTTACCTCTGAGCGGCACTTTTTTGTATACCTTGGGCTGAATGGCCAGGTCACAAGGACCCCGAAGATTCAGAAAATGTTGGGGGAGGGGACCCACTGGAACAGCTGTTGGGAGCCAGATGGTAGCCTCCCGTCAAGGCCATAAAGTGTGTTCTTTAACGTTGGGTTGTTTTACCTCTGAGCGACACTTTTTTTGCACACCATGGGCTAAATGGCCAGGCCACAAGGACCCCGAAGGCTCAGAGAAGGTTGAGGGAGGGGACCCACTGGAACAACTGTTGAGAGACAGATGGTAGCCTCCCGTCAAGGCCATCCAGCGTGTTCTTTAACGTGCACAGGGTATGGCTCTCCCGCACACAGGGCCACGGCTTAACGTCCCATCCGACGGACGGCGGCCTTTCCAAGCCCATCGGTGTCCCCTACTGACCGTGGGCAGGGCGGGGAATTTTGCGGAGATAAATCTGAACGCTGACCCATCTGGGACTCGAACCTGGGATGTGCAGATTAGGAGCCTGGCGCGCTACCAACTGAGCCACCCCCGCCTTCGAAATGATGAAGAGTAGCAGCGATATTAAAAAAAATATCTTTCCTGTTCAGAAAAAGTTTGGAATAAGTCGTGAGAAGAAAAAAAAATATCGCCGGAAAAAACTACCCCCCAACATTCCGGTATTATTTCCACTTTTCAAAATGCGATAAAAAGTCAAAATAAAAAAGAAAAAAAGTTGGGGAGATATGAGAAAGGTTGATAGCGATGGAGGGGAGCAGTTTGTAAGAGCCTAGAAAAAAATGTCCTCCGTTGTACAAATCATTTACATGAATAAACACAGACAACGCGGAAGCCAACAACAGCCAGAACAGCAACAAGCACCAACAGACGCATCTCCAACGCCCCCTTCAAACCATGTCACACGGACGATGAGAGAGAGAACAAATTAATGCTGGATTAAAAATTAGCACTCGAGGAAGAGGAGGAGGAGGAGGATGGAGGGGGGAGGAGGAGGAGGAGGATGGAGGGGGAGGAAGAGGATGGAGGGGGAGGAAGAGGATGGAGGATGGAGAGGGGGATGAGGAGGAGCAGGATGGAGAGGAGGAGGAAGATGGGGAGGAGAAAGAGGAGGAGGATGGAGAAGAAGAGCAAACAAACGATGGAGAGGAATCCCACCGAGTTGAAACAGATAAGGGAACGTATTTATTAATTTCCACCGAGAGTATTAAGATGGAAAAAAGAAATTCAGGCCTCACAAACACACCTTCCTCCTCATCCTTCTCCTCCTCCTCAAATCTTCCTGCTCCTTTACCTTACGAGCAAACGATGCGAAAATACAAACCGCAACATCCCTACACGCCGCAATACTAGCGGCAGCATCAGCACAGGCGCGTAAACACGCTCTGCCACGCGTACCACTTAAACGCCGCGGTCATCACGTGCCGGAAGGCTCATCCTCTCCCCCCCCCAGCAAACCACCTCCCCTCTCCTTCTAATTCGGCGAACAAACCATTTAAAACTCTACAACACTTCTCAGAAGACATCCGTACACAAACACATCCTCTTCCATTTCAAGTTGGCCTAACATTCAAAACGGTTTTTTCCCCCTTCTTCTTCCCCTTCAATCCAACACTCCCGCCGTCCACTTCTCTCCTTCCTTCGGTCTCGTGGACCTCCCCCCCCCCCCCCACCTCCTTATCATTTGCATTAGGAATGTGTTCGCGCCTCACGGACATTGGGACGTGCGCGAGCATTTTTCTCGGTTGCTTTGTTTTAATAACTTCTGATATTAATTTCCAGAAGAAGGTAGCATAATTAATTTCCTCAGGTGAGTGAACACATTCTTATTACATCCCCCCCTCACACAAGCATCCTCTCTTCCTTCCTTCCCCCCTCCACCAACCACTCATCCATAAATGCCCAGACGACGGTTTACCCTTGCCTTTGTAGTAACAAAACTTTTTTTTACATATTCGCACACTCTTTATTTGTACTTTCCCACCTCCCTCCTCCAACCACGTGATCTTTCTTCTACCCCCCCCCCCCTTCAAAAATCTTCGCTTTTAGATTCTCCATCCTTTTCCAGTCGGATACAGTCTCCTTGTTGTCAAACAATCCCACAGTCCTTTATTCTCCTTCAAGGCGAACTGAACGAACCCACCCTACGTGGTGTGACTTCTTTAAGAAGCCCTTTAGCAGCGCTATAAGTAATTATTAATCCGCACCAACGAGATAGTTCGTAACAAAAAAAAAAATCCCACGCCGCAACAGCACAAACGACGAGGGAAAAGAATAACAAAAATACAAAACTCCAAAAAAAAAAAACCGGCGCTATTAATTATTTCCCGCGTTTGTATATTTGCAACCCTCTCGCGCGACGAATGTCACGTGATCAGTTAGGAGTAAACGTCATTTTTCCCTGAAGGGAGAAGTTTTGTTGGTGGGAGGGACAGAAAGTATCAGTTATAGTAAATGTCATTTCCTAAAAGAGGAGGAGTTTTGTTGGTGGGGGGGGAGAGGAGCAGAAAATATCAGTTATAGTAATTGTCATTTCCTGGAAGAGGAAGAGGAGGAGGAAGAGGATGACGAGGAGGAGGAGTTTTCTTGGTAGGGGGAGAGGAGCAGAAAATATCAGTTATAGTAAATGTCATTTCCTAAAAGAGGAGGAGTTTTGTTGGTGGGGGGAGAGGAGGAGTTTTGTTGGTGGGGGGGAGAGGAGGAGTTTTGTTGGTGGGGGGAGAGGAGCAGAAAATATCAGTTATAGTAATTGTCATTTCCTAAAAGAGGAAGAGGAAGAGGATGACGAGGAGGAGGAGTTTTCTTGGTAGGGGGAGAGGAGCAGAAAATATCAGTTATAGTAAATGTCATTTCCTAAAAGAGGAGGAGGAGGAGGAGTTTTTTTTTCTTGGTGGGGGAGAGGAGCAGAAAATATCAGTTATAGTAAATATCATTTCCTAAAGGAGGAGGAGGAGTTTTCTTGGTGGGGGGAGAGGAACAGAAAATATCAGTTATAGTAAACGTCATTTCCTAAAAGAGGAGGAGGAGGAGGAAGAGGAGGAGGAGTTTTCTTGGTGGGGGAGAGGAGCAGAAAATATCAGTTATAGTAAATGTCATTTCCTAAAAGAGGAGGAGGAGTTTTCTTGGTGGGGGAGAGGAGCAGAAAATATCAGTTATAGTAAATGTCATTTCCTAAAAGAGAAGGAGAAAGAGGAGGAGGAAGAGTTTTCTTGATGGGGGAGAGGAGCAGAAAATATCAGTTATAGTAAATGTCATATCCTAAGAGAAAGGAGGAGGAGGAGGAGGAGGAGGAGGAGGAGGAGGAGGAGGAGGAGGAGGAGGAGGAGGAGGAGGAGGAGGAGGAGGAGGAGGAGGAGGAGGAGGAGGAGGAGGAGTTTTGTTGGTAAGGGGAGAGGGGCATAAAATAATATCAGTTACCCTAATCGTCAATTATTCTGAAAGTGGGGGGAGGAGTTTTGTTGGTGGGGAAGGGAAGAAAAAATACGTTCCACAACAAAAAATCCCACAAAAATATGATATTACAGTTGAAATCTTTCATCGCGTTGTTCGTCAAAGAACTTTCTCCGTCTTTATCGGTGAGACTTCATCTGCAGGAAGAGGTAAAGTGATTCCACCACGAGTTCTGCACTACCTCGAGGCTGTTTAAAAGAGCGCGAAATTTACCTCGGTAAAAAACATTTAATAAAGTTGGAAGGGGGGGGGAGAGAAATAAATAAATAAGCATGCTCCCGACGTTGTCATTTTCAGTTGGATTCACGCGGATATGTTTCTCGTGGAGCTTTTTTAGTTTTTTCTTTATTCTTCAACTACCTCGAGCTCTCGACTGTTTCTGAACATTCAGAAATGTAAAACTGATATATCCGAAAAAAAAAAAAGGAATTAAGTTACGAATCAGTAATTAATTTTTAACAGTTAATGCAAAGCCAGACTCTTTTTTTTCCCGTTGGTAAATTATCTTTTCGTTTGCCCTAGGTTTTATATTTTTGAGGCGAGCAAAAATATGAAAAAGATTTCTGTCAGTTGTTCTCTGTTTCGCATTTGAGTGCATCAACATCTGGAAGAAAAAAAAACTATGAGTAAACGCTTTTCGAAAAATCATAGGTGGTTTTTTTTTTGCTCGTGACTTTGGTGTGCTCATGCTTGGGTCTCCGTGTTTGTCTAACAATCATATTCACCTTTTCAAAAACTTTCATATACTCGTTTTAATTTCTTCTACGAAACTATTTTGTCATTTTCTAACTTCTCATCAAACTACTCTTCTTTATCATTCCAAATTTTTTGGAAGGAGCTCTTTTGTCATTTCCATTTCTGGTGAAACTTCTCGTCATCGTCTTTTTAATTTTTTTTCACGAAACACTTTTGTCAATTCCACTTCTTGTTAAACTTATCTTCATCGTCTTTTTACCTTTTTTTGGGACGAAACACTTTTGTCAATTCCACTTCTGGTGAAACTTCTCTTCATCTTTTTTATTTTTTGGCGAAACACTTTTGTCATTTCCACTTCTTCTTAAACTTCTCTTCATCGTCTTTTTACCTTTTTTTGGGGGGGGACGAAACATTTTTGTCATTTCCGCTTCTGGTGAAACTTCTGCTCATCGTCTTTTCAATTTTTTTGACGAAACACTTTTGTCAATTCCGCTTCTTGTTAAACTTCTCTTCATCGTCTTTTTACTTTTTTTGGGATGAAACATTTTTGTCATTTCCGCTTCTGGTGAAACTTCTGCTCATCGTCTTTTTAATTTTTTTGACGAAACACTTTTCTCAATTCCACTTCTTGTTAAACCTCTCTTTATCGTCTTTTTACCTTTTTTTTTATGGACGAAACACTTTTGTCATTTCCGCTTCTGGTGAAATTTCTCTTCATCGTCTTTTTAATTTTTTTGACGAAACACTTTTGTCAATTCCACTTCTTGTTAAACTTCTCTTCATCGTCTTTTTAATTTTTTGACGAAACATTTTTGTCATTTTCATTTCTGGTGAAACTTCTCCGTCTTTTTAATTTTTTTGACGAAACACTTTCGTCATTTTCACTTCTGGTGAAACTTCTCTTCATCATCTTTTTAATTTTTTTTGGGACGAAACACTTTTGTCATTTCCGTTTCTGGTGAAACTTCTCTTCGTCGTCTTTAACTTTTTTGACGAAACACTTTTGTCAATTCCACTTCTTGTTAAACTTCTCTTCATCGTCTTTTTAATTTTTTTGACGAAATACTTTCGTCATTTTCACTTCTGGTGAAACTTCTCTTCATCATCTTTTTAATTTTTTTTTGGGACGAAACACTTTTGTCATTTCCGTTTCTGGTGAAACTTCTCTTCGTCGTCTTTTTAACTTTTTTGACGAAACACTTTTGTCAATTCCACTTCTTGTTAAACTTCTCCTCGTCGTCTTTTTACTTTTTTTGGGACGAAACACTTTTGTCATTTCCGTTTCTGGTGAAACTTCTCTTCGTCGTCTTTTTTCATTTTTTGGGGGAAACACTATTGTCAATTCCACTTCTTGTTAAACTTCTCTTCATCGTCTTTTTACTTTTTTTTGGGGGGGGGGGGGACGAAACACTTTTGTCATTTCCGTTTCTGGTGAAACTTCTTTTCGTCGTCTTTTTAATTTTTTTGACGAAACACTTTTGTCATTTTCACTTCTGGTGAAACTTCTCTTCATCGTCTTTTTAATTTTTTTGGGGACGAAACACTTTTGTCATTTCCGTTTCTGGTGAAACTTCTCTTCGTCGTCTTTTTTCATTTTTTGGGGGAAACACTATTGTCAATTCCACTTCTTGTTAAACTTCTCTTCATCGTCTTTTTACTTTTTTTGGGGGGGGGGGACGAACCACTTTTGTCATTTCCGTTTCTGGTGAAACTTCTTTTCGTCGTCTTTTTAATTTTTTTGACGAAACACTTTTGTCATTTTCACTTCTGGTGAAACTTCTCTTCATCGTCTTTTTAATTTTTTTGGGGACGAAACACTTTTGTCATTTCCGTTTCTGGTGAAACTTCTCTTCGTCGTCTTTTTAACTGTTTTGATGAAACACTTTTGTCAATTCCACTTCTTGTTAAACTTCTCCTAGTCGTCCTTTTACTTTGTTTGGGACGAATCACTTTTGTCATTTCCGCTTCTGGTGAAACTTCTCTTCATCATCTTGTTAATTTTTTTAACGAAACACTTTTGTCATTTCGACTTCTGGTCAAACTTCTCTTCACCGACTTTTTACTTTTTTTTTACGAAACACTTTTGTTATTTCCATTTCTGGTTAAACTTCTTTCATCGTCATTTTAATTTTTTAAAGAAAAACTTTTGTCATTTTCAGCTTCAGATTAAAGTTCTCTTCATCGTCATTTCAAATTTTTGACGAAATTCTTTTGTGATGTTCTTTAACGTGTACTGGATTCCAACACACGGCCCCACGGCTTAACATCCCATCCAATGGACGGTGGCCTTTCCTGAGACCTCGGGGTCCTTGTGACCTGGCCATTTAGCCCATTATGTGCTTAAAATTCACGCTCAGAGGTAAAATAAACTTAACTTAAAGAATAGCATCACAGATTACTTGGAAAAGAAAAATGCATACAAATTTCGTTTTAGCAGAGGTAAAAGTCATCTCATATCCATAAGCAAAATATTTCGTCTTCGTCCCCCCACCCCCGTCTTATCTTTCCCTATTTTCGGGTATAAGCATGCCTGGATAGGGGTCATCCAAGCGCGCGTGGAACAGAAGAGGAGTAGGGGAGGGGGGCAAGGAGGGAGGGAGGATAAATGAGAGAGTAAAGCACGCCTAACATCTCATTTCGTTCCCGATTGAGCGAGAATACGCTTTTGGGGGCTCGCTGTTCCTAAGGATGGATGTTGCACGTAACTGATGCTGCCGTATCTTTTGGAAGCCACGTAGAGTCAAGCTCGTGACGATGCACAGTTCCGGTTTAAACCTCTGTGCGATGCTCGATGTGATTGTGAGAGCTTGGGAAGATTTCGAGGGGGGAGGGGGGGGGAGGTAGAGAGTGGGATGGGTTTCTGTGGGGAGATTCAACGCATACTCCTGACCTCAAAGGTCGCTGATTATCGGTGTTAGGTGGGCTTTTTCGGCTCTGCTCGGATGGATGGAATCGTTCGGGTTATTGTCTGAAATGCCGGCAGTCTGTGCTGAAAAGTGGGAGGATGGAGGATACTTTTTTTATTCTCGGCAGCATTTCGAGTAATGTGAACTGCGGAGATGGCTATTTCTGCGCTTCTTGTACGAGTATGTGTGGGGGGGAGGGGGGGTGGACGACGATAATTTTAGCTCGTTAACCCGAATTTTAGGTTTTTGTGCGGTCGTATGCAAATTCGTGCGCAAAACTGGAGATGCTGAAGAATTCACAGAATAGTGATGAGGAAACTTTAGGAGTGGGTTGGGTTGTTTTACCTCTGAGCGGCACTTTTTTGCACACCATGGGCTAAAAGGCCAGGTCACATGGACCTCGAAGGCTCAGAGAAGGTTGGGGGAGGGGACCCACTGGAAGAGCTGTTGGGAGACAGATGGTAGCCTCCCGTCAAGGCCATCCAGCGTGTTCTTTAACGTTGGGTTGTTTTACCTCTGAGCGGCACTTTTTTGCACACCATGGGCTAAATGGCCAGGTCACATGGACCCCGAAGGCTCAGAGAAGGTTGGGGGGAGGGGACCCACTGGAACAGCGGTTGGGAGACAGATGGTAGCCTCCCGTCAAGGCCATCCAGCGTGTTCTTTAACGTTGGGTTGTTTTACCTCTGAGCGGCACTTTTTTGCACACCATGGGCTAAATGGCAAGGTCACAAGGACCCAGAAGGCTCAGAGAAGGTTGGGAGAGGGGACCCACTGGAACAGCTGTTGGGAGACAGATGGTAGCCTCCCGTCAAGGCCATCTAGCGTGTTCTTTAACGTTGGGTTGTTTTACCTCTGAGCAGCACTTTTTTGCACACCATGGGCTAAATGGCAAGGTCACAAAGACCCAGAAGGCTCAGAGAAGGTTGGGGGAGGGGACCCACTGGAACAGCTGTTGGGAGACAGATGGTAGCCTCCCGTCAAGGCCATCTAGCGTGTTCTTTAACGTTGGGTTGTTTTACCTCTGAGCGACACTTTTTTGCACACCATGGGCTAAATGGCAAGGTCACAAGGACCCAGAAGGCTCAGAGAAGGTTGGGGGAGGGGACCCACTGGAACTGCTGTTGGGAGACAGATGGTAGCCTCCCGTCAAGGCCATTCAGCGTGTTCTTTAGCGTTGGGTTGTTTTACCTCTGAGCGGCACTTTTTTGCACACCATGAGCTAAATGGCCAGGTCACAAGGACCCAGAAGGCTCAGAGAAGGTTGGGGGAGGGGACCCACTGGAACTGCTGTTGGGAGACAGATGGTAGCCTCCCGTCAAGGCCATTCAGCGTGTTCTTTAATGTTGGGTTGTTTTACGTATGAGCGGCACTTTTTTGCACACCATGGGCTAAATGGCCAGGTCACATGGACCCCGAAGGCTCAGAGAAGGTTGGGGGAGGGGACCCACTGGAACAGCTGTTGGGAGACAGATGGTAGCCTCCCGTCAAGGCCATCCAGCGTGTTCTTTAACGTGCACATCGTATGGCTCTTCCGCACACGGGGCCACGGCTTAATGTCCCATCCGACGGACGGGGGCCTTTCCAAGCTCATCGGTGTCCCCTACTGACCGTGGGCAGGGCGGGGAATTATTGCGGAGATAAATCTCAACGCTGACCCAGCTGGGACTCGAACCTGGGAACTACAGATTACAAGCCTGGCGCGCTACCGACTGAGCCACCCCCGCCCCCTCTTTAGTGAATGTCTGCCTTAAGCCAATTCGCTTTAATTTGTTTTTTGTTGTGGGGGGGGGGGGGTAGAACTGATGGATTAAGTAGCCAAGTAACAAAGACCAATAAAAGTTCATATAGGAATAGTAATAATTTATTTTCTTGGTATACATAAAAGACAAAACAAAGTTTTATCTCTGAACGATGGGGCGGGGGTGGCTCAGTCGGTAGCGCGCCAGGCTCATAATCTGTAGTTCCCAGGTTCGAGTCCCAGCTGGGTCAGCGTTGAGATTTATCTCCGCAAAATTCCCCGCCCTGTCCACGGTCAGTAGGGGACACCGATGGGCTTGGAAAGGCCGCCGTCCGTCGGATGGGACGTTAAGCCGTGGCCCCGTGTGCGGGAGAGCCATACCCTGTGTACGTTAAAGAACACGCTAGATGGCCTTGACGGGAGGCTACCATCTGTCTCCCAACAGCTGTTCCAGTGAGTCCCCTCCCCCAACCTTCTCTGAGCCTTCGGGGTCCATGTGACCTGGCCATTTAGCCCATGGTGTGCAAAAAAGTGCCGCTCAGAGGTAAAACAACCCAACGTTAAAGAACACGCTGGATGTCCTTGACGGGAGGCTACCATCTGTCTCCCAACAGCTGTTCCAGTGGGACCCCCTCCCCCAACCTACTCTGAGCCTTCGGGGTCCATGTGACCTGGCCATTTAGCCCATGGTGTGCAAAAAAGTGCCGCTCAGAGGTAAAACAACCCAACCCTCTGAACGATACTTTTTTGCACACAATGGGCTAAATGGTTGTTACAAAGACCCCAAGGGCTTAAAGAAGGTTATAGGTAGGGGACCCACTGGACAGATATTAGGGGACAGATGGTAACCTCCAGTTAAGGCCATTCAGTGTGTTCTTTAACGTGCACAGGTATTACACAATTATGAATTTGAAAATTAATCGTTCTAAGATAATTTATCGTTCCATATTCCAACTTCCATAACTCTTTAAATACTGAACGAATATTGTTGACAATCGAGATTTAAATAGATGTGATTACGATCTTTAATTTATCTTCAGTAACACTTTTCATAAAAGGCTTTTTTTAGAAGTAATAAAGCTTCAAAATTAGATTCTCGTTGGCAAAATATGGAAAATAATTTATTGTTAAATATTCCAGCGTCCATAACTCTTTAAATAGTCAACGAATATTGTTAAAAATCGAGATATAAATAGATTTGATTACGATCTTTAATTTATCTTCAGTGACATTTTTTCATAAAAGGCTTTTTTAAGAAGTTATAAAGCTTCGAAATCAGATTCTCGTTAGCAAAATATGGAAAATAATTTATCTTTAAATATTCCAGCTTCCATAACTCTTCAAATACTAAACAAATACTGTTGAAAATCGATATTTAGATAGACCTGATTACGAACTTTAATTTACATTCAGTCATATTTTTTCATTAAATGCATATTTTAGAAGTTATAGAGCTTAGAAGTTAGATTCATGACATGAAAATTCTCTATTTTGGTACGACAATCCCTATACTACTAAGAAACATTTCTAATCATAACGTCACAGTCTAAGCACTCTATTAACGTTGAATAATCTTCCCTGTCTCGTGACGAAAAATCTCGATTAGCAAAGATACTGATGCGTATTATTTGGAAAGAAAATTACGTAAAAGAAGTTGGTGCATGAAGACATCGAGAAAACCCAGTTAACCGTACTTTTCCCCGTATTTTACCAACTCCTATTCTGTTGGATAAATGATGCAAAAGGCTGAAAAGTTAAACGAATTGACTGTAAATATTCCTTAGAAAGGTAATAATAATAAACAACGGTGAACTCATGGCGGTTACAGTTGGTCAGGTACTCCGTGGGACGGAAACAGGTGGGTGATTTTTTATCGTCATGGTCTACCAATGACAAATAAGATAGAGTTATTGGCTATCATTTGTTCATTAATAAAGGTCAAAGTGGGTGGGGGGGAATTCTGAATTACTAACAACTGATGATTAATTATGGTCATGGTTGGGTTGTTTTACCTCTGAGCGGCACTTTTTTGCACACCATAGGCTAAATGACCAGGTCACATGGACCCCGAAGGCTCAGAGAAGGTTGGGGGAGGGGACCCACTGGAACAGCTGTTGGGAGACAGATGGTAGCCTCCTGTCAAGGCCATCCAGTGTGTTCTTTAACGCTGGGTTGTTTTACGTCTGAGCGGCACGTTTTTGCACACCATGGGCTAAATGGCCAGGTCACAAGGACCCCGAAGGCTCAGAGAAGGTTGGGGGAGGGGATCCACTGGAACAGCTGTTGGGAGACAGATGGTAGCCTCCTGTCAAGGCCATCCAGTGTGCTCTTTAACGTTGGGTTGTTTTACCTCTGAGCGGCACTTTTTTGCACACCATAGGCTAAATGACCAGGTCACATGGACCCGAAGGATCAGAGAAGGTTGGGGGAGGGGACCCACTGGAACAGCTGTTGGGAGAGAGATGGTAGCCTCCCGTCAAGGCCATCCAGCGTGTTCTTTAACGTGCACAGGGTATGGCTCTCCCACACACGGTGCACGGCTTAACGTCCCATCCGACGGACGGCGGCCTTTCCAAGCCCATCGGTGTCCCCTACTGACCGTTGCAAGGCGGGAAATTTTGCGGAGATAAATCTCAACGCTGACCCAGCTGGGACTCGAACCTGGGAACTACAGATTACGAACCTGGCGCGCTACCGACTGAGCCACCCCGCCCACGTTCGACAGCAAATTAAATCTACGTGAAAAATTCTCAAATCCACAGAATGCAATATGTGGTGACCAAACTTACAACAACATTAACTTGCGCCGAAGTTACAAAGATCCTGTTCCATTGTGTTTCTACCCCCAACCCTCTACACCTCAGCCTACAACCCCCCCACCCCCCCTCCCTCTTACATTCATCCGAAGACAACGGTAGATACAGCCACGTGCATGTATAACACAGAGAAAGAGAGAGAGCGCGCGCCGAGAACTCGGCATAGAGGAAAGACGAGAATACGAAAAGGACGCGTAGGGGACGCTGTTGTCAGAGAAAGAGAGGTGGGGGGGGAGTGAAAAATCGTTATTCTGCGCGAGAAGTACACGTGCAGTCCGACTCTTCCGGTTACCTTTGCAGAGGAATTTGCAAACCGACCTATTCATTACAAAACGGAAGTTACCAATGATTTGTTTCGGTCCTATCACCGGAAACTGAGACCCAGTTCGCCAATGGTTATTGAGCGCTAACTTCGCTATAGCAAATGGGTATTGTGGCGTACTGTGTGTGCGGGCCCGCACACACACACACAGAGACTGCGGCGGGCGGTAACGTCGCCAATCCGTTAGGCGTCCGCAGAGCAAAAGGAAATTAATTAATTTAGATAAATCAACGAAGGTTTGAAACCCAATTTTTCGCACGTTTCGCAAAAGAGAAACGCGCGCGTGCGAGGGTCTTCGGCTTTTGGAAACGCTGGCCCCCGCGCGCGCGCGGTGGCTCAATTTCCTTGTCGTTTCCTGCTTCTGCGGAGAGCGTGCCGCCGCATCCAGCCAGCGGAGATTGTGAGAAAAGCAACCAGGGAGTGAGATCGGCGCGAGACACACATACACAGAGAGATTCCTTTCATCAACACACACACCAAACCCAACATATTCTTAGCAATTGTCTAAAACATTCTTCCAATCAACACTTGAAGAGGAAACAATAGCTCGGCAACGAGAAATGGAGGCGTGGGCAGATAGCGTCAGGATGGGGGGGGGGGGCGGGGGGGACGGGAGAGAGGGAATGAAAGCACGAGGTACAACCAACAGCGAGACATGCGCGTGTACTATCAGTTCAATAACTGTTAGCACTCGCACAGTCCGATTTCTGCGAAGCACTGTCATTGTTCAGACCTCCCCACACACAGACCCCAACCTCCACAACGGTGAGGGGGGTTGAAAAACAATTCCTCCCTCCCCCCATGAAACTGACGTAATCAGTTTCCAGCAAAGAACAATAAAACAGGAGGAACGCTGACTCCAAAACTCTAATCATTCGGTATCAGTGTTTACATGAATCATTTTTTTTTGTATCTTTACAAGTAAAATCCAAGCTTCACTTCCATATCTTTACAAGCAAAATCCAAACTTCACCAACTCCCCCCCTCCATATATTTACAAGCAAAATCCAAACTTCACCATCTCCCCCCTCCAAATATTTACAAGCGAAATCCAAACTTCACCATCTCCCCCTCCATATATTTACAAGCGAAATCCAAACTTCAACATCTCTCCCCTCCATATCTTTACAAGCAAAATCCAAACTTCACCATCTCCCCCCCCCTCCATAATATCTTTACAAGCAAAATCCAAACTTCACCATTTCCCCCCCCCCTCCATATATTTACAAGCAAAATCCAAGCTCACTATCTCCCCCCCCCCCCTCCATATCTTTACAAGCAAAATCCAAACTTCACCAACTCCCCCCTCCATATATTTACAAGCAAATTCCAAGCTTCACCATCTCCCCACTCCATATATTTACAAGAAAAATCCAAACTTCAACATCCCACCTAAATATATTTACAAGCAAAATCCAAACTTCACCATCTCCCCCTCCATATATTTACAAGCAAAATCCAAACTTAACCATCTCCCCCCTCCAAATATTTACAAGCGAAATCCAAACTTCACCATCTCCCCCCTCCATATCTTTACAAGCCAAAATCCAAACTTCAACATCTCCCCCTCCATATCTTTACAAGCAAAATCCAAACTTCAACATCTCCCCCTCCATATCTTTACAAGCAAAATCCAAAC
The DNA here is from genome assembly GCA_038380435.1 of Ryuthela nishihirai. NCBI lineage: Eukaryota > Metazoa > Arthropoda > Arachnida > Araneae > Heptathelidae > Ryuthela > Ryuthela nishihirai. The sequence goes on from JAWZYU010000008.1 coordinate 7,196,223, forward strand.
TTCACCATCTCCCCCCTCCATATATTTACAAGCAAAATCCAAACTTCACCATCTCCCCCCCTTCAACATCCCACCTCCATATATTTACAAGCAAAATCCAAACTTCACCATCTCCCCTCCATATATTTACAAGCAAAATCCAAACTTCACCATCTCCCCCCCTCCAAATATTTACAAGCGAAATCCAAACTTCACCATCTCCCCCTCCATATATTTACAAGCGAAATCCAAACTTCAACATCTCCCCCCTCCATATCTTTACAAGCAAAATCCAAACTTCACCATCTGCCCCCCTCCCATATCTTTACAAGCAAAATCCAAACTTCACATTTCCCACCCTCCATATCTTTACAATCAAAATCCAAACTTCACCATCTGCCCCCCCTCCCATATCTTTACAAGCAAAATCCAAACTTCACCATTTCCCACCCTCCATATCTTTACAATCAAAATCCAAACTTCACCATCTGCCCCCCCTCCCATATCTTTACAAGCAAAATCCAAACTTCACCATTTCCACCCTCCATATCTTTACAATCAAAATCCAAACTTCACCATCTGCCCCCCTCCCATATCTTTACAAGCAAATCCAAACTTCACCATTTCCCACCCTCCATATCTTTACAATCAAAAATCCAAAAAACTTCACCATCTGCCCCCCCTCCCATATCTTTACAAGCAAAATCCAAACTTCACCATTTCCCACCCTCCATATCTTTACAATCAAAATCCAAACTTCACCATCTGCCCCCCCTCCCATATCTTTACAAGCAAAATCCAAACTTCACCATTTCCCACCCTCCATATCTTTACAATCAAAATCCAAACTTCACCATCTGCCCCCCCTCCCATATCTTTACAAGCAAAATCCAAACTTCACCATTTCCCACCCTCCATATCTTTACAATCAAAATCCAAACTTCACCATCTGCCCCCCCTCCCATATCTTTACAAGCAAAATCCAAACTTCACCATTTTCCACCCTCCATATCTTTACAATCAAAATCCAAACTTCACCATCTGCCCCCCCTCCCATATCTTTACAAGCAAAATCCAAACTTCACCATTTCCCACCCTCCATATCTTTACAATCAAAATCCAAACTTCACCATCTGCCCCCCCTCCCATATCTTTACAAGCAAAATCCAAACTTCACCATTTCCCACCCTCCATATCTTTACAATCAAAATCCAAACTTCACCATCTGCCCCCCCTCCCATATCTTTACAAGCAAAATCCAAACTTCACCATTTCCCACCCTCCATATCTTTACAATCAAAATCCAAACTTCACCATCTGCCCCCCCTCCCATATCTTTACAAGCAAAATCCAAACTTCACCATTTCCCACCCTCCATATCTTTACAATCAAAATCCAAACTTCACCATCTGCTCCCCCTCCCATATCTTTACAAGCAAAATCCAAACTTCACCATTTCCCACCCTCCATATCTTTACAATCAAAATCCAAACTTCACCATCTGCCCCCCCTCCCATATCTTTACAAGCAAAATCCAAACTTCACCATTTCCCACCCTCCATATCTTTACAATCAAAATCCAAACTTCACCATCTGCCCCCCCTCCCATATCTTTACAAGCAAAATCCAAACTTCACCATTTCCCACCCTCCATATCTTTACAATCAAAATCCAAACTTCACCATCTGCCCCCCCTCCCATATCTTTACAAGCAAAATCCAAACTTCACCATTTCCCACCCTCCATATCTTTACAATCAAAATCCAAACTTCACCATCTGCCCCCCCTCCCATATCTTTACAAGCAAAATCCAAACTTCACTATTTCCCACCCTCCATATCTTTACAATCAAAATCCAAACTTCACCATCTGCCCCCCCCCCTCCCATATCTTTACAAGCAAAATCCAAACTTCACCATTTCCCACCCTCCATATCTTTACAATCAAAATCCAAACTTCACCATCTGCCCCCCCTCCCATATCTTTACAAGCAAAATCCAAACTTCACCATTTCCCACCCTCCATATCTTTACAATCAAAATCCAAACTTCACCATCTGCCCCCCCCCCCCTCCCATATCTTTACAAGCAAAATCCAAACTTCACCATCTCCCCCCCCCCTCCATATCTTTACAATCAAAATCCAAACTTCACCATCTGCCCCCCCTCCCATATCTTTACAAGCAAAATCCAAACTTCACCATTTCCCACCCTCCATATCTTTACAATCAAAATCCAAACTTCACCATCTGCCCCCCCTCCCATATCTTTACAAGCAAAATCCAAACTTCACCATTTCCCACCCTCCATATCTTTACAATCAAAATCCAAACTTCACCATCTGCCCCCCCTCCCATATCTTTACAAGCAAAATCCAAACTTCACCATCTCCCCCCCCCTCCATATCTTTACAATCAAAATCCAAACTTCACCATCTGCCCCCCCCTCCCATATCTTTACAAGCAAAATCCAAACTTCACCATCTCCCCCCCCCTCCATATCTTTACAATCAAAATCCAAACTTCACCATCTGCCCCCCTCCCATATCTTTACAAGCAAAATCCAAACTTCACCATTTCCCACCCTCCATATCTTTACAATCAAAATCCAAACTTCACCATCTGCCCCCCCTCCCATATCTTTACAAGCAAAATCCAAACTTCACCATCTCCCCCCCCCTCCATATCTTTACAATCAAAATCCAAACTTCACCATCTGCCCCCCCTCCCATATCTTTACAAGCAAAATCCAAACTTCACCATTTCCCCCCCTCCATATCTTTACAATCAAAATCCAAGCTTCACCATCTCCCCCCCCCCTCCATATCTTTACAAGCAAAATCCAAACTTCACCATCTCCCCCCCCCCCCCTCCATATCTTTACAAGCAAAATCCAAACTTCATCATCTCCCCCTCCATATATTTACAAGCAAAATCCAAACTTCACCATCTCCCCCCTCCAAATATTTACAAGCAAAATCCAAACTTCACCATCTCCCCCCTCCATATATTTACAAGCAAAATCCAAACTTCACCATCTCGCCCCTCCATATCTTTACAAGCAAAATCCAAACTTCACCATCTCCCCCCCCCCATATCTTTACAAGAAAAATCCAAACTTCACCATCTCCCCCCTCCGTATCTTTACAAGCAAAATCCAAACTTCATCATCTCCCCCCCTCCATATATTTACAAGCAAAATTCAAGCTTCACCATCCCCCCCTCCATATCTTTACAAGCAAAATCCAAGCTTCACCATCTCCCCCCCCCCGTCTATATCTTTAGAAGCAAAATCCAAGCTTCGCCAGCTCCCCCCCCCCATATCTTTACAAGCAAAATCCAAACTTCACCATCTCCCCCTCCATATATTTACAAGCAAAATCCAAACTTCATCATCTCCCCCCCCCCCCCTCCATATATTTACAAGCAGAATTCAAGCTTCACCATCCCCCCCTCCATATATTTACAAGCAGAATTCAAGCTTCACCATCCCCCCCCCTCCATATCTTTACAAGCAAAATCCAAGCTTCACCATCTCCCCCCCCCCCCTTTATATCTTTAGAAGCAAAATCCAAGCTTCGCCAGCTCCCCCCCACTTTATATCTTTAGAAGCAAAATCCAAGCTTCGCCAGCTCCCCCCCCCCCATATCTTTACAAGCAAAATCCAAACTTCACCATCTCCCCCTCCATATATTTACAAGCAAAATCCAAACTTCATCATCTCCCCCTCCATATATTTACAAGCAAAATTCAAGCTTCACCATCCCCCCCTCCATATCTTTACAAGCAAAATCCAAGCTTCACCATCTCCCCCCCCCCCCGTCTATATCTTTAGAAGCAAAATCCAAGCTTCACCATCTCCCCCCCCCCCCCCCCCTTTATATCTTTAGAAGCAAAATCCAAGCTTCGCCAGCTCCCCCCCCCCCTTTTATATCTTTAGAAGCAAAATCCAAGCTTCGCCAGCTCCCCTCCCCCGTCTACATCTTTAGAAGCAAAATCCAAGCTTCGCCAGCTCCCCCCCCCCCCTTCCCGTAACATTCAGCACCCCCCTCTGAAAAGCGATACAGTGTGTGTATGTGTATCTATTCCAATGCAGATATGTATGTGACTAAAACAATTCGAAGATGAATCAGTTTTGTAAAGTTTTTTTTTTCCAGTGTTGATATAGTAGTTCCTTATTGTTCTGAATCCTCTGAGCTGTATTTACAATAAACCGATCGATCCTACCACTACCAGGGTTCGGATGACATCGGTTTTTCCCCAAATTTCTCCGCCAACCAGCGCACACAAAACAACCTTTCATTCTTAAAGCCAATACAGTGGAAACCACATTAACTCCCAAAACAACTTTTATCAGCAGTTTTATCATTAACGACAAAATCTGGATAGAACCGGCGACCGACATTATTAAAAGTTGGTTAAAACTGCCTCCTCATTTATTTTTGAATGAATTATTGTTTCGAAATTTCTTTCTTTTTTTTTTTATATTATTGTTTTTTGGCTTTTAAATTCCTCTTTGTTTTAAGAGTCGAAATTTCGATACGGTTTTACATGGAATGAAAGGGGGACGCGGGAAAATTAGGACGCTCTTTTTTTTTAGGGGTGGGGGGATTTGTCACTGCAAGAAGGGTAGGGTAGGGAGAATTGACGAACGCGCGTGCAGAAAGTACAATTTCGGTGACGCTTTTTTTGTGGGGGGGGGGGGGGATTTATCACTGCAAGAAGGGGAGGGGGGAATTGACGAACGCGCGTGCAGAAAATACAATTTCGGTATCGTTGCACGTGAGAGTCGGGGAAAAGTTTCGCCAATGATGCATTGAAATCTGATGCGCGATAATCACGTAACAATTCAGAAAAGAATCCGAGTGGGTGTAAAAATGAGATTTTTTTTTTAATAATTCGGTGGTTCGTAATTTGTTTTTTAAAATCTCGTAAAACTGATGTTTTCCACAACAATGCGAAACAGTATCGACTTTTCCGGGGTTGGGCAGACGATAACGAATGTTTCGTCCGATATCAAAAATCTGAAAAATAGAAGTGCAACTTAATGAATTTTTTTTTTTTAAATTTTTATTGTTGATGTTTTGCAACATTTTTGGAACAGCACGTTTCTATTAATTATCGCAATTTTAAGATTTTTGTTTTTTTCTTTGTAAATAGAAGTTGTTATATCATTTTCGAAAGTTTAAAAAATGTCAGTCGGCAGTAGTTTCATTGTTGACGACGTAAATTTTTAATTGTTTACTGGGGTGATGGATTATATAAACCGTTGGAAGTCTGAACGGCACGGAACGGCTGTTGGGAGACAGATGGTAGCCTCCCGTCAAGGCCATCCAACGTGTTCTTTAACGTTGGGTTGTTATACCTCTGAGCGGCACTTTTTTGCACACCATGGGCTAAATGACCAGGTCACATGGACCCCGAAGGCTCAGAGAAGGTTGGGGGAGGGGACCCACTGGAACAGCTGTTGGGAGGCAGATGGTAGCCTACCTTCAAGGCCATTAAACGTGTTCTTTAACGTTGGGTTGTTTTACCTCTGAGCGGCACTTTTTTGCACACCATGGACTAAATAGCCAGGTCACATAGACCCCGAAGGCTCAGAGAAGGTTGGGGGAGGAGACCCACTGGAACAGCTGTTGGGAGACAGATGGTAGCCCCCCGTCAAGGCCATCCAGCGTGTTCTTTAACGTTGGGTAGTTTTACCTCTGAGCGGCACTTTTTTGCACACCATGGACTAAATAGCCAGGTCACATAGACCCCCGAAGGCTCAGAGAAGGTTGGGGGAGGGGACCCACTGGAACAGCTGTTGGGAGACAGATGGTAGCCTCCCCTCAAGGCCATCCAGCATGTTCTTTAACGTGCACAGGGTATGGCTCTCCCACACACGGGGCCACGGCTTAACGTCGCATCCGACGGACGGCGGCCTTTCCAAGCCCATCGGTGTCCCCTACTGACCGTGGGCAGGGCGGGGAATTTTGCGGAGATAAATCTCAACGCTGACCCAGCTGGGACTCGAACCTGGGAACTACAGATTACGAGCCTGGCGCGCTACCGACTGAGCCACCCCCGCCCCCATATGCGGAAGAACCATACCCTGTGCATGTTAGAGAATACGCTGGATGGGTTTGATGGTGAGTACCATCTGTCTCCTAACACCAGTCTAGGGGTCCGCCCCCCAACGTGGCGGGGGTGGCTCAGTCGGTAGCGCGCTAGGCTCGCAAAAACTCCTCTGCAAAACTGCCCGCCCTGCCCACAGTCAATAGTGGACACCGATGGGCTTGGAAAGACCGCCGTCCGTCGGATGGGACGTTGAGCCGTGGCCCCGTGTGCGGGAGGGCTTACCCTGTGCGCGTTAAAGAACACGCTGGATGGCCGTAAAGGGAGAATGTCTCCCAACAGCTGTTCCAGTGGGTCTCCTCCCCCAACCTTCTCTGAACCTTCGGAGTCTTTGTCACCTGGCCATTTAGCCCACTGTGTGCAAAAAAGTGCCACTTAGAGGTAAAACAACCCAACGTTAAAGAACACGCTGAATGACCTTGACGGGAGGCTACCATCTGTCTCCCAACAGCTGTTGCAGTAGGTCTCCTCCCCCAACCTTCTCTGAGCCTTCGGGATCCGTGTGACCTGGCCATTTAGCCCATTATGTGCAAAAAACTGTCGCTCAGAGGTAAAACAACCCAACGTTAAAGAACACGATGGATGGCCTTGACGGGAGGCTACCATCTGTCTCCCAACAGCTCATTCCAATGGGTCCCCTCCCTCAACCTTCTCTGAGCCTTCGGGGTCCTTGTGACCTGGCCATTTAGCCCATGGTGTGTAAAAAAGTGCCGCTCAGAGGTAAAACAACCCAACGTTAAAGAACACGCTGGATTGCCTTGACGGGAGGCTACCATCTGTCTCCCAACAGCTCATTCCAATGGGTCTCCTCCCTCAACCTTCTCTGAGCCTTCGGGGTCCTTGTGACCTGGCCATTTAGCCCATGGTGTGTAAAAAAGTGCCGCTCAGAGGTAAAACAACCCAACGTTAAAGAACACGCTGGATGGCCTTGACGGGAGGCTATCATCTGTCTCCCAACAGCTGTTCCAATGGGTCTCCTCCCCCAACCTTCTCTGAGTCTTCGGGGTCCTTGTGACCTGACAATTTAGCCCATTGTGTGCAAAAAAAGTGGCGTTCAAAGATTAAAAATAATGCACCTGAAACCACATTAAAACAAAAAACAACCGCAACAACAAAAAAACATTTTTTTTTTTAAAAATAGTTATTTTCGCTTCTGCAGACTTATTACTGGATAGCTATTTCTAGAAATATTGAACACTCTTCAAAGGACATTTCGTTAATGACTTTATTTCCCATCATCCCTTGCATTTATATCTATCTGACCGGACTTCGTGGGAATGATTGCAGTTAACCCTACGGTTGCTAATCTATCCCTTGGGGATCGCACTGCCTAGACTGATAAGACAATAAGGGCCTTCCTCAAAACTAAAACGACGGCTTTGGAAGGCTTGGTTTTGTGGATTATATGCACTGCAATGTTATGAAGTGTTATGTGCAAACTTTAGTTGTTCGCTTCGGTTGTTTTATCCCTGAGAGGCACTTTTTTTGCACACAATAGGCTAAATGGACATGTTACAAGAACCTACAAAGACTCAGAGAAGGCAAAACAACCCAACATTAAAGAACACGCTGGATGGCCTTGACGGGAGGCTACCATCTGTCTCCCAACAGCTGTTCCAGTGGGTCACCTCCTCCAAACTTCTCTGAGCCTTCAGGGTCATTATGATCTGGCTATTTAGCCATTGTGTGCAATTCAAGGTCCTTGTGACTTGGTCATTCAGCCCATGGTGTGCAAAAAAGTGCCACTCAGAGGTAAAGCAACCCAACATTAAAGAACACGCTGGATGGCATTGACGGGAGGCTACCATCTGTCTCCTAACAGCTGTTCCAGTGGGTCCCCTTCCCCAACCTTCTCTGAGCCTTCGGGGTCAATGTGACCTGGCCATTTAGCCCATGGTGTGCAAAAAAGTGCCGCTCAGAGGTAAAACAACCCAACATTAACAACCCAACATTAAAGAACACGCCGGATGGCATTGACGGGAGGCTACCAGTCTCCCAACAGCTATTCCAGTGGGTCACCTCCTCCAAACTTCTCTGAGCCTTCAGGGTCATTGTGACCTAGCCATTTAGCCCATGGTGTGCAAAAAAGTGCTGCTCAGAAGTAAAACAACCCAATGTTAAATAACACGCTGCATGACCTTGACGGGAGGCTACCATGTGTCTCCCAACAACTGTTCCAGTGGGTCCCCTCCCCCAACCTTCTCTGAGCCTTCGGGGTTCTTGTGACCTGGCCATTTAGCCCATTGTGTGCAAAAACTTGTTGCGTTGTTTCACCTCTGAGCGGCACTTTTTTGCACACAATGGGCTAAATGGCCAGGTCACATGGACCCCGAAGGCTCAGAGAAGGTTGGGGGGAGGGGACCCACTGGAACAGCTGTTGGGAGACAGATGGTAGCCTCCCGTCAAGGCCATCCAGCGTGTTCTTTAACGTGCACAGTTTATGCCTCTCCCGCACACGGGACCACGGCTTAACGTCCCATCCGACGGACGGCGGCCTTTCCAAGCCCATCGGTGTCCCCTACTGACCGTGGGCAGGGCGGGGAGTTTTGCAGAGATAAATCTCAACGTTGACCCAGCTGGGACTCGAACCTTGGAACTACAGATTACGAGCCTGGCGCGCTACCGACTAGCCACCCCCGCCCCTGTGTGCAAAAAATGTGCCGCTCAGAGGTAAAACAAACCAACTAGAACAAGTATTCACTTCTAGTTGAACCACCACCCCCCTCAAAAAACAACTTTACTCAGAGTTTGAAATAACGTCGGTCTGAACGCTACAGCACATCTGCTTACGGTTAGTCTCATCATTATTAAACACCTTTTTGAGTAATGGATCAAGTTTTCGTCCAATTGATGATTCAGTCACTTCCAAGGAGGACACATGAGGACACACAGAGAGACAACCTCCTAAGAAAGGAATGATCCACAGGATGACGTAAACAAACGAAAATTTCGTGACGCCAACAAGAATGAGTCCCAAAAAAACATCTTCATTGACCAAAACGTTTAAGCATTCCGTCAAGGATGTACCTGGGACACGTGACCTCACCTGACCTGAACCACCGCTTAAAAGCAGGAACTACAAGGAAAAAAATTATCGTTAGCATTGCAAGGACTTTTAGAAGCAGCGAAGACGCCATCTAGACCAAAGAGATGTTGAATGGTTCGAACACGTGACTATCATGCAACCACTGCATCATTCCTTTCCCCCCCCTCCTCCCCCTGAAACATCGATCACGGATACGGACAAATACCAGAGGAACCACAAAGCATTGTGGGGTGCATTTACGAAACATCTTAAACCCGATGGATATCAATGATTGAATCTTCCCGTCCCGTGACCTCGCGGTTTTGGCCCACCCACTCTCCGTACACTTCCCCCATCCACGGCCCAACCTCCACGGAACGAAAAGTTGTGAGGTGGAGTATTTTTTTTTATGGGGGGGGGGAAGGGGGATGATAAAAGATTCGGTGACTGCAATCCCTCTGGCGAGTCTAGTCTACAACTTCGCCATATCTTCACTACCGCTAAACACAATAGACTGCCATATCTCACCAGATACTAAAGTAGCTGTACGGTGGTAAGTACGCGGGGGGGGGAGGGTTAGGCGGCGGGAGGGTGGGAGATGGGGGAGGTGAGAAGTGGATGGAGGAATGGGACAGAGAATGGAGTTTTAAGAGAAAGCAATATTTAAACGCAACTTACGGATCCTAAGCAGTGTTTTGAAAGCGAAGTGGATTTGTACATCAGCACGATAGCTCGAGCAGATAGGTGTGCCTTCTGCGAGAGCTCACAATTACCGTCACAGGAAGCGAACGAGCCGGCTACGCTCACGAGCGAAGGCTCCCCGGCCTCTGTTTGCTAGAGACGTGACCAACATCACATATGTAAAACTTTTATCTCTTCGCAAATATCTTAATTCCTGGGCTTAAAACTCGAAACATGACAGTGGGGGTGTGTTGTTGAAGAAATCTGCTTGTTGGGGGGGAGGGGGGGTTGCATCGAGGGGGGAGGGATTGCATTTTACCGTATTCTTTATCTCTTCCATCTGTTAAACTCGAGAGTACGATTGAGAAAGATTTGAGTATAGTAAAAAAAATAAGTGCCCATCTCACTTCTCCCCCCCTGTAGAGTTTTTTCTGCCCCCCCTCCCCCTCGTAGAGTTTTTGGCATAGACGTGACGTAAGGTGCGCACGCACGCTCTCTAGGTAATCGCTGCACGAGGTATACTCGAAATGTAACGAACAAGTATATCATAATCAACGAGTTCTGAGAGTCAGGTTTGCCTAATTAGGGTTAGCTTTAAGACTTTTTGTAATGGTGGCCTTAGACTGAATGGTTAGGGGTGGGGGTGGCTCAGTCGGTAGCGCGCCAGGCTCGTAATCTGTAGTTCCCAGGTTCGAGTCCCAGCTGGGTCAGCGTTGAGATTTATCTCCGCAAAATTCCCCGCCCTGCTCACGGTCAGTAGGGGACACCGATGGCCTGGAAAGGCTGCCGTCCGTCGGATGGGACGTTAAGCCATGACCCCGTGTGCGGGAGAGCCATACCCTGTGCACGTTAAAGAACACGCCGGATGGCCTTGACGGGAGGCTACCATCTGTCTCCCAACAGCTGTTCCAGTGGGTCCCCTCCCCTAATCTTCTCAGAGCCTTCGGGGTCCATGTGACCTGCCTGTTGCTCTCTATTATTCAATTGTTTTGCCTGTTGCTCTCTATTATTCAATTGTTTTGCCTGTTGCTCTCTATTATTCAATTGTTCTGCCTGTTGCTCTCTCTTATTCAATTGTTCTGCCTGTTGCTCTCCATTATTCAATTGTTTTGCCTGTTGCTCTCTATTATTCAATTGTTTTGCCTGTTGCTCTCTACTATTCAATTGTTCTGCCTGTTGCTCTCCATTATTCAATTGTTTTGCCTGTTGCTCTCTATTATTCAATTGTTTTGCCTGTTGCTTCCTATTATTCAATTGTTTTGCCTGTTGCTCTCTATTATTCAATTGTTTTGCCTGTTGCTCTCTATTATTCAATTGTTCTGCCATTTGCTCTCTGTTATTCAATTGTTTTGCCTGTTGTTCTCTATTATTCAATTGTTTTTTGGCCTGTTGCTCTCTATTATTCAATTGTTTTTTGGCCTGTTGCTCTCTATTATTCAATTGTTTTGCCTGTTGCTCTCTATTATTCAATTGTTCTGCCGTTTGCTCTCTGTTATTCAATTGTTTTGCCTGTTGCTCTCTATTATTCAATTGTTCTGCCGTTTGCTCTCTGTTATTCAATTGTTTTGCCTGTTGCTCTCTATTATTCAATTGTTCTGCCGTTTGCTCTCTGTTATTCAATTGTTTTGCCTGTTGCTCTCTATTATTCAACTGTTTTTTTACCTGTTGCTCTCTATTATTCAATTGTTCTGCCTGTTGCTCTCTATTACTAAATTGTTTTGCCGTTTACTCTCTATTATTCAATTGTTTTGCCTGTTGCTCTCTTTTATTCAATTGTTCTGCCTGTTGCTCTCTATTATTCAATTGTTCTGCCTGTTGCTCTCTATTATTCAATTGTTCTGCCTGTTGCTCTCTATTATTCAATTGTTCTACCTGTTGCTCTCTATTATTCAATTGTTCTGCCTGTTGCTCTCTATTATTAAATTGTTTTGCCTGTTGCTCTCTATTATTCAATTGTTTTGCCTGTTGCTCTCTATTATTCAATTGTTCTGTCTGTTGCTCTCTATTATTCAACTGTTTTTTGCCTGTTGCTCTCTTTTATTCAATTGTTTTGCCTGTTGCTCTCTATTATTCAATTGTACTGCCTGTTGCTCTCTATTATTCAATTGTTTTGTCTGTTGCTCTCTGTCCGTTCATTGTTATGCCTCTTGCCCTCTGTTAGGTAACATTTGCCTCGTGCTTCCTTTGTTAGTTTAGTATTTTTCTTCTCTCTGTTAATATTCTTTTGCCTGTTGCTATCAATAATATTTCCTCTGTTGACGTTTATTATTTAATTGTTTTGATTGTTGCTGTTCAATTATTTTTCGCACGTCGCTTCTTTGTTACTTAATATGTATCTTTTGCTCTTTGTCGCTTAGTATTTCTCTATTTCTGTCTGTTATTTCATTGTTTTCCTAGTGGGTTGCTGTTCTTTATTTCATTGTTTTCCTAGTTTGTTGCTGTTCTTTATTTCATTGTTTCCCTAGTGTGTTGCTTTATTTATTTCATTGTTTTCCTAGTATGTTACTTTTTTTACTTCATTGTTTTCCCAGTGTGTTGCTTTTCTCATTTCATTGTTTTCCTAGTTTGTTGCTGTTCTTTATTTCATTGTTTCCCTAGTGTGTTGTTTTTTTTATTTCATTGTTTTCCTAGTTTGTTGCTGCTCTTTATTTCATTGTTTCCCTAGTGTGTTGCTTTTTTTATTTCATTGTTTTCCTAGTGTGTTGCTGTTTTTTATTTCATTGTTTTCCTAGTGTGTTGCCTTTCTTATTTCGTTGTTTTCCCAGTGTGTTGCTTTTCTTATTTCATTGTTTTCCTAGTGCGTTGCTGTTTTTTATTTCATTGTTTTCCTAGTTTGTTGCTGCTCTTTATTTCATTGTTTCCCTAGTGTGTTGCTTTTTTTATTTCATTGTTTTCCTAGTGTGTTGCTGTTTTTTATTTCATTGTTTTCCCAGTGTGTTGCCTTCCTTATTTCATTGTTTTCCCAGTGTGTTGCCTTCCTTATTTCATTGTTTTCCCAGTGTGTTGCTTTTCTTATTTCATTGTTTCCCTAGTGCGTTGCTGTTTTTTATTTCATTGTTTTCCCAGTGTGTTGCTTTTCTTATTTCATTGTTTTCCCAGTGTGTTGCTTTTCTTCTTTCATTGTTTTCCTAGTGTGTTTCTGTTTTTTATTTCATTGTTTCCCTAGTGTGTTGCTCTTTTTTATTTCATTGTTTTCCTGTGTGTTTTTCTCTGTTTACATTTCCTTGTCTATTTCTCTCTATTCTTTAATATTTGCCTGTTGCTGTCAACAATTGTTCAGTGATTCCCGTCCCCCAACCTTCTCTGAGCCCTTGGGGTCCTTGTGACCTTGTCATTTAGCACATTGTTTGCAGAAAAGTGCCGTTCAGAGGTAAAACAACTCAACTTTCCTGCAACAATCCCTGTGAGATGCCAAAAATATACAAATCCAACCTTTAAAAAAGAAAACCACAACGAAATGCCTTCCAAACCAATCACAGTCCTAGGGTGATAAATTTTGGTTCTTTCACAGATTTTTTTATCATAATTTGCATTTAAAGCAAAAAAAAATTTTTTTTTAAAGGATCATTTAAGCCTCGTTTTATTTGACCAGATCAGCTACACTCAAACTTTCCTTGACCTGACCTACACCCCCCCCCCCCAAAAAAAAGGGAGGGGGGCGCTGTCCGCCTCTCATAGCAGTCATCACCATCATACAAGAATCCCACCTTTATTAGCCACGCAACATTTCACCATGCCCAATTTAACCAAAAAAAAAATCACAAAAATCACTGCCCCTTTACAAACGAGTTGAACCGCAACAACAAAAAAAACGTCACAAAGTGTAACAGTCAAGTCTTTAAAATACATCTTCATTCTCTTAAAAAAAAAACACATCTTCATTCTTTTCACAGTACACGCATAAGACAAATGTCTTTTTACACAAACGCATAAATCCTGTGAGTCATCACTTTTGCGAAAAACTTCTTCCTCAACTGTAACATCCTCCTGTTCCTTCCCCCCCCCCAGTCCCACGGCACTCCCTCCCCTCCCATCCACAGTCTTCACCCCTTTCCTCACGGTGGCTGCTTTCAACTATCTCAGAAAAACCAGCGTTGGCCATTCATTCAGGAAATAGCAAACCAAAGCGCATGCGCCGTGACGTACTCCACCCAGAACAAACAATGGCGACCGCACTGCACGTGAGCGAACGCGACCTCGCGTCAGTGCAACTTTGTGGGAGGAGGGAGCGTCCCAAAATCGCGGGCCGGTTATTTTTATACTCTAGACAATTTCGACATTTTGGTTTCGGTATATATAACTTCACAGGGTCCTGGTGCTCACCATTTATACCTACTAGACTGGACTTTTTTGGGGCGGGGGTGGCTCAGTCGGTAGCGCGCCAGGCTCGTATATCTGCAGTTCCCAGGTTCGAGTCCCAGCTGGGTGGGGCGGGGGTGGCTCAGTCGGTAGCGCGCCAGGCTCGTAATCTGTAGTTCCCAGGTTCGAGTCCCAGCTGGGTCAGCGTTGAGATTTATCTCCGCAAAATTCCCCCGCCCTGCCCACGGTCAGTAGGGGACACCGATGGGCTTGGAAAGGCCGCCGTCCGTCGGATGGGACGTTAAGCCGTGGCCCCGTGTGCGGGAGAGCCATACCCTGTGCACGTTAAAGAACACGCTGGATGGCCTTGACGGGAGGCTACCATCTGTCTCCCAACAGCTGTTCCAGTGGGTCCCCTCCCCCAACCTTCTCTGAGCCTTCGGGGTCCATGTGACCTGGCCATTTAGCCCATGGTGTGCAAAAAAGTGCCGCTCAGAGGTAAAACAACCCAACCCAACCCAGCTGGGTCAGCGTTGAGATTTATCTCCGCAGAATTCCCCGCCCTGCCCACGGTCAGTAGGGGCCACCGATGAGCTTGGAAAGGCCGCCGTCCGTCGGATGGGACGTTAAACCGTGGCCCCGTGTGCGGGAGAGACATACCCTGTGCACGTTAAAGAACACGCTGGATGTCCTTGACGGGTGGTTACCATCTGTTCCACAGCAGCATCCCAACAGCTGTTCCAGTGGGTCCCCTCCCCCAACCTTCTCTGAACCTTCGGGGTCCATGTGACCTGGCCATTTAGCCCATGGTGTGCAAAAAAGTGCCGCTCAGAGGTAAAACAACCCAACTGGACTTTTTTATGGATTTGAGCTTGATTATGGATCCTGAACTTGTTGAACTGGTGGGCCTCTGTTGAGGGAGAATCTGCCGCTGTTTTTTTCTGTTTGCTTCTGGGTTGCCAGCTCTAAGTGAACAGAGGCATGGGATATCTTATATCAGCTGGTGGATAATCCTAATCAGAGGCCATAGCAGGTACCTGAACCTTACTTAGCTAGTTGGGCATCGTCAAGCCTAAACTGGAGTAATGTGTCTCAGGCAGGCCATGTGGCTCTTGAAAAAGTTCACTTGAAAAGGTGGTGACTGATGTTCCTACCAGCATTGGTGACTTCAGCCTTTAGCGGAGGAGGAACAGGTCTTTGCCCCATGCCTGCGATCAGGGGGCTGTTTGATATTGTTGGCCCTACCAATCTCAATAAACCTAATTTCTTTAAAAATCCTACTAATCATTTTCTCTCTGCAGGAACGTGGAACGTGTGGACATTACATAGAGATTATTCTCTTGATGTCCTCATGCAGGAATTCCAACGCTATAATCTAGATATTCTTGGCTTGCAAGAGACCAGACGGACAGGTAAAGGTGAGATACTTAAAAATAACTTTAAAATTCTCTTTACAGGGAGGGAGGATGGAAAGCATCACCAAGGCGTGGGTCTGCTTCTCAGCAGACACGCTAGTGATGCTCTTCTAGGATATGAGTGCATTAATGAAAGGTTTCTTACAGCAAAATTTCAGACAAGCGTTAAAGACTTGAATGTTATCTGCTGTTATGCCCCCACTGAGGATGCCGATGAGGATGAGAAGGATAGGTTTTATGAACAACTTCAGGATATTTTGAATTCTGTCAAGAAAGGAGATATTACCCTTGTTCTTGGTGACTTCATTGCCAAAGTTGGTGCTGACTCTGACCTTTGGGGAGGGATGATTGGTAGCTGCAATGGCAATGGGCAACGTCTCCTACAGGTAAGTAAACTCAATGGTTTCAGAATAACTAACACTTATTACAAACACCGCGACATACATAAGTACACATGGGTTTCACCCGATGGGCTGCATAAGAATATGATTGATTATATATTAATTAACAGCAAATGGCTAGTTCTGTTAGGAATACCAGGGCATATAGGGGAGCTGAAATTGGATCTGACCATTAACTTGTTAAAAGTGTCTTGCAACTTAAACTTAAAAAGTGTTGTGCTAGGGTTAAAAAATTTACCTTTAATACTGAAGCTCTGAAAGACCCAGTTATAGCTAAAGCTTACCATGATGGGTTACTTAGTCATTATGACAGTCATGGTATGCTTACTACTGAAGTTCCGCTAAATTCCCCCGCCCTGCCCACGGTCAGTAGGGGACACCGATGGGCTTGGAAAGGCCGCCGTCTGTCGGATGGGACGTTAAGCCGTGGCCCCGTGTGCGGGAGTGACATACCCTGTGCACGTTAAAGAACACGCTGGATGGCCTTGACGGGAGGCTACCATCTGTCTCCCAACAGCTGTTCCAGTGGGTCCCCTCCACCAACCTTCTCTGAGCCTTTGGGGTCCTTGTGACCTGGCCATTTAGCCCATGGTGTGCAAAAAAGTGCCGCTCAGAGGTAAAACAACTCAACGTTAAATAACACGCTGGATGGTCTCGACGGGAGGCTACCATCTGTCTCCCAACAGCTGTTCCAGTGGGTCCCCTCCCCCAACCTTCTCTGAGTCTACGGGGTCCATGTGACCTGACCATTTAGCCCATGGTGTGCAAAAAAGTGCAGCTCAGAGGTAAAACAACCCAACCCTTACTACTGAAGATGAGGAAGAATGGGATCATTTTAAACAGGCTTTTTTGGACACTAACAGTACTCTTTTAGGAAAAAAGGAGCAGAAGAGACAGAATTATCTGAGTGATTTAGAAATCAGTGATCTGGCAAACTTCGTGTCACGTGACACGAAGGTTGCCAGATCAATGATTTCTAAAAAAAAAATCGTTCCCGGATATTTTTTCTCAATTCTGTAAATCAACCATAATAATATAATAATAATAATAAATACCCCCTCAAGCAACTGCTTGTCACAGAGGTCTGACAGGAGCCTGTCAGTTTATATGCCATAGTAGAAGGTCTGTGAGGATGGCAGGACCTCATTTCATTGAGCGACTGTACCGCGAGGCTTTTAAAAAAGAAAAAGGAGGAGGGGGAGGGGGGGCTTGATTTGAAAATTGACGAAAGATTTAATTTTAGAGAAAAGATTGCAGATTTACCGCAAAAACTTTCCACTGCGCATTTTTCGGTCGGTGTGGATCGTTTTTTGGAGTGCACGTGATTAATAGTATGCATCAGTCTGTGTGACGGAAACTTGCTATTTATAGTTGGCAAGTTGAATCACGGCGATTCGCAGACAGACCCCCCCTCACCACATTTCGCACACACACGTGGTGCGATGATATTTACACTGACAGATGGCAGCGAGTGTTATTTGTGATGAGAAAGGTTGGATTGGTTGGTTTAACGTCGGTGACCAGGGGAGAGAGGTTGGATTGTTTTACCTCTGAGCGGCACTTTTTTGCACACAATGGGATAAATGGCCAGGTTACAAGGACCCCAAAGAGTCAGAGAAGGTTTGGGGAGGGGACCCAATGGAATTCCTGTTGGGGGACAGATGGCAGCGTCCCGTCAAGGCCATCCAGTGTGTTCTTTCACGTTGGGTTGTTTTAACTCTGAGCAGGACTTTTTTAAACGCAATGAAATAAATGGCCAGGTTACAAGGACCCCGAAGAGTCAGAGAAGGTTTGGGGAGGGAACCCACAGGAACAGCTGTTGGGTGACAGATGATAGCCTCCCGTCAAGGCCATCCAGCATGTTCTTTAACGTTGGGTTGTTTCAACTCTGAGCGGCACATTTTTGCACACCATGGGCTAAATGGCCAGGTCACAAGGACCCCGAAAGCTCAGAGAAGGTTGGGAGAGGGGACCCACTGGAACAACTTTTGGGATACAGATGGTAGCGTTTCGTCAAGGCCATTCAGTGTGTTCTTTAACGTGCACATGGTATGGCTCTCCCGCACATGGAGCCACTGCTTAACGTCCCATCCGACGGAAGGCGGCCTTTCCAAGCCCATCGGTGTCCCCTACTGACCGTGGGCAGGGCGGGAATTTTGTGAATATAAATCTCAACGCTGACCCAGCTGGGACTCGAACCTGGGAACTGCAGATTACGAGCCTGGCGCGCTACCGACTGAGCCACACTCGCTCAGAGATCACCGCGCCCTGTGCGGCGCCGTAAAGACAAATTTCATGGTCTTGAATTTGAACACACCTACTTTCTTTGAACATCCAAACCTCCCAAACAGAAAAAAAACCCAACTGAATGAACGACTCAAATTGTATCACGATAAAGATATAAAACATGAAACAATTATAGTAACAAAAACACAAACTATCATGTCATTTAAGTTAGCGTGAAAGCCGAAAAATCCGTTTCAACTTATTTTTTTATTGTGTAATTCAAATCAGCCAGAGCGGAAAACGACCCTACCCCCCCCCCCTTATCCCAAACATACCCCTCCCTCCAAAAAAAGAAGAAAAAAAAACAAAGAAACAACACAATAAAAAAAAAAGGAAAATTACCGAAACACACTTCTCTTAGTCTATCTACCATGTCGATTACTCCAAAACTGTACCGACCAAAATGTCCTCATCAAAACCCAATTTACGGTTAGAATTTAAAAAAAAAAAATTCTGAGCGATCCGTAGAGAAGGTAGCAAAGTGACGACAAAAGCAGAAAGGTCAAATCAAATCCACTCCCCCCCCAAAAAAAAATCTTTTAAAAGGTGATTCTTTCAAGATCAACCACATCTAAACGAAGTCATGGTTCTAGTCCACCTAAATAACAGCATATAAGTGTACACGCAATTTGACGATTCCATGGCATTGCAGACTAGCTCACAAGATTACCGACAGAGATATATATAAATATCTTCTTGGGGGAGGGGGGGGGGATAGAAAGACGTAATGAGGTTGGGGGAGGGTATGCAAGGGACCGTTTCCAAATCAAAGAAATGTCAACGACTGATTTTTCTTTCATTTATGATCGTGTGTGAGATGAAGTCTTAGTCACGAAAGTTAAGCCTTCCCGACAAAAACTGCGGAACAAAATACGCATGTAAGTAGAAGGGTCTATCCCGTACAGTGTGTGTGTGGGGGGGGGGGGGGGTGCGATAGACAACTATAATTTAGTAGATAAATGGCCCGTAGACAAGTAATGACAATGAAGGTACATGAGTATCATAAGCAATTTTTTTTATGCTTGTAATCTTACTTTATTTTTTTTTCTACGACTGAGTATTTTATTGTTATTGGTAAGGTCGTGAAAGGTTTTTTTTTTTTTTTTGGGGGGGGGGGAGTGATGAGGGGATGATGACGTTTTTATTTTTTTGGTTGTCTCTACTGGTGAGTTTTCTTCACGATACGTACAGTCGCTCAAAAAAATTTTTCGAACACTAGGGTTGATTACAGAATTTAGAAAAAATACCTGGCAACGATTTTTTTTTAGAAACAATTTTTTTAGAACAACAATCAACTATATTGTTCGGATATTTTTTGAGCGTCTGTACACAAAGGTTTGCCTAAATTTTGAGGAGATGAATCTCAACGCTGATCCAGCTGGGATTCGAACCTGGGAACTACATATTAAGAGCCTGGCGCGCTACGAATTGAGCCACCCCAGTCCCCGTGTGCTGGGTTGGGTTGTTTTACCTCTGAGCGGCACTTTTTTGCACACAATGGGCTAAATGGCCAGGTCACAAGGACCCCGAAGACTCAGAGAAGGTTGGGGGAGGGGACCCACTGGAACAGCTGTTGGGAGACAGATGGTAGCCTCCCGTCAAGGCCATCCAGCGTGTTCTTTAACGTTGGGTTGTTTTACCTCTGAGCGGCACTTTTTTTTTGCACACAATGGACTAAATGGCCAGGTCACAAGGACCCCGAAGACTCAGAGAAGGTTGGGGGAGGGGACCCACTGGAATAGCTGTTGGGAGACAGATGGTAGCCTCCCGTCGAGGCCATCCAGCGTGTTCTTTAACGTTGGGTTGTTTTACCTCTGAGCGGCACTTTTTTTTTGCACACAATGGACTAAATGGCCAGGTCACAAGGACCCCGAAGACTCAGAGAAGGTTGGGGGAGGGGACCCACTGGAACAGCTGTTGGGAGACAGATGGTACCCTCCCGTCACGGTCATCCAGCGTGTTCTCTAAAATGCACAGGGTATGGCCCTCCCGCACACGGAGCTACGGCTTAACCCCCATTCGGCAGACGACGGCCTTTCCGAGCCCATCGGTATCCCCTACTGACCGTGGGCAGGAAATTTTGCGGAGATAAATCTCAATGCTGACCCAGCTGGGACTCGAACCTGGGAACTGCAGATTACGAGCCTGGCGCGCTACCGACTGAGCCACCCCCTCCCCCCCCCACCACGAAGAATCACGGAAATCATTTGAACTGCTAATATCAATACCATCAAAATATCTAAAAAAAAAAAAATCCATACCACCATTTCCACACCATGCATTTCAATCAGTATGGTGTGCAAAAAATTGCCGCTCAGCAACAATACAACCTCACCCATGCGCATACAAACCATTTAAAATTATCGTCTGCTGAATCGTTTTCACGAATGTCCGCTTGAGGGCGAGGTCTTAACCATGTACCACGTGAGGGAGGGGGAAGTGTGGGGGGGAAGAGGAGGGGTGAAAAACAAGAGGCGAAATATTTACATATCGCGACCACACACACATAACACAAAGCGGGCTGGCACAGCCTTGGTTGCAGGGTGGAGCCGTAGCTCAACAATCAGTTAATGGCTCCCCCGCACTTTTCATGGTCAAACATCGCCGAGATAGTCTTCCGTCTTCGTCAACGCGGAGATTTTTCGAATTTTTTTTATTTATTTGGTGTTTCGTTACTTTCTTTAGAGTTATATTTCTCGAGAAGGGGACGGGGGTGGCTCAGTCGGTAGCGCGTCAGGCTCGTAATCTGTTGTTTCCAGGTTCGAGTCCCAGCTGGGTCAGCGTTGAGATTTATCTCCGCAAAATTCCCCGCCCTGCCCACGGTCAGTAGGGGACACCGATGGGCTTGGAAAGACCGCCGTCCGTCGGATGGGACGTTAAGCCGTGGTTCCGTGTGCGGGAGAGACATACCCTGTGCACGTTAAAGAACACGCTGGATGGCCTTGACGGGAGGCTACCATCTGTCTCCCAACAGCTGTTCCAGTGGGTCCCGTCCCCCAACCTTCTCTGAACTTTCGGGGTCCTTGTGACTCGGCCATTTAGCCCATGGTGTGCAAAAAAGTGCCGCTCAGAGGTAAAACAACCCAACCTAACCCGGACGATTATCCCGGACGTTAGAGAGCACGCTGGATGGTTTTGACGGAGACTACTATATGTCTTCTAACAGCTTTCCAGTGGGTCCTCTCCCCCCCCCCCCCCCCCCCCCCAACCTTATCTGAACCTTCGGGGCCTTGTGACCCGCTATTAGCCCCATTGTGTGCAAAAAGTGCCGCTCAGAGTTAAAACAGCCGAAATTCATCACCATTACTAGATGAGGAAATGCATTAAATATTTCAATTTTTCCATAACTCTTTAAATACTGAACGAACATTTTTGAAAATCGAGATTTAAATAGATTTGATTACGATCTTTAATTTATCTTCAGTCACATTTTTTCCATTAGATGCATATTTCAGAAGTTATACAGCTTCGAAGTTGGATTCCCATTCACATAACATGGAAGACAATTTATCATCAAATATTCCATCTTCCGTAACTCCTTAAATACTGAACGAATATTTTTGAAAATCGAGGTTTAAATAGATTTGATTACGATCTTTAATTTATCTTCAGTCACATTTTTCCATTAAATGCATATTTCAGAAGTTATAGAACCTCGAAGTTATTTCCCCATTGAAATATTTAACCACAATGATACGACTTGAATGATACAATGAATACTTAAAATGATATACTGCCAATAAAAAACAGTCATCACTCATTTTTTTAAATAACAACTTCGCAGGATGTCACTAAAACAAACCACCTTTTTTTTTATTTCTGATTAATACCACGCAAGGTATGACGATGAAAAGAGAGGTACTATTATCATCATTACAGATTCCGTACAAGATGATTAAATCATCCATTAAATAACTTTCTAACTGCCAACGTTTATTCAAATTGTTCTTTCAACAATTTCTTGTTTTTTGGATTAGCGTAATCATCCGTAACGACGATAATCATTGTTACTAAACAAACATGCAATTCATTGTTTGATAACAATGTTCGCAGAAATCATTTATCGACGCTGTCAATCATTAAATTTTGCAGTGTTGACGTAACAGATAGAATTAAACATTGATGCATTTCTATCAGTATTTATTAACAATAACGAAAAAAAAAAAAATTTTCGCCTAAGGGATGTTGAGAGACAAGGACAGCGACTTGTCACTGTTCAAAGTAACTGTCTGTAACAACTTTTTTAGATATTTTGATGGGTTGGGTTGTTTTACCTCTGAGCGGCACTTTTTTGCACACCATGGGCTAAATGGCCAGGTCACATGGACCCCGAAGGCTCACAGAAGGTTGGGGGAGGGGATCCACTGGAACAGCTGTTTTGAGAGACAGATGGTAGCCTCCCGTCAAGGCCATCCAGCGTGTTCTTTAACGTTGGGTTGTTTTACCTCTGAGCGGCACTTTTTTGCACACCATGGGCTAAATGGCCAGGTCACATGGACCCCGAAGGCTCACAGAAGGTTGGGGGAGGGGACCTATTGGAACAGCTGGGGGACAGATGGTAGCCTCCCGTCAAGGCCATACAGCGTGTTCTTTAACGTTGGGTTGTTTTACCTCTGAGTGGCACTTTTTTGCACACCATGGGCTAAAGGTCAGGTCACATGGACCTCGAAGGCTCACAGAAGGTTGGGGGAGGGGACCCACTGGAACAGCTGTTTCGAGAGACAGATGGTAACCTCCCGTCAAGGCCATCCAGCGTGTTCTTTAACGTTGGGTTGTTTTACCTCTGAGCGGCACTTTTTTGCACACCATGGGCTAAATGGCCAGGTCACAAGGACCCCGAAGGCTCAGAGAAGGTTGGGGGAGGGGATCCACTGGAACAGCTGTTGGGAGACAGATGGTAGCCTCCCGTCAAGGCCATCCAGCGTGTTCTTTAACGTGCACAGGGTATGGCTCTCCCTCACACGGGGCCACGGCTTAACGTCCCATCCGACGGACGGCGGCCTTTCCAAGCCCATCGGTGTCCCCTACTGACCGTGGGCAGGGCGGGGAATTTTGCGGAGATAAATCTCAATGCTGACCCAGCTGGGACTCGAAACTGGGAACTACAGATTACGAGCCTGGTGAGCTACCGACTGAGCCACCCCCGTCCCTTCGCCTAAGGGATGTTGAGAGACAAGGACAGTGATTTGTCACTGTTCAAAGTAACTGTCTGTAACAACTTTTTAGATATTTTGATGGTATTGATATTAGCAGTTCAAATGATTTCCGTGATTCTTCGCGGTGGGTGGGGGTGGCTCAGTCGGTAGCGCGCCAGGCTCGTAATCTGCAGTTCCCAAGTTCGAGTCCCACCTGGGTCAGCGGTCGAGTCCCACCTACCCACGGTCAGTAAAGGATACCGATGGGCTCGGAAAGGCCGTCGTCCGTCGGATAGGGTTAAGCCGTAGCCCCGTGTGCGGGAGGGCCATACCCTGTGCATTTTAGAGAACATGCTGGATGACCTTGACCAGAGGCTACCATCTGTATCCCAACAGCTGTTCCAGTGGGTCCCCTCCCCCAACCTTCTCTGAGCCTTCGGGGTCCATGTGACCTGGCCATTTAGCCATGGTGTGCAAAAAAGTGCCGCTCAGAAGTAAAACAACCCAACGTTAAAGAACACGCTGGATGGCCTTGACGGGAGGCTACCATCTATCTCCCAACAGCTGTTCCAGTGGGTCCCCTCCCCCAACCTTCTGTAAGCCTTCGGGGTCCATGTGACCTGGCCATTTAGCCCATGGTGTGCAAAAAAGTGCCGCTCAGAGGTAAAACAACCCAACGTTAAAGAACACGCTGGATGGCCTTGACGGGAGTCTACCACCTGTCTCCCAACTGCTGTTCCAGTGGGTCCCCTTCACCAACCTACTCTGAGCATTCGGAGTCCTTATGACCTGGCCATTTAGCCCATGGTGTACAAAAAAGTGCCGCTCAGAGATAAAACAACCCAACTTTAAAGAACACGCTGGATGGCCTTGATGGGAGGCTACCATCTGTCTCCCAACAGCTATTCCAGTGGGTCCCCTCCCCCAACCTTCTCTGAGCCTTCGGGGTCCTTGTGACTTGGCCATTTAGCCCATGGTGTGCAAAAAAGTGCTGCTCAGAGGTAAAACAACCCAACGTTAAAGAACTCACTGGATGTCCTTGACGGGAGGCTACCATGTGTCTCCCAATAGCTATTCCAGTGGGTCCCCTCCCCAAAACTTCTCTGAGTATTCGGGATCCTTGTGACCGGGCCATTTAGCCCATGGTGTACAAAAAAGTGCCGCTCAGAGATAAAACAACCCAACGTTAAAGAACACGCTGGATGGCCTTGACGGGAGGCTACCATCTGTATCCCAACAGCTGTTCCAGTGGGTCCCCTCCCCCAACCTTCTCTGAGCCTTCGGGGTCCATGTGACCTGGCCATTTAGCCCATGGTGTGCAAAAAAGTGCCGCTCAGAAGTAAAACAACCCAACGTTAAAGAACACGCTGGATGGCCTTGACGGGAGGCTACCATCTATCTCCCAACAGCTGTTCCAGTGGGTCCCCTCCCCCAACCTTCTGTAAGCCTTCGGGGTCCATGTGACCTGGCCATTTAGCCCATGGTGTGCAAAAAAGTGCCGCTCAGAGGTAAAACAACCCAACGTTAAAGAACACGCTGGATGGCCTTGACGGGAGTCTACCACCTGTCTCCCAACTGCTGTTCCAGTGGGTCCCCTTCACCAACCTACTCTGAGCATTCGGAGTCCTTATGACCTGGATATTTAGCCCATGGTGTACAAAAAAGTGCCGCTCAGAGATAAAACAACCCAACTTTATAGAACACGCTGGATGGCCTCGATGGGAGGCTACCATCTGTCTCCCAACAGCTGTTTCAGTGGGTCACCTCCCCCAACCTTCTCTGAGCCTTCGGGGTCCTTGTGACCTGGCCATTTAGCCCATGGTGTGCAAAAAAGTGCTGCTCAGAGGTAAAACAACCCAACGTTAAAAAACTCACTGGATGTCCTTGACGGGAGGCTACCATGTGTCTCCCAATAGCTATTCCAGTGGGTCCCCTCCCCAAAACTTCTCTGAGTATTCGGGATCCTTGTGACCTGGCCATTTAGCCCATAGTGTGCAAAAAAAGTGCTGCTCAGAGGTAAAACAACATAACCAACACAACCAATTACTGCAACTATCACTACCATCACCCCTATAAGTCCTTACTCGATAATTTCGTAAATTGCATCCATCTACGATGTAATGACAAACCAAAAAAAAAATGATCAAAAGTGCACAAAACATTAAAATTACCAAAGTGCTTAACATCCTCACGGCTTTCAAAACTGATGAAATGATAACCTCGTAATAATTTCCCACGCGCAGAGAAAAAAAAAAACCATAAAAATAAAGAAAAAAAAAACTCAATCAGGTTTACAGCAATCCTTCAAAATTCACAAAGAGAATTATTTCGCAAAAATTCCTTTCTCAAATCTACCATTGTGAATTCATCCATTCCCTTTTTTTTTTGGTCGACAGCTATCCTTAATCTTTCCTCCCCAGCTCCCTCCTCCCTCCCCAGCTCCCTCATCCCTCCCCAGATCCAAAACCGATCACTTAAACACAAAAAATTTCCTACTTTAATAGTTCACTATCTTGTACACCTGTTGTTCCGGGTGCTGAATTGATAACCTTAAAAAACACGCACCCTAGCGGTCCTTGTAAAACTAGTTACTGAAAGGTTATACGTGAAAAAAAAAAAACCATCCACCACGTCTCTGTCTCGAGCCAGTCTTCATCCACCACCAACAAAACCCACGAATCTTAAATCCATTATTGAAAGCTATTAGCCGCGAATCAT
The DNA here is from genome assembly GCA_038380435.1 of Ryuthela nishihirai. Lineage (NCBI taxonomy): Eukaryota > Metazoa > Arthropoda > Arachnida > Araneae > Heptathelidae > Ryuthela > Ryuthela nishihirai. The sequence continues at coordinate 7,222,277 of JAWZYU010000008.1, forward strand.
GCCCTCAAACCGCATTATTCTGCCACGGTCCTATCCACCCATTTAATATTGGATCCCATTGTGATAGGCCAGTTCAAGGACACCTGCCCTCACATACCACGTGACCCAGATGTAGGCCCACCCACACTTCCCCGAACACTAGGTGCGGGTGTTTCTGGTCTGCATGCAGGACCAGATTGGGCGCACGGTTATTGTTGCTGCACGTGGAAACCTGACGTCAGAGTGAGAGATGCTGGTATATTACTGATGCCTCCTCTTCGGCAGGAGACCCACCTACATCCCCATCACTTGATGAGCAAGGGTCACATAGCAACGGTTGCTATGTGAAGGATTGTAGGTCTGTTGTTTCGCTATTTTTAAGTTCTGTGATGCTGAAATTTCTGTCAACAATGTGGTTATGAAAGTTTTGTTGGGTTGGGTTGTTTTGCCTCTGAGCGGCAATTTTTTGCACACTATGGGCTAAATGGCCAGGTCACATGGACCCCGAAGGCTCGGAGAAGGTTGGGGGAAGGGGATCCACTGGAACAGCTGTTGGGAGACAGATGGTAGCCTCCCGTCAAGGCCATCCAGCGTGTTCTTTAACGTTGGGTTGTTTTGCCTCTGAGCGGCACTTTTTTGCACACCATGGGTTAAATGGGCAGGTCACAAGGACCCCGAAGGTTCAGAGAAGGTTGGGGGAGGGGACCCACTGGAACAGCTGTTGGGAGACAGATGGTACTCCCGTCAAGGCCATCCAGCGTGTTCTTTAACGTGCACAGGGTATGGCTCTCCCGCACACGGGGGGGCACGGCTTAATGTCCCATCCGACGGACGGCGGCCTTTCCAAGCCCATCGGTGTCCCCTACTGGCCGTGGGCAGGGGCGGGGAATTTTGCCGAGATATATCTCAACGCTGACCCAGCTGGAACTCGAATCTGGGAACTACAGATTTCGAGCCTGGCGCGCTACCGACTGAGCCACCCCCGCCATAAAGGTTTTGTTTAATACGTCACAAATATTGAAGTGCGCGAGTTTTCTGACACGTCCACCCCCCCTACAAAACAATTCACTGATAAAATCCTCCCCGTGTTTTTTTTCGCTAAGATTTCATTCACAACAGTTTTTTTTTCTTCTTAATGTCATAAAGGGTGGTCCCCTAAAATTTTGCGTTACCATGACCACAGAATTTTTTTCTTTTTTTTTTTCAAAATTTTTCTGGACGTATTTGAGTGACTTCTACAATCCATAAATAAAAATATTAAGGAAGTTTTTTTATTTCAGAAAAATATTTTTTTATTAAAAAACGAATTTCTACATTTATTCCTAATTATTAAATCACAAGACAGATAATTGAATAGCTACGATAATGGATACATGAAAATGGATGGATACGTTAAAATCAATAGATGGATTGGTAAGTGGATCAAGAGATAGATTGGTAAGTGGAACGAGAGATAGATTGGTAAGTGGAACGAGAGATAGATTGATAAGTGGATCGAGAGATGGATTGGTAAGTGGATCGAGAGATGGATTGGTAAGTGGATCGAGAGATGGATTGGTAAGTGGAACGAGAGATAGATTGGTAAGTGGAACGAGAGATAGATTGGTAAGTGGATCGAGAGATGGATTGGTAAGTGGATCGAGAGATAGATTGGTAAGTGGATCGAGAGATGGATTGGTAAGTGGATGAAGAGATAGATTGGTAAGTGGAACGAGAGATAGATTGGTAAGTGGAACGAGAGATAGATTGGTAAGTGGAACGAGAGATAGATTGGTAAGTGGATCGAGAGATGGATTGGTAAGTGGATGAAGAGATAGATTGGTAAGTGGAACGAGAGATGGATTGGTAAGTGGATCGAGAGATAGATTGGTAAGTGGAACGAGAGATAGATTGGTAAGTGGAACGAGAGATAGATTGGTAAGTGGAACGAGAGATAGATTGGTAAGTGGAACGAGAGATAGATTGGTAAGTGGATCGAGAGATGGATTGGTAAGTGGATGAAGAGATAGATTGGTAAGTGGAACGAGAGATAGATTGGTAAGTGGAACGAGAGAGAGATTGGTAAGTGGATCGAGAGATGGATTGGTAAGTGGATGAAGAGATGGATTGGTAAGTGGATCAAGAGATAGATTGGTAAGTGGAACGAGAGATAGATTGGTAAGTGGATCGAGAGATGGATTGGTAAGTGGATCAAGAGAGAGATTGGTAAGTGGATCAAGAGATAGATTGGTAAGTGGAACGAGAGATAGATTGGTAAGTGGAACGAGAGATGGATTGGTAAGTGAATCAAGAGATGGATTGGTAAGTGGATGAAGAGATAGATTGGTAAGTGGAACGAGAGATAGATTGGTAAGTGGAACGAGAGATAGATTGGTAAGTGGATCGAGAGATGGATTGGTAAGTGGATCAAGAGATGGATTAGTAAGTGGATCGAGAGATGGATTGGTAAGTGGATCAAGAGATGGATTGGTAAGTGGATCGAGAGATGGATTGGTAAGTGGATCAAGAGATAGATTGGTAAGTGGAACGAGAGATAGATTGGTAAGTGGAACGAGAGATGGATTGGTAAGTGAATCAAGAGATGGATTGGTAAGTGGATGAAGAGATAGATTGGTAAGTGGAACGAGAGATAGATTGGTAAGTGGAACGAGAGATGGATTGGTAAGTGGATCGAGAGCTGGATTGGTAAGTGGATCAAGAGATGGATTGGTAAGTGGATCGAGAGATGGATTGGTAAGTGGAACGAGAGATAGATTGGTAAGTGGATCGAGAGATGGATTGGTAAGTGGATGAAGAGATAGATTGGTAAGTGGATCAAGAGATAGATTGGTAAGTGGAACGAGAGATAGATTGGTAAGTGGAACGAGAGATAGATTGGTAAGTGGAACGAGAGACAGATTGGTAAGTGGATCGAGAGATGGATTGGTAAGTGGATGAAGAGATGGATTGGTAAGTGGATCAAGAGATAGATTGGTAAGTGGAACGAGAGATAGATTGGTAAGTGGATCGAGAGATGGATTGGTAAGTGGATCGAGAGATGGATTGGTAAGTGGATGAAGAGATAGATTGGTAAGTGGAACGAGAGATAGATTGGTAAGTGGAACGAGAGATAGATTGGTAAGTGGAACGAGAGATGGATTGGTAAGTGGATCGAGAGCTGGATTGGTAAGTGGATCAAGAGATGGATTGGTAAGTGGATCGAGAGATGGATTGGTAAGTGGAACGAGAGATAGATTGGTAAGTGGATCGAGAGATGGATTGGTAAGTGGATGAAGAGATAGATTGGTAAGTGGGTCAAGAGATAGATTGGTAAGTGGAACGAGAGATAGATTGGTAAGTGGAACGAGAGATAGATTGGTAAGTGGAACGAGAGATGGATTGGTAAGTGGATCGAGAGCTGGATTGGTAAGTGAATCAAGAGATGGATTGGTAAGTGGATCAAGAGATGGATTGGTAATGGATCGAGAGATGGATTGGTAAGTGGATGAAGAGATAGATTGGTAAGTGGATCAAGAGATAGATTGGTAAGTGGAACGAGAGATAGATTGGTAAGTGGAACGAGAGATAGATTGGTAAGTGGATCGAGAGATGGATTGGTAAGTGGATGAAGAGATGGATTGGTAAGTGGATCAAGAGATAGATTGGTAAGTGGAACGAGAGATAGATTGGTAAGTGGATCGAGAGATGGATTGGTAAGTGAATCAAGAGATGGATTGGTAAGTGGATGAAGAGATTGATTGGTAAGTGGAACGAGAGATAGATTGGTAAGTGGAACGAGAGATAGATTGGTAAGTGGAACGAGAGATGGATTGGTAAGTGGATCGAGAGCTGGATTGGTAAGTGGATCGAGAGCTGGATTGGTAAGTGGAACGAGAGATGGATTGGTAAGTGGATCGAGAGATGGATTGGTAAGTGGAACGAGAGATAGATTGGTAAGTGGATCGAGAGATGGATTGGTAAGTGGATGAAGAGATAGATTGGTAAGTGGATCAAGAGATAGATTGGTAAGTGGAACGAGAGATAGATTGGTAAGTGGAACGAGAGATAGATTGGTAAGTGGAACGAGAGATGGATTGGTAAGTGGATCGAGAGCTGGATTGGTAAGTGGATCAAGAGATGGATTGGTAAGTGGATCGAGAGATGGATTGGTAAGTGAATCAAGAGATGGATTGGTAAGTGGATCAAGAGAGGGATTGGTAATGGATCGAGAGGTGGATTGGTAAGTGGATCAAGAGATAGATTGGTAAGTGGAACGAGAGATAGATTGGTAAGTGGAACGAGAGATAGATTGGTAAGTGGAACGAGAGATGGATTGGTAAGTGGATCGAGAGCTGGATTGGTAAGTGGATCAAGAGATGGATTGGTAAGTGGATCGAGAGATGGATTGGTAAGTGGATCAAGAGATGGATTGGTAATGGATCGAGAGATGGATTGGTAAGTGGATCAAGAGATGGATTGGTAATGGATCGAGAGATGGATTGGTAAGTGGATGAAGAGATAGATTGGTAAGTGGATCAAGAGATAGATTGGTAAGTGGAACGAGAGATAGATTGGTAAGTGGAACGAGAGATAGATTGGTAAGTGAAACGAGAGATAGATTGGTAAGTGGATCGAGAGATGGATTGGTAAGTGAATCAAGAGATGGATTGGTAAGTGGATGAAGAGATAGATTGGTAAGTGGAACGAGAGATAGATTGGTAAGTGGATCGAGAGCTGGATTAGTAAGTGGATCAAGAGATGGATTGGTAAGTGGATCGAGAGATGGATTGGTAAGTGGAACGAGAGATAGATTGGTAAGTGGATCGAGAGATGGATTGGTAAGTGGATAAAGAGATAGATTGGTAAGTGGATCAAGAGATAGATTGGTAAGTGGAACGAGAGATAGATTGGTAAGTGGAACGAGAGATAGATTGGTAAGTGGAACGAGAGATGGATTGCTAAGTGGATCAAGAGATGGATTGGTAAGTGGATTGAGAGATGGATTGGTAAGTGGATCAAGAGATGGATTGGTAAGTGGATCGAGAGATGGATTGGTAAGTGAATCAAGAGATGGATTGGTAATGGATCGAGAGATGGATTGGTAAGTGGATCAAGAGATGGATTGGTAAGTGAATCGAGAGATGGATTGGTAAGTGGAACGAGAGATAGATTGGTAAGTGGATCGAGAGATGGATTGGTAAGTGGATGAAGAGATAGATTGGTAAGTGGATCAAGAGATAGATTGGTAAGTGGAACGAGAGATAGATTGGTAAGTGGAACGAGAGATAGATTGGTAAGTGGAACGAGAGATGGATTGGTAAGTGGATCGAGAGCTGGATTGGTAAGTGGATCGAGAGATGGATTGGGAAGTGGATCAAGAGATGGATTGGTAAGTGGATCGAGAGATGGATTGGTAAGTGAATCAAGAGATGGATTGGTAATGGATCGAGAGATGGATTGGTAAGTGGATCAAGAGATGGATTGGTAAGTGAATCGAGAGATGGATTGGTAAGTGGAACGAGAGATAGATTGGTAAGTGGATCGAGAGATAGATTGGTAAGTGGATCGAGAGATGGATTGGTAAGTGAATCAAGAGATGGATTGGTAAGTGGATGAAGAGATAGATTGGTAAGTGGAACGAGAGATAGATTGGTAAGTGGAACGAGAGATAGATTGGTAAGTGGAACGAGAGATGGATTGGTAAGTGGATCGAGAGCTGGATTGGTAAGTGGATCAAGAGATGGATTAGTAAGTGGATCGAGAGATGGATTGGTAAGTGGATCAAGAGATGGATTGGTAAGTGGATCGAGAGATGGATTGGTAAGTGAATCAAGAGATGGATTGGTAATGGATCGAGAGATGGATTGGTAAGTGGATCAAGAGATGGATTGGTAAGTGAATCGAGAGATGGATTGGTAAGTGGATCGAGAGATGGATTGGTAAGTGAATCAAGAGATGGATTGGTAATGGATCGAGAGATGGATTGGTAAGTGGATCAAAGATGGATTGATAGATGAATCAAGAGATGAATGGATAGTTACATGAAAGTTGACGGACAGATGGATACATACAAATATATGAATGGATGGATGGATAAATGCATGTAAATGGAAGGATAGAAGCATAGATGGATGGAAATCATGAAAATGGATGGATACATGAAATGGACAGATATATGGATGGGCCATCTATTCATTCTATTTTACCTGTGGATGGATAGATGGATATATGAAAACAGATGGATAGATGGATACATAAAAATCCATGATGAATTGATGGATCAATAACTGGATTGATCAGTTGGTCAATATATAAATTGATAGATGGATAGATACATGAAAATCGATGCATGAGAATGGATGGATGGATGAGTAAATGGGAAGATGCATAGGGATTGATAAGAGGACATATGTGATGATCAGATATCAACGGATGGATGAATAGATGATGATTGATGGATGGATGAAGGGGTGATGTTGCTCAAATTGTGGATTAGACAGAATAATGGAAACTGAAGAGAAAGATTATGTGTAAAGAGTGATAAGGAAAATTTTCTATTTATATAACTCGATCTGAATCACTTCTTCCATCCTTTTCATCAGTCATTTCGCCCGTTGTCATCGATTTGCATTATGTGGATGCAAATCGATGACAACGGGCGAAATGACTGATGAAAAGGATGGAAGAAGTGATTCAGATCGAGTTATATAAATAGAAAAATTTTTTATCACTTTTACAATAATTTTCTCTTAGTTTCCATTATTTGTTAATCACAATTTGAGAACATCACCTTAACTCACAATCCTCCTTCCGAAAAAAATTTTCCTAATCGGAATCCAAAAACGTCTTTCTACGTCACAATTTCCCAAAAAAATATCGTAATCACAACCATGAGGTGGAGACATATTCTTACGTCATAGTTCCCTTCCCTTTTCTTAAAAAAAAAATTCTTTCCCAATCGCAATTTAGGGATGATCGCATTTTCCTAACCAAGGAACAATTTCTCATCTCGAAATCGCAATCTAGGGATGATCGCATCTTCTTAACCAAGGGACAATTTTACAACTCGAAATCGCAATCTAGGGATGATCGGATCTTCCTAACCAAGGAACAATTTCACATCTCGAAATCGCATCTTCCTAACCAAGGAACAATTTCACATCTCGAAATCGCAATCGAGGGATAATCGCATCTTCCTAACCAAGGAACAATTTCACATCTCGAAATCGCATCTTCCTAACCAAGGAACAATTTCACATCTCGAAATCGCAATCGAGGGATAATCGCATCTTCCTAACCAAGGAACAATTTCACATCTCGAAATCGCAATCTAGGGATGATCGCATCTTCCTAACCAAGGAACAATTTCACATCTCGAAATCGTAATCTAGGGATGATCGCATCTTCCTAACCAAGGAACAATTTCACATCCCGAAATCGCATCTTCCTAACCAAGGAACAATTTCATATCTCGAAATCGCATCTTCCTAACCAAGGAACAATTTCACATCTCGAAATCGCAATCTAGGGATGATCGCATCTTCCTAACCAAGGAACAATTTCACATCTCGAAATCGCAATCTAGGGATGATCGGATCTTCCTAACCAAGGAACAATTTCACATCTTGAAATCACAATCTAGGGATGATCACCTAACCAAAAAGAATTTATTTTAATTTCTCGAAACCACAATATAAAGATGATCACATTTTCCAAAACCAACCCCGCCCCCGCCCCCAAAAAAAGACAAAAATCCATTTCCTCCACCAAAACGCCAAAGACGCACCAACAATCGTCCAGCAGGTGCGGTGACGTACAGTCGCTGAAAAAAGTATCCGAACTCTACGGTTGATTGCAGAATGCAAAAAAAAATATCTGGCAAAGGATTTGTTAGAAATTGGTGATCTGGCAACCTTCGTACACAGTCGATCAAAAAATATCCGAACACTATGGTTGATTACAGAATTCAGAAAAAATAATATCTGGTAAAAGGTTTTTTTAGAAATTAGTGATCTGGCAAGCTTCGTGTACAGTCGCTCAAAAAAATATCCGAACGCTACGGTTGATTACAGAATTCAGAAAAAATATCTGGGAACGATTTTTTTTTTAGAAATTAGTGATCTGGCAACCTTCGTGTACAGTCGCTCAAATAAATATCCGAACACTATGGTTGATTACAGAATTCAGAAAAAATATCTATCAAAGGATTTTTTTAAATTAGTGATCTGGTAACCTTCGTGTACAGTCGCTCAAAAAAGTATCCGAACACTATGGTTGATTACAGAATTCAGAAAAAAAATATCTGGCAACGATTTTTTTTTTAGAAATTAGTGATCTGGCGTGTCACGTGACACGAAGGTTGCCAGATCACTAATTCCTAAAAAAAAAAATCGTTGCCAAATATTTTTTTCTGAATTCTGTAATCGACCATAGCGTTCGGATACTTTTTTTTCCAGCGACTGTACGCTCTGCAAGATGGCTGCGAAATTGGTTCTGCGGTCGGTGCGTGCGCGTGCGCGATGGTCGTTTCAATAAATGAGCTTGCAGAGAGCCCAGTGAATCAAATGGACCATGCAAATGTCATTAGCTGTGTCCAGAGAAGCATAAAGAGAGGAGGGGGGGGAGATGTCCTTGGGATCTTTCTTCCCCCCCTGTTGCCCTCCCCCCCCTCCATTCTGTCGGTTTCTTGTCTTTGAAGTTCAACTGGTTTACGTGTATAGAGAGGTAGATAATTAGACTGAAGCGTTATTCTAATGTTGCAGACACAATAATAAACACAAGAGTCGTCGTTTCCCCCCCGCCTACCTCCCCCCCCCTCTATCTGAGGGAAAAGTAATTTCAACCCCTTGATTACTCGAGAAGCAATTCTTTCAGTTTTTCCAGAATCTGCTGCCAGATTTGGATGGGTAGAAGGATTGTAACACTTTGAAACGAGTAGTTTATTTTTTTTTTTTTTTTTTTGCATGAAATGGGGTAAATGGGTTTTGTTGTTTTACCTCTGAAAGGCACTTTTTTTCGCACACAGTGGGCTAAATGGCCAGGTCACAAGGACCCCGAAGGCTCAGAGATGGTTTGGGGAGAATATCCACTGGAACAGCTGTTGAGAGACAGACGGTAGCCTCCCGTCAAGGCCATCCAGCGTGTTATTTAACGTTGGGTTGTTTTACCTCTGAGCGGCACTTTTTTTGCACACCATGGGCTAAATGGCCAGGTCACAAGGACCCCGAAGGCTCAGAGAAGGTTGGGGGAGGGGACCCACTGAAAGAGCTGTTGGGAGACAGATGGTAGCCTCCCGTCAAGGCCATCCAGCGTGTTATTTAACGTTGTGTTGTTTTACCTCTGAGCGGCACTTTTTTTGCACACAATGGGCTAAATGGCCAGGTCACAAGGACCCCGAAGACTCAGAGAAGGTTGGGAGAGGGGACCCACTGGAATAGCTGTTGGGAGACAGATGGTAACCTCCCGTCAAGGCCATCCAGCGTGTTCTTTAACGTTGTGTTGTTTTACCTCTGAGCGGCACTTTTTTGCACACAATGGGCTAAATGGCCAAGTCACAAGGACCCCGAAGGCTAAGAGAAGGTTGGGGGAGGGGACCCACTGAAAGAGCTGTTGGGAGACAGATGGTAGCCTCCCGTCAAGGCCATCCAGCGTGTTCTTTAAAGTTGGGTTGTTTTACCTCTGAGCGGCACTTTTTTTGCACACAATGGGCTGACGGCTCAGAGAAGGTTGGGGGAGGGGACCCACTGAAAGAGACAGATGGTAACCTCCCGTCAAGGCCATTCAGCGTGTTCTTTAACGTTGTGTTGTTTTACATCTGAGCGGCACTTTTTTGCACACAATGGGCTAAATGGCCAGGTCACAAGGACCCCGAAGGCTAAGAGAAGGTTGGGGGAGGGGACCCACTGAAAGAGCTGTTGGGAGACAGATGGTAGCCTCCCGTCAAGGCCATCCAGCGTGTTCTTTAAAGTTGGGTTGTTTTACCTCTGAGAGGCACTTTTTTGCACACAATGGGCTAAATGGCCAGGTCACAAGGACCACGAAGACTCAGAGAAGGTTGGGGGAGGGGACCCACTGGAACAACTGTTGGGAGACAGATGGTAACTTCCCGTCAAGGCCATCCAGCGTATTCTTTAACATTGAATTGTTTTACCTCTGAACGGCAATTTTTTGCACATCATGGGCTAAATGGCCAGGTCACAAGGACCTCGAAGGCTCAGAGACGGTTGGAGGAGGGGACCCACTGGAACAGCTCTGTTGGGACACATGGTAGTCTCCCGTCAAATCCATCCAGAGTGTTCTTTAACGTACATAGGTTATGCTCTCGTTCCCACAGGGCTCTGGCTTAACGTCCCATCCGACGGACGGCGGCCTTTCCAAGCCCATCGGTGTCCCCTAGTGACCGTGGGCAGTGCGGGGAATTTTGCGGAGATAAATCTCAACGCTGACTCAGCTGGGACTCGAACCTGGGAACTGCAGATTACGACTATGGCACGCTACCTACTAAACCGTCCCGTACCCCATTTATTTGCATAGGTTTTTTTTATTGAAGTCCTAAGCCCCATGGGCCATCCTTATGAATACCTACCCTGCCCAATTCATCTTTACACCCCCCCCCCCCTCCCCCCTCTAATCCAGTGATCTCGCGACTTCTGATCGACAAAAAATTACAATGCAGCAATCCAATCCAAACGTAATCTACTAAGCAAACAAACACAGAAACAAACACTCCTGGCGTGAAAAATACAAAACAATTACCCGCCATTCACAAAATCGTATCAAGTGCAAACGAACTCTCAAATCGAGCGACTTTTAGGCGCGTTAACAACTGTTTAATGCGCGCGCTATTCCTACCCCTATTTCGTTCGCTTCAATCTTCCTCTTCACACTTCCCTTCCAAAGAATCTCCCACAACAATCCCCCCCCCCCCGCACACACACACGCGCGCGCGCCCCCCATCCAACAGTTACGAGGCCGCAACCCAATTGTTGTAACCCAGTCGTCCAACAAACGAAAAGTTGCACGGCTCTTTCTAACTAAGAGACGCGAAACTTTGGCATAATGTATTTCAGACCCCTTTAGAGGTTGCAGCGTAAAATCTGCACATCCATTGAATCCAGCATCTCTCAATCTCGCACGTGTTTCAACCTAACCATTCTGTCTCGCTCTCTGAAACAAATTAAGAATCGGGAAAAGTTGGGGGGAGGGGAGGAGAAGAATGGGGGAGGGGGGAGGGAGAGGGAAGTGCAGAGAGAGAGAGAGAGAATGAAGAGATGAGAAGAGGAGGAGGAGGATGGGAAGCAATCGCCCAAGATCCTACGCCGATCCAATTAGACAGCTAGCCCTTTAAAAGTGGTAATTGTGGGCCCAAGCCCTGCATTAAGATGCATAAGATTCTCTGTAATCAGAACATAAGGAACAATCGCCGAATGCTAAATAACATCCACGCAGAAGATTGCAACAAAGTTTCCTCCGAGTTTAAATCAAACAGTCCGCACTCTCTGATGATGCTGGTCGTGATCCAGCAGAAGGTGTTAAGTCTTTTCTGAAACTAGGAAATAAAATTATCTCCCCTTTGGTTTAATACGAATTAGCATCTCTTTTCCCGCCTTTTCCTCCATCTTCTCATCCCCCATCCCTCGATCAGCTCCTACTCTTCAGTTTCCTTGAATGTTGATGATGAGACAAGGGATCTTTCATCATGTTATAACTAGGAAAAGATGGGTTAATGTAGAAATCTGCTGTATCATGTCACACGGCCTACGGGTTGGGTTGTTTTACCTCTGAGCGGCACTTTTTTGCACACCATGGGCTAAATGGACAGGTCACATGGACCCCGAAGGCTCAGAGAAGGTTGGTGGAGAGGACCCACTGGAACAGCTGTCGGGAGACAGATGGTAGTCTCCCGTCAAGGAAATCCAGCGTGTTCTTTAACGTGCACAGGGTATGGCTCTCCCGCACACGGGGCCACGGCTTAACGTCCCATCCGACGGACGGCGGCCTTTCCAAGCCCATCGGTGTCCCCTACTGACCCTGGGCAGGGCGGGGTATTTTGCGGAGATAAATCTCAACGCTGACCCAGCTGGGACTCGAACCTGGGAACTATAGATTACGAGCCTGGCGCGCTACCGACTGAGCCCCCCCCCGCCCCCCATGGCCTACGGTTTCTGTTTTAAATACTCCCAGTAATATATAAAGATGATTTCAAGACTTTGTGGATTTATGACTCATTTAGTGAAGTGTCAAAGGTTTTGGGATGTTTAGTGTTGGGTTGTTTTATCTCTGAGCGGGATTAAGTCGTGGCCCCGTGTGCGGGAGAGCCATACCCTGTGCATGTTAAAGAACACGCTGGACGGCCTTGACGGGAGGATACCATCTGTCTCCCAACAGCTGTTCCAGTGGGTTCCATTTCCCCAACTTTCTCTGATCCTTCGGGATCCTTGTGACCTGGTCATTTAGACCATGGTGTGCAAAAAAGTGCCTCTCAGAGGTAAAACAACCCAACGTTAAAGAACACACTGGATGGCCTTGACGGGAGGCTACCATCTGTCTCCCAACAGCGGTTCCAGTGAGTCCCCTCCCCCAACCTTCTCTAAGCCTTCGGGTTCCATGTGACCTGGTCATTTAGCCCATGGTGTGCAAAAAGTGCTGCTCAGAGGTAAAACAACCCAACATTAAAGAACACGCTGGATGGCCTTGACCTGAGACTACCATCTGTCTCCTAACAGCTGTTCCAGTGGGTCCCCTCCCCCAACCTTCTCTGAGCCTTCGGGTTCCATGTGACCTGGTCATTTAGCCCATGGTGTGCAAAAAGTGCCGCTCAGAGGTAAAACAACCCAACGTTAAAAAACACGCTGAATGACCTTGACGGGAGGCTACCATCTGTCTCCCAACAGCTGTTGCAGTGGGTCCCCTCCCCCAACCTTCTCTGAGCCTTCGGGGTCCATGTGACCTGGCCATTTAGCCCATGATGTGCAAAAAAAGTGCCGCTCAGAGGTAACCCAACCCAACTGTTTAGTGTTTCGTAACAATCACTCCCTCACCCGCCAAATACAACGCAACAATAACTCGCTCACCAACGAAAACGGCCATTTTTCTCCAAAATACGAAACTTTCCCAATCAACGTTTAGACTCATCTAACGCAATCTGCAGTTGACGTCACTTCCGGGGAAAGAAGCGCCAGGAGGACGGAAATAAGAAACGTAACGATTAAAAATAAAACGAGACGACGCACAACTAGCAACAGTAATTTGCCTTATTAACATTTCGACACCCCCCCTCCCCCCCAAAAAAAATAAAAACACGAGCGTCAACAACTAAACCTCTATTCCCGCTACCTAAACGAATCGACGCAAATAAGTAAATAAAAAAAATAGAGATCTAGATGCAACAAAAACAGAAAAGACTTTGCCAAAAAATCTGCCTACGCTGCCAATAAAATTGGAAAGGGAATGTGTCAATACGGAGGCCACACCAAGAACTCGGTGTTCCAACGCCCCCCCCCCCCCCCCCTAAGCGTCTCCTCCCCCCCAAACCTCCCCCAAGCTACGCTATATTTATCCCTAAACCCAAGTACCTCCTCTGAGGTAAGTGAAGGGGAAGGAGTGATCAACCGTCCCCAACAACTGTTCGTAATCCATCATAGTCTGAATTCACCCTCTTGCGTCTTCTACACCCCCCCTCCTCATCTCTCTTTCTCCCCCCCCCCCCCTCCATGTTTCCATCAAACAACGATAGCATCTCTGTGCATCCAGTAGTCTGGATGACTTGGCTTTCTGTCTGTTACTGGCTTCAGGCCAGTTTAAGTACACACAGGTCTCGCCGATTTCCTCAAGGGCTATTTTTGGAGGGGGCGGAGCATTTTGGAGGGCACCCAGCATGGAAAAAAAATTTAAAAAAAAAAGAGAGATGTTTAAAAAAGAAGAACTTCTCTCTCTCAACAGCGTAGTGTCATTAGTGTAAAAGATTATCTACAGGAAGTGCTTCAAACAACAAAAGGTGGCGCTACTCTTCAAAGAGGGTCTACAATGGCCGTCACAGTGACAAGTCCCAGGATGCCTAGCGGCGGCGTAGAGCCCGCGGTATACGGGATCGTTGCTATGACGACCTTACTTCCTTCAGATAAGGAGGCACATCCCTTTCCACTTCGAGAAGGAGGGCGGGAGCAGGTACACCCCCCTAAAAAAGATTGCCCTAAAGAGTGCATCCGCATCTTTCAGCGGTAGTGCGCCAGGCTCGTAATCTGTAGTTCCCAGGTTCGAGTCCCAGCTGGGTCAGCGTTGAGATTTATCTCCGCAAAATTCCCCGCCCTGCCCACGGTCAGTAGGGGACACCGATGGGCTTGGAAAGGCCGCCGTCAGTCGGATGGGACGTTAACCAGTGGCCCCGTGTGGGAGAGCCATACCCTGTGCACGTTAAAGAACACGCTGGATGGCCTTGACGGGAGGCTACCATCTGTCTCCCAACAGCTCTTCCAGTGGGTCCCCTCCCCCAACCTTCTCTGAGCCTTCGGAGTCCTTGTGACCTGTCCATTTAGCCCATGGTGTGCAAAAAAGTGCCGCTCAGAGGTAAAACAACCCAACGTTAAAGAACACACTGGATGGCATTGACGGGAGTCTACTATCTGTCTCCCAACAGTTGTTCCAGTGGGTCCCCTCCCCCAACCTTCTCTGAGCCTTCGGGGTCCTTGTGACCTGGCCATTTAGCCCATTGTGTGCAAAAAAGTGCCGCTCAGAGGTAAAACAACCCAACGTTAAAGAACACGCTGGATGGCCTTGACGGGAGGCTAACATCTGTCTCCCAACAGTTGTTCCAGTGGGTCCCCTCCCCCAACCTTCTCTCAGCCTTCGGGGTCCACGTGACCTGGCCATTTAGCCCATGGTGTGCAAAAAAAGTGCCGATCAGAGGTAAAACAACCCAACAACAACGCATCTTTCAGATGTCCAATTTGGGTTTTCCCAGACATTTTTTCGGTTACATTTCTGTGTTGTTATTTTTTTATATATATCATTTTATTTTATTTATTTTTTTATTCTGTTATTTCTCAGAACGCACCCTCGTCAACAACTTCCGTTTACTCTCTCTTTTCCGTCGCTAAGCATTTTATTATAATCTCGACGTCAGGTTCGCAGGATGTTTTCCGGATGCGATAGAGACCTCGTTCCAATGTCTCTAAACGTTTGAAAGACGGCATCGTCAAACTTCCGACACTGCTGGATGGGCCACCAACGAGAAGCGGTCACGTGGATGAGGAGGGATGAAGAAGAAGAGGGTAGAACTGAATGTGCAGATAGTGACAAAAGCAACACGTGCGCACAGGTCGCGCAACAAACATCAACCATCCAATCGCAAAAACTCAACAGCAGAAAATATCAACACGGAAATTTTTTTCAATTCCAAAGAAAAAGCGGCAGAAGAGAACTAACACGAGCATCCTCTTAGCAACAGAGATGAGGGGATAAAATAAAAAAAGGGGGCGAGAAGAGGGGGTCTTCATCTTCATTCTCCCCCTCTTATCACCCCTAGATATGCATTTTTATACGATGCCGACTTGAAAGAGTGTCAGAAGAATTTTCGCTTCCTCCTTGGGTGAAGTCGGCTCGCATGCACCCAGAAAATATAGAGATAAGAGATGCAGCGTTTCCGATGAATTTATTAGTATCGACCGGTGTCAATATCCTGGGGGCTTGGCTGTAAAAGGGCGCCAATGTTGCTCGGGTAGTGGGTACTTGAGATAACGCACGCAGCGCGAGACGGTGTTTTATTTTTTTTCCGCCTTCCCCCCCCCCCCCCCCTCCTCTTTCGAGAGAGTCTGAGAGACCAGTATCAACACAGACGTACTCACGGGCCAACTGCGAAGACGATCGACGAGGCGTGTTTCTTAAAAAGTTGTTCCCTTTTTTGTAATGGGTTGGGTTGTTTTACCTCTGAGCGGCACTTTTTTGCACACCATGGGCCAGGCCACAAGGACCCCGAAGGTTCAGAGAAGGTTGGGGGAGGGGATTCACTGGAATAGGTGTTGGGAGACAGATGGTAGCCTCCCGTCAAGGCCATCCAGCGTGTTCTTTAACGTTGGGTTGTTTTACCTCTGAGCGGCACTTTCTTTGCACACCATGGGCTAAATGGCCAGGTCACAAGGACCCCGCAGGTTCAGAGAACGTTGGGGAAAGAGACCCACTGGAACAGCTGTTGGGAGACAGATGGTAGCCTCCTATCAAGGCCATCCAGCGTGTTCTTTAACGTTGGGTTGTTTTACCTCTGAGCGTCACTTTTTTGCACACCATGGGCTAAATGGCCATATCATAAGGACCCCGATGGCTCAGAGAAGGTTGGGGGAGGGGACCCACTGGAACAGCTGTTAGGAGACAGATGGTAGCCTCCCGTCAAGGCCATCCAGCGTGTTCTTTAACGTGCACAGGGTATGGCTCTCCCGCACACGGGGTCACGGCTTAACGTCCCATCCGACGGACAGCGGTCTTTCCAAGCCCATCGGTGTCCCCTACTGACCGTGGACAGGGCGGGGAGTTTTACGGAGATGAATCTCAACGTTGACCCAGCTGAGACTCGAACCTAGGAATTGCAGATTACGAGCCTGACGCGCTACCGACTGAGCCACCCCATCCCCCAGTTAGTTCCTGAAGAGTGTTTGCACTGCGCTTCTGCGAGCGTTCTGCGAATTGTCGCGTGATGCGATTAGTGCAACTTTAATTCAAGTGTCCTGGGCATCCTCCCTCATCCTTTCCTACGGAGGAGGGAGAGGAAGAGGAGGAGGAAGATTACACCTAGTTTCTTCATCCACAACGATTCTGCAACTAGTGCCACTGGCGACGCGAAAGAGGCTGACGTCACGCGAGAGCACGTGACCTTCCCTCTCATTCCTCCCCCTCCTCCCCCCCGTCCTCCTCCTTCAATCACCTTTTCTCCCCATCTCGGAGGGCGCGCGACACACGCACGCGACACGCATCGCCGTTCGTCGTTCGCGCGCGCGAGATTGTCCAAACAATTACGGTCGGCGAAGAGCCACCGTGGCAGTCAGCACGACCCATTTATTATTTACCAGAATCTCGGGCAAGAGCGGGTCAAGCGATTGCGATGGAATGGCGCACGTGAGGAAAGGAGGGGAGGAAAGAGTGGGAGGGGGAGGAAAGCGCGAGATACACCTTCTATCCCCCCCCCCGCCGCAAGTCTCGCGGCAACAGCAGCACACGGACAGCAAGAGCAGATTCTTACAAGCGGTGTTTGTTGCGAGCAGTAATGGAGAAATATGACGGCACGAAGGCACGAGGTGAAAGAGCCAGGGAGGAGAGGGAAGAAGCAATGATGATTACGATCATCATGATCATCATCGCCGTCGCAATGACGATAGTAAGGAAGAATCTGGAAAAATGCGGAGTTGGGCACATTTCGTTGTTGCTCTACTTTGTGACCTTTCGTTAATTAAGAGTGACTCCTCCTCCTCTTCCTCCTGGTGCTTCGAGAGATGAGGAGAGGTGATGAGCAAATGGCAGTTCGGAATCTCCCCCCCTCTCTCTCTCTCCCCTGATCTTTCGCTCGACATCTCCGACACAGAGGTGTCAGGATGTGAAGGGAAAACACGTGGGAAGAGAGGGTTTTAAATAAGAGTACGAGGGATTGAGTTAGGGAGCATGAAGAATGGAAAGATGAAGAGAAAAAATGGGGCGAGAGGAGGATTTCACTAAAAGGAGATGGTTTTGTGTCAGACGCATCCTCATCGGGTGAGCAGAAAATGGAGGTGAAAGGATATGATTCCGGAGAGATGTGCAGATAAAGAAGAGCGAAAGAGTTAATAATCTGAAGAGATGAGCCGAAAAAAGTTGGCGAGAGGAGCATTATCCTGAAGAGATGAGCAGGAAAAGATGGGGCGAGAGAAGCATTATCCTGAAGAGATGAGCAGGAAATGATGGTGCGAGAGGAGTATTATAATGAAGAGATGAGCAGGAAAAGAGAGACAAGAGGAGCATTATCCTGAAGAGATGAGCAGGAAAAGAGGGACAAGAGGAGCATTACCCTGAAGAGATGAGCAGGAAAAGATGGGGCGAGAGGAGCATTATCCTGAAGAGATGAGCAGGAAAAGATGGGGCGAGAGGAGCATTATCCTGAAGAGATGAGCAGGAAAAGATGGTGCGATAGGAGCATTATCCTGAAGAGATGAGCAGGAAAAGATGGTGCGAGAGGAGCATTATCCTGAAGAGATGAGCAGGAAAAGATGGGGCAAGAGGAGCATTATCCTGAAGAGATGAACAGGAAAAGAGGGACGAGAGGATTATTATCCTAAAGAGATGAGCATAAAACGAGGAACTAGAGGAGCATAATCCTGAAGAGATGAGTAAAAAAAAAGATGGGGAGAGCAGCGTGTACCTGAAGAGATTAGAAATGTGGTCTTTTTTTGCTCAAGAGATGAGCAGAGAATAAGAGGGAGAGACACATAACTTAAAGAGATGAGCAGAAAAAAGAACGATAGGGACATAATCGTGAAGAGATGAGCAGAAAAATAGGGGGAGAGGATTAGAATGCTCAAGAAATAGCAAAAGAGGAGAGCGAGATTATTATCCCGGAGAGATGAGCGGAAGAAGAAGGGACGACAGGCAGGAGCATAATCCTGAAGGGATGCGAAAAACAAGGAGAATTAATTCTGAAGAGATGACTAGAAAGTAGGAGAGAGAGAATTACCATTTTGTGATGATTAAGGAAAGAGAGGGAGAAGAGTAAAAAGAGGAGCAGGAGGATGAAGGGGAGAGAAAAGCACAATCGTAAGACGAGAAGAAAAAGAGGAGGAATCGGAGAAGTAAAAATCCGAAGAGAGAAACAGGAAAGAAAACAAGGGAGAAGAAGCCTCATCCGGATCTAAGAGGAAAGTAGTTTTTTGAGGAAGGAGCAAGAGGAGCATAATCCTGAAAAATTGATCAGAAAAAGTGGTGATGCTGAAAATTAATTCGTTTTCCTGAATGTTCAGAAAAATGGAATAAAAGAGATGTACGAATTTAGACATTCTCCATAAACATAGGAGGAGTGCTGCTCTTCGACGATGAGGAGTGATGGTGGGGAGTGCTCAGTGAAGAGAAGTGATCGTTGAGAGGAAGGAGGAAGTGTGATTATTGAGGAGGAAGTGTGGTCATTGGAGTGTTATTATTGAGGAAGAGGAGTAGTCATTGAGGAGGAGGAGGAGGAGGAGGAGGAAGAAATGTTATCATTGAGGAGGAAGTGTGGTCATTGGAGTGTTGTTATTGAGGAAGAGGAGTAGTCATTGAGGAGGAGGAGGAAATGTTATCATTGAGGAGGAAGTGTGGTCATTGGAGTGTTGTTATTGAGGAAGAGGAGTAGTCATTGAGGAGGAGGAGGAGGAGGAGGAGGAGGAAATGTTATCATTGAGGAGGAAGTGTGGTCATTGGAGTGTTGTTATTGAGGAAGAGGAGTAGTCATTGAGGAGGAGGAGGAGGAAGTGTGGTCATTGAGGTGTTATTGAGGAGGAGGAGTGGTCATTGAGAAGGAAAAGGAGGAGGAGATGTGATCATTGAGGAGGACGATGAAGAGCAATACCTTAAAGAGATGGGGAATAGAAAAACAGGAGAGAGAGATAAATTTAAAAAATGAGTGGAGAAAGGGGAATAACAAGGGGGGAGGAAGAGAGACAGAGAGGAGCACAACAGAAAAACATGTAGAGGGTTTATAGGAAAGGAGCAGAGTCGAACAGTGTAGTAGGTAAAAAGAATCGGATACGAAGAAATGGTGAAAAGGTGTGAGAAAGAAAAGAGTAAAAATCGGAGAAAAGGAGCAGAAGAAGGGATAAAAGAAAAGAGCAGATCTCCGAAAACACGAGTAAAAAAGAAAAAAAGGTACTGAAAAGAGGAAAAGGTGCAGGAAAAGTTGAAGAATGGGATAAGCACACGCCCGAAATATTTACAGAAAAAGAGGACTACGAGGAGGAAAAAGGCAGAAAAAATATTTTAGACTAAAAGAAACTCGCGATGAGCACAAAATTAAAGATATGAACAGAAAAAAGAAAAAAGAAAATGATGGAAAGCGAGAACATGACCTGAGATCAACAGAAAAGGAAAAAAAAAGGATTAAGGAAAACCTGAAGAAGAAGAAGAAGAGCGAGAAAAGGATGAAGTGTAGAGCACAACCCCGAAAACAGATAAAGAAGGAGCACGACTCGGAGGAGGCGAGCAGAAAAAGATGATGAGCACAACCCCGATGAGATGAGCAGAAAGAGGAGGGGAAAAAAAGAGCGAGTGACAGAGAAGAAGGTGGTGGGGGGGGGGGAGAAATCAAGTTACTGTTGCACGGGTGTGGGAAGGCGGTAAGCTCTGGAGCTGTGGGAGGATTCAGCTGGAGCCCGTGCACACGACCTGATTAACCGCGCGCGCAGTCATTAGTCATGAAGTCGGGTCGTTGCCGCTCGACTTTTCTCTGAAGGAAAAGCCGATTCTGCTTACCGCTGGAGTTCGCGCATTAAATAGGCGTCTGGATTTCGGGGGCCCCGGAGTTAGGGAAATATTGCCTCGTTTTCAGTCACACGGATATCGAGATCGGTCCGTAAATGGAACTAAAAACGGATTCGTATTTAAGCGATGAATTTTTTTTTTTTTTTTTTTTTGAAACGTGTCTATTACTTAGTTGCAATATTGAAAAATAAGTTATCTTGGGTGTTATTTGAATGGGAGTTGTATAACTTCTGAAATATGCATTTAATGGAAAAATGTGACTGAAGATAAATTAAAGATCGTAATTAAATCTATTTAAATCTCGATTTTCAACAATATTCGTTTGGTGTTTAAAGAGTTATGGAAGATGGATGGCTTTGATGGGAGGCTATAGTTTGTCTCCCAACAGCTGTTCCAGTGGGTCCCCTCCCACAACATTCTCGGAATCCTCGAGGTCTTTGTCGCCTGGCCATTTAACCCATTGTGTGCAAAAAATGCCACTCAGAGGTACAACAATCCAACGTTAAAGCACATACTGGATGGCATTGACGGGAGGCTACCATCTGTCTCCCAACAGCTGTTCCAGTGGGTCCCCTCCCCCAACCTTCTCTGAGCCTTCGGAGTCCTTGCGACCTGGCCATTTAGCCCATGGGTGTGCAAAAAGTGCTGCTCAGAGGTAAAACAACCCAACGTTAAGAACACGATGGATGGCTTTGACAGGAGGCTACCATCTGTCTCCCAACAGCTGTTCCAGTGGGTCCCCTCTCCCAATCTTCCCTGAGCCTTCGGGGTCCTTGTGACCTGGCCATTTAGCCAATGGTATGCAAAAAAGTTCTCAGAGGTAAAACAACCCAACGTTAAAGAACACGCTTGATGGCCTTGACGGGAGGCTACCATCGGTCTCCCAACAGCTGTTCCAGTGGGTCCCCTCCCCCAACCTTCTCTGAGCCTTCTGGGTCCTTGTGACCTGGCCATTTAGCCCATGGTGTGCAAAAAAGTGCCGCTCAGAGGTAAAACAACCCAAAGTTAAAGAACACGCTGGATGGCCTTGACGGGAGGCTACCATCTGTCACCCAACAGCTGTTCCAGTGGGTCCCCTCTCCCAATCTTCCCTGAGCCTTCGGGGTCCTTGTGACCTGGCCATTTAGCCAATGGTATGCAAAAAAGTTCTCAGAGGTAAAACAACCCAACGTTAAAGAACGGACTTGATGGCCTTGACGGGAGGCTACCATGGTCTCCCAATAGCTGTTCCAGTGAGTCCCCTCACCCAACCTTCTCTGAGCCCTAGGGGTCATTGTGACCTGGCCATTTAGCCCGTGGTGTGCAAAAAAAGTGCAGCTCAAAGGTAAAACAATCCAATCGAACACTGACAGACCAATGATTTCAAAATTATGAGCGGCGAATTTTATAGATAACAAACCATTTCTGTCTCAACGATAAGAAATAAGATCTCATGAATTAGATTACGGATTGTGATTGAAGAGGAGATACAGGATGGGAAGATGTAGATGACACGAGACTGATTGAAAGAGGATGGAAAGGAACAACGTGGTGGAGACAAAATAATGAAGGTGACGGCAGTTGTAGCAACATCTAAGCGAGCCGGGAAGCCAACAATCATGTGATGCGGACAGTTTTGGCGCCTATTATCCAGTAGTCGCATTGTGGAAAATTAATTGATTCTGTAGATCTCATCCGGTGGACGCAAGAGACGCGTCACAAAACGCCTTGTAGCAAACGGGTTGCCCGGCAACAAACAATCGGCGGCGAGCATTGTGCCGAGTGTTGTAGGAAAGAGAGAGCGAGGGAGCAACATCAGTAAGCCGTCGCCAGGCCGCAAACACTACCTGCTCGGAGGACCGGAAGTAATTATGATTGACACTCCACCTTAATTAAGTAATTAGCGGTCTCCATTTTCGCTTAATTGCCTCGGGTAGAGAGACAAACAGGCCGAACACGGCCGCAGCATCAACCGCAGGAGCAGTCAAGATGGCGGGAGCCCCCCCCCCACTATTCTGACAGCCAGGAGAGAACGAGATGAGAAGGGGGAGGAGGGAGGAGGAGAGAGTAAAACGGGTGGCAAGCGACACAGAGAGAGGATGCCTCCGTTCAGCCGGTCTCTCGTGCGGACACAGCCATCCTTTTCCTGTAATCATTTAGTGCGCGCGGACACGCGTCGAAGGTGGACGTTGCTCGGCGAATGGGAGAGATGAGGATGGACAGCGAGAGATGAGGTGGGGGAGGAAACAGTGAGGATGCGGATCAAAGGAGGATGATAAAGATGGAGAGCAAATGATGCGGATGAAGAGCGAATGCTGGTGAGGAGTGCGAAGATCTAGTTATGAAGAGGATTGACGACAAATAATGGTGCGATGAGGATGGAGAGTAAACAGTTGGGATGAGGATCAAATAAGGAGGATAGAGGATCGTGAGGGGGATGAAGAGGAGGATGAGCAAAAACGGGATGAAAAATGCGCAGAGTAGGCAATGATGAAGAAGAGTAAAATGTAATTTTAAAGATAGAAGGCAAACGATGCGGATGATTGACGATAAACAATGATGAGATAAGGATGGAGATCAAACAATTCGGATGAGGAGCAAAGGGTGCGGATATAAATGATGGTGATGGTTATGGAGAGCAAACGATGAAAAGAACGGGTAAAAAATGATGCGATGGAAAAGATGCAAAGCAAGCATTGATGGTGAAAAGCAGTTGCTGATGATGATAAAGACAGAGAGACAATGAACTGGATGAATAAAGAGTGTTGAGGAGGAGGGTGGATATCAAGTGGGTTGGGTTGTTTTACCTCTGAGCGGCACTTTTTTGCACACCATGGGCTAAATGGCCAGGTCACATTGACCCCGAAGGCTCAGAGAAGTTTGGGGGAGGAGACCCACTGGAACAGCTGTTGGGAGACAGATGGTAGCCTCCCGTCAAGGCCATCCAGCGTGTTCTTTAACGTGCACAGGGTATGGCTCTCCCGCACACGGGGGCACGGCTTAACGTCCCATCCGACGGACGACGTCCTTTCAAGCCCATCGGTGTCCCCTACTGACCGTGGGCAAGGCGGGGAATTTTGCGGAGATAAATCTCAACGCTGACCCAGCTGGGACTCGAACCTGAGAACTACAGATTACGAGCCTGGCGCGCTACCGACTGAGCCACCCCCGCCCCTAGGATATCAAGTGATGAAGATGACTCACGATGAAGACAGAGCAATAAGTTGGGATGAGGAGCAAAGGATCTGGATATACGTGATGGTGAAGATGAAGATAAAATGATGAGGACGATGGATTAGGGATGGAAAAGGTGCAGAGCAAACTGTAAAGATAGAGAGCAAATGATGAAGATTATGACGCGGAAGAACAAATGGGAAGATGAAACAAGAGATGCTAAAAGAGATGAAGACCACGTGATTATCCATATTGTCAGAAAACGATTACATGAAAAGATGGAGAGGAGATAATGACTGATAAGGATGAAGATAAAGCGATGGAAGAGTTGATAATGAGTGATATGATGGAAAAAATGCGTAGCAATAATTGAAGAAAGTGGATGATATAGAGGATAAAAAATTGAATGGATGGAAAGTGATGATGAGGAGGGTGGTGATCCAGTGATAAAGAAGACGTTACTGTGAGACCAAACGATGAGGATGAAGAGCAAAGGATGGTGTTAAGGATGAGGAGAGAAAAGATGCGGATAAAGAAAAAGTGAGGAGAAAGATGAATGACAAATGCTGGATCAGCAGAGTAACAAGTACTATAAGCCCAAAGAGCATCCAAAAAAAAGTTAAAAATACAATTTCCATCTGATTTCTCGTTGAGTAAAAGGACACCGATAGGCTTGGGAATACTGCCGTCCATTAGATGGGATGTTAGACCGTGAGCCCTTGCACCAGAGAGACATACACTGTGCACACGTTAAAGACCATACTGGATGGCCTTGTCGGTTCCCCAACAACCTCTACGCACCAGTGGGCACGTTAAACAATGTGCAAGATGGATTTGATGAGAGATGGTAGATCCCTGTCTCCTAACTCTCTTTGAACGCTTGGAGTTCAGTTCCTCCAACCCTCTATGAGCCCCTGGGGATCCCTTCCACCAACCCTCTCTGAGTCCTTGCAGACCCCTTCCAAACTCTCTCTGAGCCCTTTGGGACCTCTTCCTCCAACTATTTCTGAATCCTTGGAGTCCCCTTCCTCCAACTCTTTCCGAGCCCTTGGAGACTTCCAACCCTCTCTGAGCCCTTGGGGATCCCTTCCTCCAACCCTCCCTGAGTCCTGGGGATCCCCTCCACCAACTATCTCTGAGTCCTTGGAGTCCCTTTTCTCCAACTCTTTCCGAGCCCTTGGAGACTTCCAACCCTCTCTGAGCCCTTGGGATCCCTTCCTCCAACCCTTTCTGAGCCCTTGGAGTCCCCTTCCTCCAACTCTTTCCGAGCCCTTGGGGATCCCTTTCTCCAACCCTCTCTGAGTCCTTGGAGACCCCTTCCTCCAACCCTTTCTGAGCCCTTGGGGATCCCTTCCTCCAACCCTCTCTGAGTCCTTGGAGTCCCCTTCCTCCAACCCTCCCTGAGCCCTGGGGATCCCCTCCTCCAACTATCTCTGAGTCCTTGGAGTCCCCTTCCTCCAACTCTTTCTGAGCACTTGGGGACCCCTTCTTCCAACCTTTCTGAGCCCTTGGTGATCCCTTCCTCCAACCCTTTCTGAGCCCTTGGTAATCCCTTCCTCCAACCCTCCCTAAGCCCTTGGAGTCACCTTCCTCCAACCTTCTAATTCCTTGGGGTCCCCTTTCTCCATCCTCCTCTGATCTCTTGAGGTCCCCTTCCTCCAACCCTCCCTGAGTCCCCTTCCCCCAACCTTCTGATTCCTTAGGTTCCCCTTTCTCTAACCCCCTCTGAGCCCTTGGGGTCCCCTTACTCGACCATCCGTGAGCCCTTGGGGTCCCCTTACTCCAACCTTCTCTGAGCCTTTGTTCTTGTGACTGCTGGATTCGTTGA
The DNA here is from genome assembly GCA_038380435.1 of Ryuthela nishihirai. Classification (NCBI taxonomy): domain Eukaryota; kingdom Metazoa; phylum Arthropoda; class Arachnida; order Araneae; family Heptathelidae; genus Ryuthela; species Ryuthela nishihirai. The sequence goes on from JAWZYU010000008.1 coordinate 7,247,679, forward strand.
TGGGAGGCTATCATCTTCTCTTAACAGCTGTCTATTGTCCCTTACCCAAACCTTCTCTTAGCCTTTGGGGTCCTTATGACCTGGACATTTAGCCCATCCTTTTTTTTTAATGCAGCTCAGAGATAAAACAATCCATATGATCGGTAGGAGAAAAAAAATTACTTCAAAATATTTCAATTGAAACAGGTACACTGTCTTTGTCAACATAACCCATCCCAAAAAACAAACAATGAACTCTCACACACACATAACAATAAACCACGGCCCTCCCCTATCCAGCCTTCCAGCGAAAGTCGGCTACAGATTACGTTTTATCTTAGCATCCCGGATCTAATAGGGGGGACGATGAGGGGGAGTAAAAAAGCGGGGGGGGGGGAGATCTCCAAGCGGACAACAACAACCGACCACGAAACGGACCTTCATAGATAAGGTAGACTCGGACTTCATTAAAAATGAACTCATTATTTTTTCTGGAAATGATTACTCACTCTCGCGCACAATGAGAACCCTAGATATGCGCCGCATTCGTAAAAGAAGGGCCAACACCCCCCCTCTCTCTCCCATCCATTGACAGAAAAGGAACATCCATACATCATCTTAATTCACATCGTATCATCACAAAAGTTTTAGAAAAAAAAAGAGATTCATCTTCATATGCTTCTGTCATATTCAAGATATCTTTAATAACCCCCCCCCCCCCACTACAGATGCCCTCTCTCTGTCTAGAAACAATCTTCCCTCGTGTCTCGACCTTCCCCCCCCCCCCCCTTGTACAGCCAGCAGATCTTTTCCGAGTGGATGATAGAGTCAGGAGGGGAGGAAGAACCGGTCTTTGTACTCCTCGGGGTCACGACCTCCATTCCTAAGCGCGGGCCATACGGCACACCGCCCAAGAGTCCGAGACCACTCCCAAAGCTTCTCTAATCGGTAGGAGCTGCGGATTCCTTTTCCACTTGGCGTTCGGTCCACGTGAGTTGCGGCTCCACGTGGGGTCGGGATGACGCGGTGCCTTCATCTCGCGCAGTTACGTCACGACTCGCTACACCTGTTGTTGTCCCCCGCTAATTATGAAGCAGAGATGGGGAAGACGGGGTATAATGAGAGAATGAATCAGATTTTTTTTTTTGATGAGCATTCGAGAGCTACTTTTTGTTTTAGTTTTTTTGTTATTACTTTATTCGTAAAAAAAATCGCCAGAATTTTTTGGTGTTTGATAAACAACTAATGTTACTTATTTTTTTCGTGTGTTTGAATTTTGTTAATGATGTTTATTAGATTTTTTTTTCCTGTTTTTGACAGTGAGTGATAAGTCTGTTTTCAGGGGGGGGGGGGGGTGAGGAGTTTTGAGGAAGACAGAGAATGGTGTAGGTAAAGGCGTTACGTCTTCGATGGATTTTATTTCACACCCTGATATTTTTTGATTGCTCAGGAATACAAAATGTGCAAATTCATTTTTCGAAAAAATTCGATGTTTTTTTTTTACCATCGACTTTGTTGGTGAAAATAAATGCAAAAGGTGTTTGCGATGATAAGCAAGGTGTTAAAAATAGATGAACAAGATGTTAAAAAAAGATGAAAATGATGAGGAAAGTACATGCAAAAGATGAGGAAAGTAGATGCATAAGATGGGGAAAAGTAGATGCATAAGATGGGGAAAAGCAGATGCAGAAGATGTTGAAAGTAGATGCATAAGATGGGGGGAAAATAGATGCACAAGATGAGGAAAAGCAGACGCTAAAGATGTAGAAAGTAGATGCATAAGATGGGGGGGAAAGTAGATGCATAAGATGGGGAAAATTAGATGCATAAGATGGGGAAAATTAGATGCATAAGATGGGGAAAAGTAGATGCATAAGATGGGGGGAAAATAGATGCATAAGATGGGGGAAATAGATGCATAAGATGAGGAAAAGCAGATGCTGAAGATGTAGAAATTAGATGCATAAGATGAGGAAAAGCAGATGCAGAAGATGTAGAAAGTAGATGCATAAGATGGGGGGAAAATAGATGCATAAGATGAGGAAAAGCAGATGCTGAAGATGTAGAAAGTAGATGCATAAGATGGGGGGAAAATAGATGCATAAGATGAGGAAAAGCAGATGCTGAAGATGTAGAAAGTAGATGCATAAGATGGAGAAAGTAGATTAACAAGATGGGGAAAGTAGATGCATAAGATGGGGAAAAGCAGATGCAGCAGATGTAGAAAGTAGATGCATAAGATGGGGGAAAAGTAGATGCATAAGATGGGGGAAAAGTAGATGCATAAGATGGGGGAAGTAGATGCATAAGATGGGGGGAAAATAGATGCATAAGATGAGGAAAAGCAGATGCAGAAGATGTAGAAAGTAGATGCATAAGATGGGGGGAAAATAGATGCATAAAATGAGGAAAAGCAGATGCTGAAGATGTAGAAAGTAGATGCATAAGATGGGGGGAAAATAGATGCATAAGATGAGGAAAAGCAGATGCTGAAGATGTAGAAAGTAGATGCATAAGATGGAGAAAGTAGATTAACAAGATGGGGAAAGTAGATGCATAAGATGGGGAAAAGCAGATGCAGCAGATGTAGAAAGTAGATGCAGCAGATGTAGAAAGTAGATGCATAAGATGGGGGAAAAGTAGATGCATAAGATGGGGGAAAAGTAGATGCATAAGATGGGGGAAGTAGATGCATAAGATGGGGGAAGTAGATGCATAAGATGGGGGAAGTAGATGCATAAGATGGGGGAAGTAGATGCATAAGATGGGGGGAAAATAGATGCATAAGATGGGGAAAAGCAGATGCAGCAGATGTAGAAAGTAGATGCAGCAGATGTAGAAAGTAGATGCATAAGATGGGGGAAAAGTAGATGCATAAGATGGGGGAAAAGTAGATGCATAAGATGGGGGAAGTAGATGCATAAGATGGGGGAAGTAGATGCATAAGATGGGGGGAAAATAGATGCATAAGATGAGGAAAAGCAGATGCAGAAGATGTAGAAAGTAGATGCATAAGATGGGGGGGAAAATAGATGCATAAGATGAGGAAAAGCAGATGCTGAAGATGTAGAAAGTAGATGCATAAGATGGGGGGGAAATAGATGCATAAGATGAGGAAAAGCAGATGCTGAAGATGTAGAAAGTAGATGCATAAGATGGAGAAAGTAGATTAACAAGATGGGGAAAGTAGATGCATAAGATGGGGAAAAGCAGATGCAGCAGATGTAGAAAGTAGATGCATAAGATGGGGGAAAAGTAGATGCATAAGATGGGGGAAAAGTAGATGCATAAGATGGGGGAAGTAGATGCATAAGATGGGGGAAGTAGATGCATAAGATGGGGGGAAAATAGATGCATAAGATGAGGAAAAGCAGATGCAGAAGATGTAGAAAGTAGATGCATAAGATGGGGGGGAAAATAGATGCATAAGATGAGGAAAAGCAGATGCTGAAGATGTAGAAAGTAGATGCATAAGATGAGGAAAAGCAGATGCAGAAGATGTAGAAAGTAGATGCATAAGATGGGGGGAAAATAGATGCATAAGATGAGGAAAAGCAGATGCTGAAGATGTAGAAAGTAGATGCATAAGATGGGGGGAAAATAGATGCATAAGATGAGGAAAAGCAGATGCTGAAGATGTAGAAAGTAGATGCATAAGATGGAGAAAGTAGATTAACAAGATGGGGAAAGTAGATGCATAAGATGGGGAAAAGCAGATGCAGCAGATGTAGAAAGTAGATGCATAAGATGGGGGAAAAGTAGATGCATAAGATGGGGGAAAAGTAGATGCATAAGATGGGGGAAGTAGATGCATAAGATGGGGGGAAAATAGATGCATAAGATGAGGAAAAGCAGATGCAGAAGATGTAGAAAGTAGATGCATAAGATGGGGGGAAAATAGATGCATAAAATGAGGAAAAGCAGATGCTGAAGATGTAGAAAGTAGATGCATAAGATGGGGGGAAAATAGATGCATAAGATGAGGAAAAGCAGATGCTGAAGATGTAGAAAGTAGATGCATAAGATGGAGAAAGTAGATTAACAAGATGGGGAAAGTAGATGCATAAGATGGGGAAAAGCAGATGCAGCAGATGTAGAAAGTAGATGCATAAGATGGGGGAAAAGTAGATGCATAAGATGGGGGAAGTAGATGCATAAGATGGGGGAAGTAGATGCATAAGATGGGGGGAAAATAGATGCATAAGATGAGGAAAAGCAGATGCAGAAGATGTAGAAAGTAGATGCATAAGATGGGGGGGAAAATAGATGCATAAGATGAGGAAAAGCAGATGCTGAAGATGTAGAAAGTAGATGCATAAGATGGGGGGGAAATAGATGCATAAGATGAGGAAAAGCAGATGCTGAAGATGTAGAAAGTAGATGCATAAGATGGAGAAAGTAGATTAACAAGATGGGGAAAGTAGATGCATAAGATGGGGAAAAGCAGATGCAGCAGATGTAGAAAGTAGATGCATAAGATGGGGGAAAAGTAGATGCATAAGATGGGGGAAAAGTAGATGCATAAGATGGGGGAAGTAGATGCATAAGATGGGGGAAACGTAGATGTATAAGATGGGGGAAGTAGATGCATAAGATGGGGAATAGCATTTGCTGAAGATGTAGAAAGTAGATGCTGAAGATGTAGAAAATAGATGCAGAAGATGGGGGGAAAGTAGATGCATAAGATGGGGAAAAGCAGATGCTGAAGATGTAGAAAGTAGATGTTGAAGATGTAGAAAGTAGATTCTGAAGATGGGGGGGGAAAGTAGATGCAGAAAATGGGGGGAAAGTAGATGCAGAAGATGGGGAAAGTAGATGCAGAAGATGGGGAAAGTAGATGCAGAAGATGGGGAAAGTAGATGCACAAGATGTCAAAAGTACACGAACAAAATGTGGAAGGTAGATGAAGATGCAGAAAGTAGATGCACAAGATGTGGAAGGAAGATGAACAAAATGTGGAAAGCAGATGAACAAGAAGTTGGAAGTAGATGAATAATAGGTGAAAAGTAGAGGCACAAGGTGTGAGAAATAGATGAACAAGATGAAGAAAATAGATGAATAGGAAGGATTTGAGAATTGTATGCACAAGTTGTAGGTTCGTTGGTTGGTTGTTTTCAAGGCATTAGCAACTGAGGCCATCATAATTCTCCAAATGAGATAAGAAATGAGGTGTAAAAGACATGAAAACCCGCAACCAAAGTTAAAAGCCAATGCAGTATAAAGTTAGAGACTAAACCAACAGATGTATATAATACAAAAAACAATAAATAGGTGTAGAACAATAAATATATAGATAACAAAACGATAAAACCAACCCAGTTGTAAAATACTCAGGTCGGAGATTATAGAAATAGCAAATCAAAAAATAATAATCTGTTAAAATAACCAGTATACCATATAAAAGCGAAAACAAGTGGTAAAAATGAATGGTGTGATAAAAGATGTCCGAGTGTAAATGGCTCGGACGAAAAATAGTGGAAGTGAATGTAAAATAAGACGCTCTAGGTTAAAAGGTAGAAAAAAAATTAAAAAAGAGGGTGAGGAAAAGCCGAAAAATATTATTTAGAAAAGGAATAGGAAACGGCAAATATGAAGAGAAGTGAAACAATACAATAAAGATGGAAAAGGAAGGAATGAAACTAACATACATTTAAAAGAGGGGTAGAAAAAGATGGGGGGTAAAGTTACATCAAATAGATGAAAATTAAGGAAAGAAAATGATTATTTAGAAAAGAAGAAGAAACGCCAAACATTAAGAGGACTGAAAGAAGACAACAGAGATTACGAGGAAAGAAAGAAAATAACAAAAATTAAAAAGAGGTAGATAAAAAGATGAAAAAAGAAAAGTTAAATGAAATAAATGAAAATGATGGAAAGAAAAAAATGATTTCGAAAGAAGAGGAAACGGCAAAATGAAGAGGATTGAAAGAATACAACGAAGATGAAGTGGAGAGAAAGAAAATAGCAAAAAATAAAAAGAAGGTAGATAAAAAGATAAAAAAAGAAAACTTAAATGAAATAGATGAAAATGACGAAAAGAAAAAAATAATTTCTAAAGAAGAGGAAACGGCAAACATGAAGAGGATTGAAAGAATACAACGAAGATGAAGAGGAGGGAAAGAAAATAGCAAAAATTAAAAAGAGGGAGATAAAAAGATGAAAAAAGAAAAGTTAAATGAAATAGATGAAAATGATGGAAAGAAAAAAATGATTTCGAAAGAAGAGGAAACGGCATGAAGAGGATTGAAAGAATACAACGAAGATGAAGAGGAGGGAAAGAAAATAGCAAAAATTAAAAAGAGGGAGATAAAAAGATGAAAAAAGAAAAGTTAAATGAAATAGATGAAAATGATGGAAAGAAAAAAATGATTTCGAAAGAAGAGGAAACGGCATGAAGAGGATTGAAAGAATACAACGAAGATGAAGAGGAGGGAAAGAAAATAGCAAAAATTAAAAAGAGGGAGATAAAAAGATGAAAAAAGAAAAGTTAAATGAAATAGATGAAAATGATGGAAAGAAAAAAATGATTTCGAAAGAAGAGGAAACGGCAAACATGAAGAGGATTGAAAGAATACAACGAAGATGAAGAGGAGGGAAAGAAAATAGCAAAAATTAATAAGAGGGAGATAAAAAGATGAAAAAAGAAAAGTTAAATAAAAGAGATGAAAATGACGAAAAGAAAAAAAAATGATTTCGAAAGAAGAGGAAACGGCAAACATGAAGAGGAGTGAAAGAAGACAACAAAAATGAAGAGGAAGGAAAGAAAATAACAAATATTTAAAAGGGACAGATGAAAATTACGGAATAAGAATGATCATTTGGAAAAGAAGAAACGCCAAACATGAACAGGACGGCGGGAAAACAACAAAGATGAAGAGGAAGAAAAGGGTTAAAAAGAGGGAGAGAAAAGAATTAAAGGAAAAGAGCTGGATTAAAGGAAAAAAAGCTGGATGAAAGAGATTAAGATAGAAATGAAGAGATGCAGAGGATGAGAAGAAACCGACGATGATGACGTGAAATAATTTTTTTACGGAAAAATGCAAAAATAAATTAGTGCTCTTGTGATCATCTTGCATCATAATGAAACTGTAAAACTCCACAGAGCAAAATACGTCTCGGAACAAAGCCTCCATCTCAACTGTAACCCCAACATCAGTAGGAAAAGGAAACGAGAATGGCCGGAGCGAGCACGTGGCTGCTGCCGAGCCTCTTCTATTGACAGGTGCCGCCAATCGCCAACATGTCACATCCGGGTCAGCGATGCATAACAGAAACATCACGTGACGCCACTCCTCCACAAGAGATGGAGTGGGGAGGTGAAAATCATTAAACTCGTCTCGACACTTTGTCGTGGATGGGGGAATAAGGCACACCCTTTGTAAAGTCGGCGAAAAAGTTAAAAAGAATTTTACGCGGACATTGAAGACGCAGAATTTGTTGGAATTAAAAGGTAGACGAACTTCTCTATTTAGAATGCAGTCGGTTTAAATGACCAGGTCACAAGGACCCCTTCAGAAAGTGAGAAAAAAAAAATTTAGGTTGAAATCAGTCACTGTATTTGAATCTTTGTGAAATTTATCCAATTATTTATTATATAAAAAATAAATAAATAAATAAATACCCCGTCAAGCAGCTGCTTGCCACAGAGGTCTGACAGGAGCCTGTCAGTTTATATGCCATAGTAGAAGGTCTGAGAGGATGGCAGGACCTCAGCAGAAAAACGACACAGGCTCGAACCCAGGTCCCTTAGATCAGTAGCCAAGCGTGCTAACCACTCGGCCACGGGAGCAGAATATGAATCAGTTATATTTTAATATTGAGGTTGGCTTCATGCTGAATTTGATGATTATAATTTGCACTTAAAATTTAAAAGTTCTTACATGTTTCTTTTATTTTGGGACAGAAAGGGCTTTCATAGAGAAAGTTCTTAGAGAAAGAAAGGGAAAATTTTTAAAGAGAGAAAGAAAATGAAATTTTTTAAAAAAAATATTGAGGTTCTTAGAGAAAGAAAGAGAGTTGGATGTTTCTATTCCTTATCTCTGAGAGGTACAATCGCTCAAAAAAGTATCCGAACACTATGGTTGATTGCAGAATTCAGAAAAAAATATCTGGCAACGATTTTTGTTTCTAGAAATTAGTGATCTGGCGTGTCACGTGACACGCCAGATCACTAATTCTGCAATCAACCATAGTGAATTCTGCAATCAACCATAGTGTTCGGATACTTTTTTGAGCGACTGTACATAGTATGGCCCTCCCGCACACTGAGCCACGGCTTAACGTCCCATCCAATGGACGGTGGTCTTTCGAAACCCATCGGTGTCCCTACTGACCGTGGGCAGGCGGGGAAATTTTGCGGAGATGACCCAGCTGGGACTCGAACCTTGGAACTACAGATTACTTGCCTCGCACGCTACCGACTGACCCCCTCCCAAACTACCTCCCCGATTAGGTGTTTTGAAAGCCACCCACCCTCTTACAACCCCCGCTACCGACTGACACCCCCCCTTCCAAACTACCTCCCCGATTAGGTGTTTTGAAAGCCACCCACCCTCTTATAACCCCCGCTATCGACTGATCCCCCCCAAAACTATCTCGCCGATTAGGTGTTTTGAAAGCCACCCACCCTCTTACAACCCCCCCAAAACTACCTCCCCGATTAGGTGTTTTGAAAGCCACCCACCCTCTTACAACCCCCCCAAAACTACCTCCCCGATTAGGTGTTTTGAAAGCCACCCACCCTCTTACAACCCCCACTACCGACTGACCCCCCCTCCCAAACTACCTCCCCGATTAGGTGTTTTGAAAGCCACCCACCCTCTTACAACCCCCCCCCCCCAAACTACCTCCCCTATTAGGTGTTTTGAAAGCCACCCAACCCCTCTTACAATCCCCCCCCACAACCACCACCAATAACAGAACCTATATTTAAACGCAGAAGAAACCATTTCGCAATAGCTGACTGAATCTCAGTTAATTTCTTTCATCCATTTCCAGATAATAAAGTTAATACGAAAAAATAAAAAAAACCACCACGACCACAAGACTGCAACATCCGTCATTAATGTTTTTACTGCAGAACCGAACAGGATATTACCTCGACCCCCTCCTCCCTCCCCCACCTCAACTCTCGAGTCCGCGTGCATGACGTCAGGAGATATGGAAACAATGGGACCACGCCACGAGATTAATAATCAGTTTCTGCCCAGTATCGGCCTTGTTGGCTTCGTAGAAGAACAGCCAGCCTCTGCTTCGTGACGTAGGCACACGGCGCGAAGGCCTTACAGGGAAAGCGACCTCTGTGTGCGTCGCCCAGGAGACAGCAGGGCAGCTTATTCTGGGCACTTGTACGATCATACCACCATGGGGATTGCTGTTCCGCCGAAACGGAATCCTTTCTTGGTAAGTGGGTGAGGGATTTTGCGCGTGACGTTCCACTAGTGACCATCATGTTTAATTCAGGGGAAATGTGAAAGGAGGGGGGGGGGGCAGAAGGGAGAGCCAATCGGCATGTAAATTGAATTGATTTTAAGTCTGAGCGGTACCTTTTGCAAGCAAGGGGATAAATGATCAGGTCACATGGACCCCGAAGGCTCAAGAAGAAGGTTTGGGGAGGGGACCCACTGGAACAGCTGTTGGGAGATGGTAGTCTCCCGTCAAGGCCATCCAGCGTGTTCTTTAATGTTGGGTTGTTTTACTTCTGAGTGGCACTTTTTTTGCACACCAATGGCTAAATGGCCAGGTCACAAGGACCCCGAAGGCTCAGAGAAGGTTGGGAGAGGGGACCCACTGGAACAGTTGTTGGGAGACAGATGGTAGTCTCCCGTCAAGGCCATCATGCGTGTTCTTTAACGTTGGGTTGTTTTACCTCTGAGCGGCACTTTTTTGCACACCATGGGCTAAATGGAAAGGTCACATGGACCCCGAAGGCTCAGAGAAGGTTGGGAGAGGGGACCCACTGGAACAGCTGTTGGGAGACAGATGGTAGCCTCCCCTCAAGGCCATCCAGTGTGTTCTTTAACGTGCACAGGGTATGTCTATCGCATCGGGGTCACGGCTTAACGTCCCATACGACGGACGGCGGCCTTTCCAAGCCCATCGGTGTCCTCTACTGACCGTGGGCAGGACGGAGATAAATCTCAACACTGACCCAGGTTGGACTCGAATCTGAAAACTTCAGATTACGAGCCTGGCGCGCTACCGACTGAGCCTTACGCCTTTCCCCAGTATTATTATATATCACCTATTTCACTAATTGTTATTTTCTATGACCCAATTTTTATAACGTTAATTTTTTAATGCACCCCTTTCGCCAAGTATTATTTTTTACTGCCTCCCCCCCATTTCATGGAAAATGAATATTTTTTCGTCTTTAAAGCTACTGGAAAACTAGATCGAGGTACAGTCGCTCAAAAAAATATCCCAACACTGTGGTTGATTACAGAGTTCAGAAAAAATATCTGGCAACGATGTTTTTTTTAGAAATTAATGATCTGGCAACCTTCGTGTACAGTCGCTCAAAAAAATATCCGAACACTACGGTTGATTACAGAATGCAGAAAAAATATCTGGCAACGATATTTTTTTAGAAATTAGTGATCTGGCAACCTTCATGTACAGTCGGTCAAAAAAATATCCCAACACTGTGGTTGATTACAGAATTCAGAAAAAATATCTGGTAACGATGTTTTTTTTAGAAATTAATGATCTGGCAACCTTCGTGTACAGTCGCTCAAAAAATATCCGAACACTGTGGTTGATTACAGAATTCAGGAAAAAATATCTGGCAACGATTTTTTTTTAGGAATTAGTGATCTGGCAACCTTCGTGTACAGTCGATCAAAAAAATATCCGAACACTGTGGTTGATTACAGAATTCAAGAAAAATATCTGGCAACGATTTTTTAAGAATTAGTGATCTGGCAACCTTCATGTACAGTCGGTCAAAAAATATCCGAACACTATGGTTGATTACAGAATTCAGAAAAAATATCTGGTAACGATGTTTTTTTTAGAAATTAGTGAGCTGGCAACCTTCGTGTACAGTCGCTCAAAAAAAAAGTATCCGAACACTATGGTTGATTAAAGAATTCAGAAAAAATATCTGGCAACGTTTTTTTAGGTATTAGTGATCTGGCAACCTTCGTGTACAGTCGCTCAAAAAAAATATCCGAACACTATGGTTGATTACAGAATTAAGAAACAAGAATCCGGCAACCTTCGTGTCACGTGACACGAAGGTTGCCAGATCACTAATTTCTAAAAAAAATTCCCTGCCAGATATTTTTTTTTCTGAATTCTGTAATCAACCGTAGTGTCCGGATATATATATATATTTTTGAGCGACTGTAGCTCTCACGTTAATTGTTTTGCAAACCACACACCACTCCCCCCCCCCGCAAAAAAAAATGTGTTTTTTTTTTCTGAAATCTCCCGCCCAATTGGAAACTACTGCTTCAAACATCCAATCAAAAGCAGCGCGGTAACAAACCAATTATATCTTCCAGGGTTCAATTTTCTGAGTGACGTAGTTACCTCCTGCCTTGGGGGTGGGGTGGCTCAGTCGGTAGCGCGCCAGGCTCGTAATCTGTAGTTCCCAGGTTCGAGTCCCAGCTGGGTCAGCGTTGAGATTTATCTCCGCAAAATTCCCCGCTCTGCCCACGGTCAGTAGGGGACATCGATGGTGCTTGGAAAGGCCGCGTCCGTCGGATGGGACGTTAAGCCGTGGCCCCGTGTGCACGTTAAAGAACAATGAATTGCCATGACGGGAGGCTACCATCTGTCTCCCAACAGCTGTTCCAGTGGGTCCCCTCCCCCAACCTTCTCTGAGCCTTCGAGGTCCATGTGACCTGGCCATTTAACCCATGGTGTGCAAAAAAATGCCGCTCAGAGGTAAAACAACCCAACCTCCTCCCTTAATCCACGACCTCGTTTTAAAGTTTCAAGAATCAGATCAGTGTCGAATATTCCCGCCAGAGAATATTCCCGTCTTCGACCCCGCCCCCCTCCTCCTACCCCCCACGAAAAACTCTCCGAGGTGTAAGAAAAACGACTTTGGCGTGTAATTGTTCAAGACTCATCTGGCCATACGTAAATAGCTTCATAATTATTCTCACTAAAGTTAATTAGTCTGTTCCGCAGGGTTCTTTAATTATTCGCAATTCCACCAATCTGGAGCAATTAGCTTCATTACTCCAACAGTGAATTTTTTTTTTTCACTCTCTGAGCCACATCTTTTTGGTTTGATGGAGTACAGTGAACGGTTGAACAGGCATCCTTCCTCTGCTGCGCATGCGCACGCCGTCTGACAATCGACGCAACAAAAGGCAAGACAGCGCAGAAAAAAACAATGCTAGATCCGCGTCCAAACAAACTATAGCTTGACAGTGATGCAGAAGATGATTGTGGTCACCAGGCAACGAGAGACGTTCGCTTTCGTCTACGGATGCTGAATGTGATCTTTGACGAAACTTTATTAAGTGAGGATGCTCTCGAAAAAGAAAAATCTTCTGAGTCTGCTGATAATGAGAATGATATTTACAACTCATGTTTTTTTAAAGTGAGTAATGCTTTCCATTGTAATTGATGCTCTATGCAAAACAGGAAAAAAGTGAATTTGTGCGTTTTACGTCAAATATTTACTGCAGTATTTCTAACCTGTTTTTACCCTATTTAGACCACGCTTTAGCACGTGTTTCACTCTACAGGTAGGCACGATATTCAACTTACATGCACTCATAAGCACGGCACCTCTACCCATGGTATTCAACATGGCACTCACAAGCACGGCACCTCTACCCATGGTATTCAACACGGCACTCACAAGCACGGCACCTCTACCCATGGTATTCAACACGGCACTCACAAGCACGGCACCTCTACCCATGGTATTCAACACGGCACTCAGAAGCAAGGCCCCTCTACCCATGTTATTCAACATGGCACTCACTAGCACGACACCTCTACCCATGTTATTCAACACGGCACTCAAAAGCACGGCACCCCTACCCATGGTATTCAACACGGCACTCAGAAGCAAGGCCCCTCTACCCATGTTATTCAACATGGCACTCACAAGCACGACACCTCTACCCATGGTAATCAACACGGCACTCACAAGCACGGCACCTCTACCCATGGTATTCAACACGGCACTCACAAGCACGACACCTCTACCCATGGTATTCAACACGGCACTCAAAAGCACGGCACCTCTACCCATGGTATTCAACACGGCACTCAGAAGCAAGGCCCCTCTACCCATGTTATTCAACATGGCACTCACAAGCACGACACCTCTACCCATGTTATTCAACACGGAACTCACAAGCACGACACCTCTACCCATGTTATTCAACACGGCACTCACAAGCACGGCACCTCTACCCATGGTATTCAACACGGCACTCAGAAGCAAGGCCCCTCTACCCATGTTATTCAACATGGCACTCACAAGCACGACACCTCTACCCATGGTATTCAACACGGCACTCAAAAGCACGGCACCTTTACCCATGGTATTCAACATGGCACTCACAAGCACGACACCTCTACCCATGGTATTCAACACGGCACTCACAAGCACGGCACCTCTACCCATGGTATTCAACACGGCACTCAGAAGCAAGGCCCCTCTACCCATGTTATTCAACATGGCACTCACAAGCACGACACTTCTACCCATGGTATTCAACACGGCACCCCTACCCATGGTATTCAACACGGCACTCAGAAGCAAGGCCCCTCTACCCATGTTATTCAACACGGCACTCATAAGTACGGCACCTTTACCCATGGTATTCAACATGGCACTCACAAGCACGACACCTCTACCCATGGTATTCAACACAGCACTCACAAGCACAGCACTTCTACCCATGGTATTCAACACGGCACTCATAAGCACGGCACCTCTACCCATGGTATTCAACATGGCACTCACAAGCACGGCACCCCTACCCATGGTATTCAACACGGCACTCAGAAGCAAGGCCCCTCTACTCATGTTATTCAACATGGCACTCATAAGCACGGCACCCTTACCCATGGTATTCAACACAGCACTCACAAGCACGGCACCTCTACCCATGGTATTCAACACAGCACTCACAAGCACGGCACCCCTACCCATGGTATTCAACACGGCACTCACAAGCACGGCACCCCTACCCATGGTATTCAACACGGCACTCAGAAGCAAGGCCCCTCTACCCATGTTATTCAACATGGCACTCACAAGCACGGCACCCCTACCCATGGTATTCAACACGGTACTCACAAGCACGGCACCCCTACCCATGGTATTCAACACGGCACTCAGAAGCAAGTCCCCTCTATCCATGTTATTCAACATGGCACTCACAAGCACGACACCTCTACCCATGGTATTCAACACGGCACTCAAAAGCACGGCACCCCTACCCATGGTATTCAACACGGCACTCAGAAGCAAGGCCCCTCTATCCATGTTATTCAACATGGCACTCACAAGCACGACACCTCTACCCATGGTATTCAACACGGCACTCAGAAGCAAGGCCCTCTACCCATGTTATTCAACATGGCACTCATAAGCACGGCACCTCTACCCATGGTATTCAACATGGCACTCACAAGCACGACACTTCTACCCATGGTATTCAACACGGCACTCACAAGCACGGCACCCCTACCCATGCTATTCAACATGGCACTCATAAACACGGCACTCCTACCCATGGTATTCAACACGGCACTCAGAAGCAAGGCCCCTCTACCCATGTTATTCAACATGGCACTCACAAGCACGACACCTCTACCCATGGTATTCAACACGGCACTCACAAGCACGGTACCCCTACCCATGGTATTCAACACGGCACTCAGAAGCAAGGCCCCTCTATCCATGTTATTCAACATGGCACTCACAAGCACGACACCTCTACCCATGGTATTCAACACGGCACTCAGAAGCAAGGCCCTCTACCCATGTTATTCAACATGGCACTCATAAGCACGGCACCTCTACCCATGGTATTCAACATGGCACTCACAAGCACGACACTTCTACCCATGGTATTCAACACGGCACTCACAAGCACGGCACCCCTACCCATGGTATTCAACACGGCACTCAGAAGCAAGGCCCCTCTACCCATGCTATTCAACATGGCACTCATAAACACGGCACTCCTACCCATGGTATTCAACACGGCACTCAGAAGAAAGGCCCCTCTACCCATGTTATTCAACATGGCACTCACAAGCACGACACCTCTACCCATGGTATTCATCATGGCACTCACAAGCACGGCACCCCTACCCATGGTATTCAACACGACACTCAAAAGCAAGGCCCCTCTACCCATGTCATTCAACATGGCACTCATAAGCACGGCACCTCTACCCATGGTATTCAACACGGCACTCACAATCACGGCACCTCTACCCATGGTATTCAACACGGCACTCAGAAGCAAGGCCCCTCTACCCATGTTATTCGACATGGCACTCATAAGCACGGCACCTCTACCCATGGTATTCAACATGGCACTCACAAGCACGACACTTCTACCCATGGTATTCAACACGGCACTCACAAGCATGACACCTCTACCCAGGGTATTCAACACGGCACTCACAAGCATGACACCTCTACCCAGGGTATTCAACACGGCACTCAGAAGCAAGGCCCCTCTACCCATGTTATTCAACATGGCACTCACAAGCACAGCACCCCTACCCATGGTATTCAACACGGCACTCAGAAGCAAGGCCCCTCTACCCATGTTATTCAACATCGCACTCATAAGCAAGGCACCTCTACCCATGGTATTCAACACAGCACTCACAAGCACGGCACCCCTACCCATGGTATTCAACACGGCACTCAGAAGCAAGGCCCCTCTACCCATGTTATTCAACATGGCACTCATAAGCAAGGCACCTCTACCCATGGAATTCAACACGGCACTCAGAAGAAGGCCCCTCTATCCATGTTATTCAACATGGCACTCACAAGCACGGCACCCCTACCCATGGTATTCAACACGGCACTCAAATGCAAGGCCCCTCTACCCATGTTATTCAACATGGCACTCATAAGCACGGCACCCCTACCCATGGTATTCAACACGGCACTCAGAAGCAAGGCCCCTCTACCCATGTTATTCAACATGGCACTTCACAAGCACGGCACCTCTACCCATGGTATTCAACATGGCACTCACAAGCACGGCACCCCTACCCATGGTATTCAACACGGCACTCAGAAGCAAGGCCCCTCTACCCATGGTATTCAACACGGCACTCAGAAGCAAGGCCCCTCTACCCATGCTATTCAACATGGCACTCATAAACACGGCACTCCTACCCATGGTATTCAACACGGCACTCAGAAGCAAGGCCCCTCTATCCATGTTATTCAACATGGCACTCACAAGCACGACACCTCTACCCATAGTATTCATCATGGCACTCACAAGCACGGCACCCCTGCCCATGGTATTCAACACGACACTCAAAAGCAAGGCCCCTCTACCCATGTTATTCAACATGGCACTCATAAGCACGGCACCCCTACCCATGGTATTCAACACGGCACTCAGAAGCAAGGCCCCTCTATCCATGTTATTCAACATGGCACTCACAAGCACGACACCTCTACCCATGGTATTCATCATGGCACTCACAAGCACGGCACCCCTGCCCATGGTATTCAACACGACACTCAAAAGCAAGGCCCCTCTACCCATGGTATTCATCATGGCACTCACAAGCACGGCACCCCTGCCCATGGTATTCAACACGACACTCAAAAGCAAGGCCCCTCTACCCATGTTATTCAACATGGCACTCATAAGCACGGCACCCCTGCCCATGGTATTCAACACGACACTCAAAAGCAAGGCCCCTCTACCCATGGTATTCATCATGGCACTCACAAGCACGGCACCCCTGCCCATGGTATTCAACACGACACTCAAAAGCAAGGCCCCTCTACCCATGTTATTCAACATGGCACTCATAAGCACGGCACCCCTGCCCATGGTATTCAACACGACACTCAAAAGCAAGGCCCCTCTATCCATGTTATTCAACATGGCACTCACAAGCACGACACCTCTACCCATGGTATTCATCATGGCACTCACAAGCACGGCACCCCTGCCCATGGTATTTAACACGACACTCAAAAGCAAGGCCCCTCTACCCATGTTATTCAACATGGCACTCATAAGCACGGCACCCCTACCCATGGTATTCAACACGGCACTCACAATCACGGCACCTCTACCCACGGTATTCATCATGGCACTCACAAGCACGGCACCCCTGCCCATGGTATTCAACACGACACTCAAAAGCAAGGCCCCTCTACCCATGGTATTCAACACGGCACTCAGAAGCAAGGCCCCTCTACCCATGCTATTCAACATGGCACTCATAAACACGGCACTCCTACCCATGGTATTCAACACGGCACTCAGAAGCAAAGCCCCTCTATCCATGTTATTCAACATGGCACTCACAAGCACGACACCTCTACCCATGGTATTCATCATGGCACTCACAAGCACGGCACCCCTGCCCATGGTATTCAACACGACACTCAAAAGCAAGGCCCCTCTACCCATGTTATTCAACATGGCACTCATAAGCACGGCACCGCTACCCATGGTATTCAATACGGCACTCACAATCACGGCACCTCTACCCATGGTATTCATCATGGCACTCACAAGCACGGCACCCCTGCCCATGGTATTCAACACGACACTCAAAAGAAAGGCCCCTCTACCCATGCTATTCAACATGGCACTCATAAACACGGCACTCCTACCCATGGTATTCAACACGGTACTCAGAAGCAAGGCCCCTCTATCCATGTTATTCAACATGGCACTCACAAGCACGACACCTCTACCCATGGTATTCATCATGGCACTCACAAGCACGGCACCCCTGCCCATGGTATTCAACACGACACTCAAAAGCAAGGCCCCTCTACCCATGTTATTCAACATGGCACTCATAAGCACGGCACCCCTACCCATGGTATTCAACACGGCACTCACAATCACGGCACCTCTACCCATGGTATTCATCATGGCACTCACAAGCACGGCACCCCTGCCCATGGTATTCAACACGACACTCAAAAGCAAGGCCCCTCTACCCATGGTATTCAACACGGCACTCAGAAGCAAGGCCCCTCTACCCATGTTATTCAACATGGCACTCATAAGCACGGCACCTCTACCCATGGTATTCAACACGGCACTCACAATCACGGCACCTCTACCCATGGTATTCAACACGGCACTCAGAAGCAAGGCCCCTCTACCCATGTTATTCAACATGGCACTCACAAGCACAACACCTCTACCCATGGTATTCAACATGGCACTCAGAAGCACGGCACCTCTACCCATGGTATTCAACATGGCACTCACAAGCACGACACCTCTACCCATGATATTCAACACGGCACTCACAAGCACAGCACCTCTACCCATGGTATTCAACATGGCACTCAGAAGCAAGGCCCCTCTACCCATGTTATTCAACATGGCACTCACAAGCACAACACCTCTACCCATGGTATTCAACATGGCACTCACAAGCACGGCACCTCTACCCATGTTATTCAACATGGCACTCACAAGCACGGCACCTCTACCCATGGTATTCAACACGGCACTCAGAAGCAAGGCCCCTCTACCCATGTTATTCAACATGGCACTCACAAGCACGACACCTCTACCCATGATATTCAACACGGCACTCACAAGCACAGCACCTCTACCCATGGTATTCAACATGGCACTCACAAGCACGGCACCTCTACCCATGGTATTCAACACGGCACTCACAAGCACGGCACCCTACCCATGGTATTCAACACGGCTCTCAGAAGCAAGGCCCCTCTACCCATGTTATTCAACATGGCACTTCACAAGCACGGCACCTCTACCCATGGTATTCAACACGGCACTCAGAAGCAAGGCCCCTCTACCCATGTTATTCAACATGGCACTCACAAGCACGACACCTCTACCCATGATATTCAACACGGCACTCACAAGCACAGCACCTCTACCCATGGTATTCAACATGGCACTCACAAGCACGGCACCTCTACCCATGGTATTCAACATGGCACTCACAAGCACGGCACCCTACCCATGGTATTCAACACGGCTCTCAGAAGCAAGGCCCCTCTACCCATGTTATTCAACATGGCACTTCACAAGCACGGCACCTCTACCCATGGTATTCAACATGGCACTCACAAGCACGGCACCCCTACCCATGGTATTCAACACGGCACTCAGAAGCACGGCACCCCTACCCATGGTATTCAACACGGCACTCAGAAGCAAGACCCCTCTACCCATGCTATTCAACATGGCACTCACAAGCACGGCACCCCTACCCGTGGTATTCAACACGGCTCTCAGAAGCAAGGACCCTCTACCCATGTTATTCAACATGGCACTCAGAAGCACGACACCTCTACCCATGGTATTCAACATGGCACTCACAAGCACGGCACCCCTACCCATGGTATTCAACACGGCACTCAGAAGCAAGGCCCCTCTACCCATGTTATTCAACATGGCACTCACAAGCACGGCACCTCTACCCATGTTATTCAACACGGCACTCACAAGCACGGCACCTCTACCCATGGTATTCATGATACCTTGGGCAATGCCCTCAAATTCCATGATACCTTGGGCAATGCCCTCAAATTCCATGATATCTTGGACAATGCCCTCAAATTCCACGATACCTCCAATCAATATCTTCAAATTGAATTCATCCCCTTTAATCCCCTCCTCAAATTCCACATCACCTATAAACACAGCAGTTTCAGATCTTCCAATTCAGCGAAATTATTTTCCCAAATTCTTTTCCTACTTTCAAGCCCTGACACCCTTACGAAACCTAAGAAAAAGAATAAATAAACAAACAACATCTATAAGAAATAAATTTCGCCGATTATTTTTTTTATCCCCTTCCCCCCCCCCAAAAAAAAAACCTAAATTCTTTCCCCCGTTTCAACTCTTGAAAGGACAAAAATCAAAAATCGAGCGACAGAAAACGATCCTCGATGTCTCCAACTATCAACTAAAGCGAATAATAAAACTTAAATCCTGCCGATACACTTTCGAGTGGTGGCAAGCCAAGCTCTCCGTCTGACAATCAACTCTCTCCTCTTACGATCCCGACATTCGCTCCGCATCCTCCGTCAGCCGCGACGGAGAGAGAGCTGAGCGAGCGCGCTCGAGACGATCTATTCCTCCTCTTCCCAGTCTTGCTATTTCCATCATTATTATCCCATCCTCCCATTATAAGCGGCTTTAATGAAATACGAACAAAATGTTCCAAGTCCCGGACGACCTGTCCCCATCCCGTCCCTCGGTGTGTAACAGCTACAAAGGTGACAGCTAGAGTTTCCCTTTTCTTGTAAGACAATGGTTCAATGTTGTTAATGGGCGAAAGCTATTACGTCGTTGATGTACTGTCCCTCTAGCCGTTCCCTACCCTTCTGTCTCTCTAGTCCCCTTTTCTAACTCCCTCGTCGAGACAACAGACAGGTTAGGAGTAGTTAGGGTTCGGTAAGCGTCTTAATTTATTTCATTAGGATCCGCATCACCCAGGCAACAGTGTTGAGATGTTAATTCCGCGATGTATAGGGTTTTAACTGTTTCCCAGAGCAGCTTCCACTAGCGACATCCTTTAATGTCCTTCGCGGATAATGGTCGTCGTCGGAGTGATAGGACGGAGGTGATCGCCAGAGGCTGAGCGTCACAAAGAGGGATAGTGGAACCACTGGAACAGCTGTTGGGAGACAGATGGTAGCCTCCCGTCAAGGCCATCCAGCGTGTTCTTTAACGTTGGGTTGTTTTATCTCTGAGCGCCACTTTTTTGCACACCATGGGTTAAATGACCAGGTCACAAAGACCCCGAAGGCTAAGAAAAGGTTGGGGGAGGGGACCCACTGGAACAGCTGTTGGGAGACAGATGGTAGCCTCCCGTCAAGACCATCCAGCGTGTTTTTTAACGTTGGGTTGTTTTACCTCTGAGCGGCACATTTTTACACACAATGGGCTAAATAGCCAGGTCACAAGGACCACGAAAGCTCAGAGAAAGTTGGGGGAGAAGACCCACTGGAACAGCTGTTGGGAGACAAATGGTAGCCTTCCATCAAGGCCATCCAGCGTGTTCTTTAACGTTGGATTATTTTGCCTCTGAGCGGTACTTTTTCACCCAATGGGCTAAATGGCCAGGTCACAAGGACCCCGAAGGCTCAGAGAAGGTTGGGGGAGGGGACCCACTGGAACAGCTGTTGGGAGACAGATGGTAGCCTCCTGTCAAGGCCATCCAGCGTATTCTTTAACGTTGGGTTGTTTTACCTATGAGCGGCATTTTTTTGCACACAATGGGCTAAATGGCCAGGTCACATGGACCCCGAAGGCTCAGAGAAGGTTGGATGAGGGGACCCACTGGAACAGCTGTTGGGAGACAGATGGTAGCCTCCCATCAAGGCCATCCAGCGTGTTCTTTAATGTGCAAAGGGTATGGCTCTCCCGTACACGGGGCCACTGCTTAACGTCCCATCCGACGGACAGCGGCCTTTCCAAGCCCATCGGTGTCCCCTACTGACCGTGGGCAGGGCGGGGAATTTTGCGGAGATAAATCTCAACGCTGACCCAGCTGAGACTCGAACCTGGGAACTACAGATTACGAGCCTGGCGCGCTTCCGACTGAGCCACCCCCGCCACCACATGCAAATGAATTCCGAAAATAAACTAATAACAGCCAATCATATATAACATAATTTTTTTAGGGGGGAGGGGGGTGAATTAAAAGTAACCAATCAGATAGAGGAAATTATTTTTGGAAAAACAATTAACCTGAACCAATCAGATTCAACGTAATTTTTGTAAAAGAAATTAACAGACTATATTTAGAGATAAGTAAAGTAGAAAAACAATCAGATTACCGCGTGCTCCATCCTGCAAAACCAAATCGCCTCCACGCCGCTCGATTCTAACAAAACACTGGTCGCCGCGTGCAGAGCGTGCACGCTCGTTTCTAACAAATCCCCACGCTCAAAAAAAAGAACAGAGCGTTCTGCTGATGATCTTCAGTAATGAAGACAACCATTGGAAGGGAAAAAAAAAAAGATTTGCCAATTGATCAAGACGCATTATTTTTTCCCGACTCCTCATTTCTCCTCCTGTTCTTTTTCTGACTCCCGGAGTGAGTGGCAGATTGCTCACGCATCAGAGAGAGAGAGAGGGGTGGGGGGGTGGAAAGAACCACGAAGAAGTCATCGGGAAAAGTGAAGAATGGAACGATCATCTTCAATGAGATCATCAACAAGCTCGTTTGCGTTTGATACCGACGCACAATTTCGAACGAGATAGACAAACACGTACGGGGGAGCATTAGGAAACGGGATGTAAGATGCTGAACGGGGAGGGGGGGGGACAGCGGTATTGCGTGATGATCTCTTCATCTGCTTTGAATGAGATAAATCCCGTTTCCAATTTCGTACAGCTTACCAAAGGTGACCACGATGTTCGTATTTTAAGAGGTACTGCAAGACTCACACCCAACCTTAAATGATAGGGTTAGGTGTGACCCCCCCCTCCCCCCCAAGTGTAGAGAACTTGCTCTCGATGAGGCCCTACCTAGTTCATGCGCGGTTCCGATAAATCACAATACCGCGTGGCAGGTGCTCGTTAAATACGATCTCCACCAAACGTCTTAATCGGTCAGTAAAGTGCAGCACTGATTTAACCGATTCGCACGAGACGGCTTCGGTTATCGCCCCCCCCTCTCTTAAAACTTCGGGCGGACCCCAAAGAGTCACTTCATCCACATCTTCGGCAACCATAACCACGTGATTTAAGCTCTCATTCCCGACGACCTGAGTTGTCGGGGCCTCGAACTTTGACCTCTACCGTTTCGTCCGTGCTTTGCATAGCGGGATGGAAAACGATACGGCTCTCTAGTTAAGGAGTGTGTGTGAGTGTGTTTGAAGGGGGGGAGGAAGACTGTGTGCTGTTGCACGTGAGTTATGGTGCGATCACGTGACACACGCTGGTCACGTGAGCGGAGGCGTTGTTAGGCTTCTCAGATACCGACGAACGAATTGTCTTCGAACAAAATGATTCAACAGGTCTTTATGGAAAGTTTCCACAGAGTTGTGAGAGTCGACACGGCTGGATATGGAGAAAGTTTTCACAGTGGGTGGATACTAGAGATAAAGGGGGCGGTGGAACAAGAAAGATTTGCCTTTTTTTAATCTCTTTATGTAGACGATACGGTTTATTCTTCTACCAAGGTTGCGTTGGGTTGTTTTAACTCTGAGCGGCACTTTTTTGCACACCATGGACTAAATGGCCAGGTCACATGGACCCCGAAGGCTCAGAGAAGGTTGGGGGAAATGACTCACTGGAACAGCTGTTGGGATACAGATGGTAGCCTCCCGTCAAGGCCATTCAGCGTGTTCTTTAACGTTGGGTTGTTTTACTTCTGAGCGGAACTTTTTTGCACACCATGGGCTAAATGGCCAGGTCACATGGACCCCGAAGTCTCAGAGAAGGTTGGGGGTTGGGTTGGGTTGTTTTACCTCTGAGCGGCACTTTTTTGCACACCATGGGCTAAATGGTCAGGTCACATGGACCCCGAAGGCTCAGAGAAGGTTGGGGGAGGGGACCCACTGGAACAACTGTTGGGAGACAGATGGTAGCCTCCTGTCAAGGCCATCCAGCGTGTTCTTTAACGTGCACAGGGTATGGCTTTCCCGCACACGGGGCCACGGCTTAACGTCCCATCCGACGAACGGCGGCCTTTCCAAGCCCATCGGTGTCCCCTACTGACCGTGGGCAGGGCGGATAATTTTGCGGAGATAAATCTCAACGCTTACCCAGCTGGGACTCGAACCCGGGAACTACAGATTACGAGCCTGGCGCGCTACCGACTGAGCCACCCCCGAAGTTTGGGTTGAAGTTTGGGATGAATAAAATAAGAAGATACCAAGGAGGGGTTGGGTGGGGGAGGGAACTAAGGAAAAAAAACACGCTGAATAGATTTTTGGAAGGAAGACATGTCTCAAAAGATTCAGAATGAACTAACAAGCCAAGTAAAAAAAAATGATGAAAATGGTGTAGTTTTGAAGGTCAGACATTGACCTTTGAATGATGGGGAGGCTTTTGAAGACTAAGCCTAATGTGATGACGGAGTTGTTGTAGTTGCTAATCCGGAGAAGTGACTTAGGGGAGGGGGGGGGCGGGGATACGATGTTCTTGGACAAAAGGTTCACGACCTCTTGGTCTAGATAAAAGTTGAAAGGCACCGCCGTAGCTAATCTGCCGAGGCATGTTAGCACGACGTTTGACGATTGTTGGGGTTCAGAAAAAAAAAAAGTTTAAGAAGTGGTTTGTACGGATGTAAAAGAAATGTCAGGTTCCTCCCCCCCGGCTACTTTACTGTTTTCTTTCCCCCCCCCCCCCCCACACACATGTTTTGCCCAGACATCTGTTTACAGTGACAGCGGTATTTCTTTTCAGAGTTTCGAGGAACCGGGTTTGACTGGTTTTAAAAAATTGGTTGTTTAAGAAATGTTTTGTCCGGTAATATACATTTTTCGTGTTATGTTCCCGTGATGCACTTGGATGGAGAACAGTTGGGTTGTTTTACCTCTGAGCGGCACTTTTTTGCACACAATGGGCTAAATGGCCAGGTCACATGGACCTCGAAGGCTCAGAGAAGGTTGGGGGAGGGGACCCACTGGAACAGCTGTTGGGAGACAGATGGTAGCCTCCCGTCAAGGCCATCCAGTGTGTCCTTTAAAGTTGGGTTGTTTTACCTCTGAGCGGCACTTTTTTGCACACCATGGGCTAAATGGCCAGGTCACATGGACCCCGAAGGCTCAGAGAAGGTTGGGGGAGGGGACCCACTGGAACAGCTGTTGGGAGACAGATGGTAGCCTCCCGTCAAGGCCATCCAGTGTGTCCTTTAAAGTTGGGTTGTTTTACCTCTGAGCGGCACTTTTTTGCACACCATGGGCTAAATGGCCAGGTCACATGGACCCCGAAGGCTCAGAGAAGGTTGGGGGAGGGGACACACTGGAACAGCTGTTGGGAGACAGATGGTAGCCTCCCGTCAAGGCCATCCAGCGTGTTCTTTAATGTTGGGTTGTTTTACCTCTGAGCGGCACTTTTTTGCACACCATGGGCTAAATGGCTAGGTCACAAGGAACCCGAAGGCTCAGAAAAGGTTAGGGGAGGGGACCCATTGGAACAGCTGTTGGGAGACAGATGGTAGCCTCCCGTCAAGGCCATCCAGCGTGTTCTTTAATGTTGGGTTGTTTTACCTCTGAGCGGCACTTTTTTGCACACAATGGGCTAAATGGCCAAGTCACATGGACCTCGAAGGCTCAGAGAAGGTTGGGGGAGGGGACCCACTGGAACAGCTGTTGCGAGACAGATGGTAGCCTCCCGTCAAGGCCATCCAGCGTGTTCTTTAACGTGCACAGAGTATGGCTCTCCCGCACACGGAGCCACGGCTTAACGTCCAATCCGACGGACGGGGGACTTTCCAAGCCCATCGGTGTCCCCTACTGACCGTGGGCAAGGCGGGGAATTTTGTGGAGATAAATCTCAAAGCTGACCCAGCTGGGACTCGAACCTGGGGACTACAGATTACGAGCCTGACGCGCTACCGACTGAGCCACACCCGCCCCCGGATGGAGAACAGATAGGTTCTTCTCGATGACGAGTTGATCTTACACGATTGATTTTAAAATTTTTTAAGTTGGTTTTTAGTAGAGGTATATGCAATATGGGATTATTATTTTTTTAAAGAGTTTTCATATTTTAAAGTACTGCAATTTATTAAACGGTTATGTGGCAAAAGTTGGGTTATTTTACCTGTGACCGGCAATTTTTTGTACACAATGGACTAAATGGCTACGTCACAATGACCCCGAAGGCTCAGAGAAAGTTTAGGGGAGGGACCCACTGGAACAACTGTTGGGAGACAGATGGTAGAGTCCCGTCAAGGCCATACAGAGTGTTCTTTAACGTTGGGTTGTTTTGCCTCTGAGTGGCACCTTTTTGCACACCATGGACTAAATGGCCAGGTCACATGGACCCCGAAGGCTCAGAGAAGGTTGGGGGAGGGGATCCACTGGAACAGCTGTTGGGAGACAGATGGTAGTCTCCCGTCAAGGCCATCCAGCGTGTTATTTAACGTTGGGTTGTTTTACGTCTGAGCGGCACTTTTTTGCACACCATGGACTAAATGGTCAGGTCACATGGACCCCGAAGGCTCAGAGAAGGTTGGGGGAGGGGATCCACTGGAACAGCTGTTGGGAGACAGATGGTAGTCTCCCGTCAAAGCCATCCAGCGTGTTATTTAACGTTGGGTTTTCTTACCTCCGAGCGGCACTTTTTTACACACCATGGGCTAAATGGCCAGGTCACAAGGACCCCGAAGGCTCAGAGAAGGTTAGGGGAGGGGACCCATTGGAACAGCTGTTGGGAGACAGATGGTAGCATCCCGTCAAGGCCATCCAGCGTGTTCTTTAACGTTGGGTTGTTTTACCTCTGAGCGGCACTTTTTTGCATACCATGGGCTAAATGGCCAGGTCACAAGGACCGCGAAGGCTCAGAGAAGGTTGAGGGAGGGGACCCACTGGAATAGCTGTTGGGAGACAGATGGTAGCCTTCCGTCAAGGCCATACAGAGTGTTCTTTAACATTGGGTTGTTTTGCCTCTGAGTGGCACCTTTTTGCACACCATGGGATAAAGGCCAGGTCACATGGACCCCGAAGGTTCAGAGAAGGTTGGGGGAGGGGACCCATTGAAACAGCTGTTTGGAGACAAATGGTAGCCTCCCATCAAGGCCATGCAGCGTGTTCTTTAACGTTGGGTTGTTTTACCTCTGAGCGGCACTTTTTTGCACACCATGGGATAAAGGCCAGGTCACATGGACCCCGAAGGTTCAGAGAAGGTTGGGGGAGGGGACCCACTGGAACAGATGTTGGGAGACAAATGGTAGCCTCCCATCAAGGCCATGCAGCGTGTTCTTTAACGTTGGGTTGTCTTACCTCCGAGCGGCACTTTTTTACACACCATGGGCTAAATGGCCAGGTCACAAGGACCCCGAAGGCTCAGAAAAGGTTAGGGGAGGGGACCCATTGGAACAGCTGTTGGGAGACAGATGGTAGCCTCCCGTCAAAGCCATCCAGCGTGTTCTTTAACGTTGGATTGTTTTACCTCTGAGCGTCACTTTTTTGCACACCATGGGCTAAATGGCTAGGTCACAAGGAACCCGAAGGCTCAGAAAAGGTTGGGGGAGGGGACCCACTAGAACAGCTGTTAGGTGACAGATGGTAGCCTCCCGTCAAAACAATCCAGCGTGTTCTTTAACGTGCACAAGCTGTTCGGCACCACGGGGCCACGGCTTAATGTCCGATCAGACTGTGACCTTACCAAGCCTTTCTATAACGCAGTGTAGAATTCACACACCGAAACCTGTCTTAAATCATACTCCTCCGAAAATTTTTGTCCTCATAAAATTTCAGGGAACAACGCCCCCTGAAATTTCAAGAATGCCAAAATACAAAGCATGTAAAAAAAAATTCCTCTCAAAAAAAATATAAAAAAATTCCTCTCAATATATAACTTGTTTTTTATGAAACAGAACCACACATAGCCACCATATTTTATAAAGCTTATTCTATTCCTCGCTCCATTTAAGGTTGTGGCGGCTCAGTTAAGGCGGGGGTGGCTCAGTCGTTAGCGAGCCAGGCTCGTAATCTGCAGTTCCCAAGTTCGAGTCCCAGCTGCGACACCGTTGAGATTTATCTCCGCAAAATTCCCCGCCCTGCCCACGGTCAGTAGGGGACACCGATGGGCTTGGAAAGGCCGCCGTCCGTCGGATGGGACGTTAAGCCGTGGCCCAGTGTGCGGGAGAGCCATACCCTGTGCACGTTAAAGAACACGCTGGATGGCCTTGACGGGAGACTACCATCTGTCTCCCAACAGCTGTTCCAGCGGGTCCCCTCCCTCAACCTTCTCTGAGCCTTCGGGATCCTTGTGACCTGGCCACTTAGCCCATGGTGTGCAAAAAAGTGCCGCTCAGAGGTAAAACAACCCAACGTTAAAGAACACGCTGGATGGCATTGACGGGAGGCTACCATCTGTCTCCCAACAGCTGTTCCAGTGGGTCCCCTCCCCTTACCTTCTCTGAGACTTCGGGGTCCATGTGACCTGGCCATTTAGCCCATGGTGTGACAAAAAAGTGCCGCTCAGAGGTAAAACAACCCAACGTTAAAGAACACACTGAATGGACTTGACGGGAGGCTACCATCTGTCTCTCAACAGCTGTTCCAGTGGGTCCCCTCCCCCAACCTTCTCTGAGCCTTCGGGGTCCATGTGACCTGGCCATTTAGCCCATGGTGTGCAAAAAATTGCCGCTAAGAGGAAAAACAACCCAAAGATAAAGAACACTCTGGATGGCCTTGACGGGAGGCTACCATCTGTCTCCCAACAGCTGATCCAGTGGGTCCCCTCCCCCAACCTTCTCTGAACTCTCGGGGTCCTTGTAACCTAGCCATTTAGCCCATGGTGTGCAAATAAAAATTGCCGCTAAGAGGAAAAACAACCCAACCCAGTTAAAGTTGATCTTAGGGGAGGGGGGAACATTATTGAGCAACAAAATATCGAAATCGCAGCGTTAAAAGAAATTACAACCCATCGATAAGATTTACAGCACAAAAGTCCACAAAGAATCAGATTACATCTCTATATAACAATAACGCCTCACAAATTATTCCCGAGATCTCCGAACGTTCATCACGAGCCAACAAAGGCAACCTTTACCTCAGTCATAGCACGTGGAAAGAGTGCGAGGCCCAGCGCGGAGTTCAAAGTACGCCGTGTACCGAATGAGGCTTCTCTCAAGCTCTCGCTAGACAGCAGAGTTGGATTTTTAAGAGGCAAACTTTCCCTTCACTTATCAGGGGCAATAAATCGCATCCTGCCTCCTCCGATGCAGCTGCCTGGCATCCTCGGATCGCCGACCTTCGCCAGGTATTTTATGGCCACTAATGCCTCTATACGTGTGATCTTTGGAATCATTTTCCCAGAGAAGGGATTATCGAAGTGCCTGCGTTTCGTTGAGCACGTGGTGACCTTCTCTTCCAATCCAGCATCCCCGGCACGGGCCTTACCTTATTCTACATACAGATATAGTTACATACAGGAGAGTAAGGTTCGGTTGTTTTACCTTTGAACAGCACTTTTTTGCACACCATGGGCTAAATGGCCAGGTCACATGGACCCCGAAAGCTCAGAGAAAGTTGAGAGAGGGGACCCACTGGAACAGCTGTTGGGAGACAGATGGTAGCCTCCCGTCAAGGTCATCCAGAGTGTTCTTTAACATTGGGTTGTTTTACCTCTGAGTGGCACTTTTTTGCACACCATGGGCTAAATGGCCAGGTCACATGGACCCCGAAGGCTCAGAGAAGGTTGGGGGAGGGGACCCACTGGAACAGCTGTTGGGAGACAGATGGTAGCCTCCCGTCAAGGCCATCCAGAGTGTTCTTTAACATTGGGTTGTTTTACCTCTGAGTGGCACTTTTTTGCACACCATGGGCTAAATGGCCAGGTCAGAAGGACCCCGCAGGTTCAGAGAACGTTGGGGGAGGGGACCCACTGGAACAGCTGTTGGGAAACAGATGGTAGCCTCCCATCAAGGCCATCCAGGGTGTTCTTTAATGTTGGGTTGTTTTTTTACCTCTGAGCGGCACTTTTTTGCACACCATGGGCTAAATGGCCAGGTCACAAGGAACCCGAAGGCTCAGAGAAGGTTGGGGGAGGGGACACACTGGAACAGCTGTTGGGAAACAGATGGTAGCCTCCCATCAAGGCCATCCAGGGTGTTCTTTAATGTTGGGTTGTTTTTTTACCTCTGAGCGGCACTTTTTTGCACACCATGAGCTAAATGGCCAGGTCACAAGGAACCCGAAGGCTCAGAGAAGGTTGGGGGAGGGAACCCACTGGAACAGCTGTTGGGAGACAGATGGTAGCCTCCCATCAAGGCCATCCAGGGTGTTCTTTAATGTTGGGTTGTTTTTTTTACCTCTGAGCGGCACTTTTTTGCACACCATGGGTAAATGGCCAGGTCACAAGGAACCCGAAGGCTCAGAGAAGGTTGGGGGAGGGAACCCACTGGAACAGCTGTTGGGAGACAGATGGTAGCCTCCCATCAAGGCCATCCAGGGTGTTCTTTAATGTTGGGTTGTTTTTTTACCTCCAAGCGGCACTTTTTTGCACACCATGGGCTAAATGGCCAGGTCACAAGGAACCCGAAGGCTCAGAGAAGGTTGGGGGAGGGGACCCGCTGGAACAGCTGTTGGGAGGGACATGGTAGCCTCCCGTCAAGGCCATCCAGTGTATTCTTTAACGTTGGGTTGTTTTACCTTTGAGCAGCACTTTTTTGCACACCATGGGCTAAATGGCCAGGTTACAAGGACCTGAACCCACCTTTGAATACATCAATACCTCTCAATCCTTGTCCCTCTCAACATATCAATACTTCTCAATCCTTCTCCCTCTCCACACATCAATATCTCTCAATCCTTCTCTCTCTCTCAACACATCAATATCTCTGAATCCTTCTTCCTCTCAACACATCAATACCTTTCAATCCTTCTTCCTCTCAACACATCAATACCTCTCAATCCTTCTCCCTCTCAACACATCAATACCTTTCAATCCTTCTCCCTCTCCACACATCAATATCTCTGAATCCTTCTTCCTCTCAACACATCAATACCTTTCAATCCTTCTTCCTCTCAACACATCATTACCTTTCAATCCTTCTCCCTCTCAACACATCAATACCTTTCAATCCTTCTCCCTCTCAACACATCAATACATCTCAATCCTTCTCCCTCTCAACACATCAATACCTTTCAATCCTTCTCCCCCTCAACCCATCAATACCTTTCAATCCTTCTCCCCCTCAACAACACATCAATACCTCTCAATCCTTCTGCCTCTCAACACATCAATACCTCTCAATCCTTCTCCCCTTAACACATCAATACCTCTCAATCCTTCTCCCTCTCAACACATCAATACCTCTCAATCCTTCTCCCTCTCAACACATCAATACCTTTCAATCCTTCTCCCTCTCAACAACACATCAATACCTCTCAATCCTTCTCCCTCTCAACACATCAATACCTCTCAATCCTTCTCCCTCTCAACACATCAATACCTTTCAATCCTTCTCCCTCTCAACAACACATCAATACCTTTCAATCCTTCTTCCTCTCAACACATCATTACCTCTCAATCCTTCTCCCTCTCAACACATCAATACCTTTCAATCCTTCTCCCGCTCAACAACACATCAATACCTCTCAATCCTTCTCCCTCTCAACACATCAACACCTCTCAATCCTTCTTCCTCCAAAACATCCCTACCTTTTGATATTTCCTCTCCAGTCAGTCAAATATTCTAACGATAGTTAAAACCACGAATTAAACGATTCCGATTCAAAAGTCAATTAATATCTTTAAGATAACCAATTCAGAATTTGTTGCCAAACACACGGCTCAACATCTGCATCCCTTTAAGACTCTCCGACTCCAACCTCAAAGAGATCCGGATTGAGCATTTAACAGCATTACGAGATTCAGCATTGGGTGCGAAGAGTAAATGTGTAATAAATCTTGCACCACCACGCGATGGGGACACACAATAGACAATGTCGTCAACAAGATGATCTGTGAGCTTTGATAGAGAATGCCCACAACATCCGTAAACTAGTCTCTATTCTGAACAAATCCAAGCCAATACAGATGGCTCTGGTAGACATCCTCAAACACTGGACAAACATAGTGATGTACGGGGAGCTGAGGGGGGGGGGGGAGCTGGGGGGGGGGTTGCAGTAGAGTTAAGGACAAAGTTAGTCAAGATGAATTGACCAGAACGTTATTTCTCCAGCGAATGCAGCATTGGACAGCATTGGCAAATGTTGAGGATGTACAATCCCATCTTTTGTGATATTACAGTTACAATCGCCTACGTAGCAATGTCCAAAGGCTCTTTCTCTTCCCAATCTATACTCCACACCCTACACCAAAATCTACCGCCACCCCCCTCCGCGCGCAGCCTCCCCCCCCCCGAACAGAGAAACCAAGGTGATAATCACAGCGAAACTGTTCGTTGCTATGACACCAATGTTCTCACAGGGCGTGGTCCCTGTATCTAAATCGTATCAATAAATCAATACCGGACGGACTTGCGGTGCATGACAATATTGAAGGGGGGAGGGGGGAGTTAAAACGAGGGGGGGGGGGAAAGTGGGTGGCGGAGAGAAGTGAGGGTGCACGCTGAGAATGACGGGAAAGCATACAAATGAGTACGGCACGCGCTACTGCTCCCTGTGTAACGGAACTTTGCCCGTCAGATATGCGCTTGTGACGTCAGTAGATGTGACAGCTACCAGCAAGTGATGCATGATGGGAAAAGTACAACTTATTCAATTGGCAGGAAATCGGTGCGAAACGGGTTAGATTATATAGGAGGATGAGAAAGGATCTTTTGATTACATGGAAGGCGAAATTCCCCCCCCCACACACAAACAGTCACACACACATCTCTTTACATCCGGGCATTATTCTGACTACAGGTATGGTTAAACTCGAATATTCGATTTATGTGGATCTGTAAGGAGATGAAAGTTCAGCGCATTGATTGTGCGTGGGGGTGGGGGGAATAAAAAAAAAGAAATATCGGAATTAACGAACTCGGAATTGTGTTTTATATTACAATGTTAAACGTCACGAGTCTTTCACAGAAAGAGAAAAATTCCTTTTTTTATTTTCTGTTGATGTTTTTTTTTTCAACAGATGATGATACAGGTGATATTGGGATATCTTGAAACTTCTCCCAAAATGTTATTATTGGAAGAAATGGGCATCTGCGTTGAACACGAAAACGAGAAACGTGACTGCCACCACAAGATTGTTATGAAGAAATCTTTATCATATATTAAGCAAAAATAAGGCATTTGTCACTGAAGAATATTGGCAGAAAGGGTATTTCACAACAAATTATGTTAATAGAAAGGGTATTTCACACCAAAAGAATATTGGTAGAAAGGGTATTTCATAACAAAAGAAAATTGGTAGAAAGGGTATTTCACAACAAAAGAATATTGGTAGAAAGGGTATTTCACACCAAAAGAATATTGGTAGAAAGGGTATTTCACAACAAAAGAAAATTGGTAGAAAGGGTATTTCACAACAAATTATGTTAATAGAAAGGGTATTTAACAACAAAAGAATATTGGTAGAAAGGGTATTTCACAACAAAAGAATATTGGTAGAAAGGGTATTTCACACCAAAAGAATGTTGGTAGAAAGGTATTTCACAACTAAAGCATATTGGTAAAAAGGGAATTTGAAAATAAAAGAATATTGATAGAAAGGATATTTCACACCAAATTATATTAATAGAAAGGACGTTTAATACCAAAAGAATATTGGTAGAAAGGTTATTTCACACCAAAAAAAAATAGGTAGAGAGGGGATTTCACACCAAAGGATATTGGTAGAAATGGTATTTCACACCAAAAGAATATTGGTAGAAAGGGTATTTCACACCAAAAAAAAATAGGTAGAGAGGAGATTTCACACCAAAGGATATTGGTATAAATGGTATTTCACACCAAAAGAATATTCGTAGAAAGGGTATTTCACACCAAAAAAATAGGTAGAGAGGGGATTTCACACCAAAGGATATTGGTAGAAATGGTATTTCACACCAAAAGAATATTGGTAGAAAGGGTATTTCACAACAAGAGAATATTGGTAGGAAGGGGATTTCACACCAAAGGATATTGGTAGAAATGGTATTTCACACCAAAAGAATATTGGTAGAAAGGGTATTTCACAACAAGAGAATATTGGTAGAAAGGGTATTTCACAACAAGAGAATATTGGTAGAAAGGGTATTTCACAACAAGAGAATATTGGTAGAAAGGGTATTTCACAACAAGAGAATATTGGTAGAAAGGGTATTTCACAACAAGAGAATATTGGTAGAAAGGGTATTTCACAACAAGAGAATATTGGTAGAAAGGGTATTTCACAACAAGAGAATATTGGTAGAAATGGTATTTCACAACAAGAGAATATTGGTAGAAAGGGGATTTCACACCAAAAGAATATTGGTAGAAAGCGTATTTCACACCAAAAAAAAGGTAGAGAGGGGATTTCACACCAAAGGATATTGGTAGAAATGGTATTTCACACCAAAAGAATATTGGTAGAAAGGGTATAAATGGTATTTCACACCAAAAGAATATTGGTTGAAAGGGTATTTCACAAGAGAATATTGGTAGAAAGGGTATTTCACAACAAAATAATATTGGTAAAAAGGGTATTTCACAACAAGAGAATATTGGTAGAAAGGGGATTTCACACCAAAGGATATTGGTAGAAATGGTATTTCACACCAAAAGAATATTGGTAGAAAGGGTATTTCACAACAAGAGAATATTGGTAGAAAGGGTATTTCACAACAAAAGAATATTGGTAAAAAGGGTATTTCACACCAAAGGATATTGGTAGATATGGTATTTCACACCAAAAGATTATTGGTAGAAAGGGTATTTCACAACAAGAGAATACTGGTAGAAAGGGTATTTCACAACAAAAGAATATTGGTAAAAAGGGTATTTCACACCAAAGAGAATATTTTGGTACAATGGGTATTTTACACCAAAAAAATTGATAGAAATGGTATTTCACATTGGGGGAAATTGGTGGGGGTATTTCACACCAAATTTTATTGATGGGGTATTTCACTCCAAAGAATATTGATAGAATGATTATTTCACACCAAAGAATATTTTTAGAAAGAGTATCTGCCTTTAAGTGATAACAAAAATAAAATGTATCTGCCACCAAAGGATTTATTTGAAGAGAAAGGTATATCTATCTTTAATACATTTAGAGAAAAAGACTATCTTTCCCCATGGGTTATTGTTTATCATTTTTGCTCTCAAAATATTATTAGAAGAAAAAAGAAAAAAGAGTATCTGCCATTTAAACAACTTTAGACAGAAAGAAAAAGTATTTCCTACCAAAGAAATGATATATTTATTCAGAAATTTGTATTCAGAATAATTTTTCCTTGTAAAAAGCGATATTTTTTTATTCAGAAATTTGTATTCAGAATACTCTTCCTTTTAGAAAGCATATTTGTATTCAGAATATCCTTCCTTGTGGAAAGGATATTTGTATTCGGAAATTTTCATTCACAAATATTTATTCAGGATATCCTTCCTTGTGGAAAGATATTTGTATTCAGAAATTTTTATTCGGAATATCCTTCATTGAAGAAAGGATATTTGTATCCACAAATTTTTATTTAGAATATCCTTCCTTGTAGAAAGGATATTTGTGTCCAGAAATTTGTATTCCTAATATTATTCCTTGTACAAAGGATATTTGTATTCAGAAATTTGTATTCAGAATACTCTTCCTTGTAGAAAGCATATTTGTATTCAGAATACTCTTCCTTGTAAAAAGCATATTTTTATTCAGAATATATTGTATACAGAAATTTTCATTCAGAATATCCTTCCTTGTACAAAGGATATTTGTATTCAAAAATTTGCATTCAGAATATCCTTCCTTCAAGAAAGGATATTTGTATTCAGAAATTTGCATTCAGAATATCCTTACTTGTAGAAAGGATATTTGTATTCAGAAATTTGAATTCAAAATATCCTTCTTTGTACAAATGATATTTGTATTCAAAAATTTGCATTCAGAATATCCTTCCTTGTAGAAAGGATATTTGTATTCAGAAATTTGCATTCAGAATATCCTTACTTGTAGAAAGGATATTTGTATTCAGAAATTTGAATTCAGAATATCCTTCTTTGTACAAATGATATTTGTATTCAAAAATTTGCATTCAGAATATCCTTCCTTGTAGAAAGGATATTTGCATTCAGAAATTTGCATTCAGAATATCCTTACTTGTAGAAAGGATATTTGTATTCAGAAATTTGAATTCAGAATATCCTTCTTTGTACAAATGATATTTGTATTCAAAAATTTGCATTCAGAATATCCTTCCTTGTAGAAAGGATATTTGTATTCAGAAATTTGCATTCAGAATATCCTTACTTGTAGAGAGGATATTTGTATTCAGAAATTTGTATTTATAATATCCTTCCTTGAAGAAAGGATATTTCTATTCGGAAATTTGTTTTCAAAACATTCTTCCTATAGAAAGGATATTTGTATTCAGAAATTTGCCTTCAGAATATCCTTTCTTCTAGAAAGGATATTTGTATTCATAATATTCTTCCTTGTAGAAAAGATATTTGTAATCATAATGTTTTTGTAGAGAGAATATTTATATTCAGAACATTCTCCTTGTAGAAAAGATATTTGCATTCATAAATTTGCATTCAGAATATCCTTCCTTGTAGAAAGGATATTTATATTTAGTATTCTTCCTTGTAGAAAGGATGTTTGTATTCAAAATATCCTTCCTTTTACGAAAAGATATTTGTATTCAATATATTCTTCCTTGTAGAAAGGATATTTCTATTCAAAAATTTCTATTCAGAATGTCCTTCCTTGCAGAAAGGATATTTGCATTCAGAAATTTGTATTCAGAACATTTCTCCTTATAGAAAAGATATTTGCATTCGGAATATCCTTCCTTGTAGAAAAGATATTTGCATTCGGAATATCCTTCCTTGTAGAAAAGATATTTGCATTCGGAATATCCTTCCTTGTAGAAAAGATATTTGCATTCGGAATATCCTTCCTTGTAGAAAAGATATTTGCATTCGGAATATCCTTCCTTGTAGAAAAGATATTTGCAATCGGAATATCCTTCCTTGTAGAAAAGATAATTGCATTCGGAATATCCTTCCTTGTAGAAAAGATATTTGCATTCGGAATATCCTTCCTTGTAGAAAAGATATTTGCATTCGGAATATCCTTCCTTGTAGAAAAGATAATTGCATTCGGAATATCCTTCCTTGTAGAAAAGATATTTGCATTCG
The DNA here is from genome assembly GCA_038380435.1 of Ryuthela nishihirai. Taxonomy (NCBI): domain Eukaryota; kingdom Metazoa; phylum Arthropoda; class Arachnida; order Araneae; family Heptathelidae; genus Ryuthela; species Ryuthela nishihirai. Next base: position 7,284,781 of record JAWZYU010000008.1, read on the forward strand.
GAATATCCTTCCTTGTAGAAAAGATAATTGCATTCGGAATATCCTTCCTTGTAGAAAAGATATTTGCATTCGGAATATCCTTCCTTGTAGAAAAGATATTTGCATTCGGAATATCCTTCCTTGTAGAAAAGATATTTGCATTCGGAATATCCTTCCTTGTAGAAAAGATATTTGCATTCGGAATATCCTTCCTTGTAGAAAAGATATTTGCATTCGGAATATCCTTCCTTGTAGAAAAGATATTTGCATTCGGAATATCCTTCCTTGTATACAGGGTGATTCAAAACTTATCGTTCAAATTTCGTGGGGAGGTAGGGAATACGTCAGGAAACCGATTTCACATAGGAAAGAATGCCCGCAAATGTACGCATGCGTATGTAGAGGGCGCTGTGTGTACACAACCAGTGTACAGCTCGCCCGACCACTCCCGCTGTCATCAGTGTACTAGTGATAAGATGAATCGTTTTCCGCATCAAGAGCTAGCGAAATATGCATCTCGCATATGGGGCAGCTGGGGAAAGCGGCCGCCGAGCTAGGCAAGTTTACGAAGACCGATACCCCAACAGAAGAATACCGCAGCATCAAATGTTTGCACTTGTGTATCGCAATCTGCGCGAACGTGGTTCACTGCGCAGCAACGTGCAGAATACGGGGGAAGACGACTGACGCGGACTGTCAACGTCGCAGAACAAGTCCTACAGTCCATCGAAGATAATCCGAATACCAGCACACGAGCTATTGCTCAGCAGCTTGGGGGTCTTTCAGTCAGCAGTGTGGCGGATACTGCACGAGGAACGTGTGCATCCTTACCATCTGCAAAGGGTGCAGTTACTGCATCCTGACGATTATCCGAAGCGTGTGGAATTTGCACAATGGTTCATGCAGAAAGGTGCCGTGGACCCCAGTTTTCCAGCTTCTGTCCTTTTTACAGATGGGTTGGGTTGTTTTACCTCTGAGCGGCACTTTTTTGCACACCATGGGCTAAATGGCCAGGTCACATGGACCCCGAAGGCTCAGAGAAGGTTGGGGGAGGGGACCCACTGGAACAGCTGTTGGGAGACAGATGGTAGCCTCCCGTCAAGGCCATCCAGCGTGTTCTTTAACGTGCACAGGGTATGGCTCTCCCGCACACGGGGTCACGGCTTAACGTCCCATCCGACGGACGGCGGCCTTTCCAAGCCCAGCGGTGTCCCCTACTAACCGTGGGCAGGGCGGGGAAATTTTGCGGAGATAAATCTCAACGCTGACCCAGCTGGGACTCGAACCTGGGAACTACAGATTACGAGCCTGGCGCGCTACCGACTGAGCCACCCCCGCCCCCCTTTTTATAGATGAAGCTTCATTAAGTCGTGAAGGTGTGTTCAATACACACAATTCACATGTGTGGGCTTACGACAACCCGCATGGTACGAGAAGTCACGCTGCGCAACATCGTTTTGCCGTAAATGTGTGGGCTGGAATCATTGGTGACCGTTTGTTGGGACCTTACTTGCTACCGCCCCGATTGGACGGCCGGAAATACCTAATATTTCTCGAGACAGTGTTACCGACTTTTCTGGGCGCTGTTCCTGCGCATATCCGCCGAGATATGTGGTATCAACATGACGGGGCTCCAGCCCATAGCACAATTGTTGCGCGTGATTACCTGAACCGAACATTCGGAGCTCGATGGATCGGTAGAGGTGGACCGATCGCTTGGCCACCCAGGTCACCTGATTTATCGCCCATGGATTTCTTTTTGTGGGGGGCCATGAAAGACCATGTGTACGAGACCCCCGTCGACAGTGAAATGGACCTTGTTGCATGAATAGTGGCCGCCGCAGGCATTGTCCGTGATATGCCAGGCGTTTTTGAAAATGTTCGGAGGGTCAATGCAACGGCGCTGTGAATCCTGTGTCCGTGTAAATGGTCGCAATTTTGAGCACCTACTGTGAACCTATACTTTACCTTGTTGGAATAAAAGTCGCATTCGTTACCACTTAACTGTACTGCTTCCTTGAGTTCACTTTACTTATCCATTTTGTTCATGTAGATGACGTTTGCGGACATACTTTTCTATGTGAAATCGGTTTCCTGACGTATTCCCTACCTCCCCACGAAATTTGAACGATAAGTTTTGAATCACCCTGTAGAAAGGGGCGGGGGTGGCTCAGTCGGTAGCGCGCCAGGCTCGTAATCTGTAGTTCCCAGGTTCGAGTCCCAGCTGGGTCAGCGTTGAGATTTATCTCCGCAAAATTCCCCGCCCTGCCCACGGTCAGTAGGGGACACCGATGGGCTGGGAAAGGCCGCCGTCCGTCGGATGGGACGTTAAGCCGTGGCCCCGTGTGCGGGAGAGCCATACCCTGTGCACGTTAAAGAACACGCTGGATGGCCTTGACGGGAGGCTACCATCTGTCTCCCAACAGCTGTTCCAGTGGGTCCCCTCCCCCAACCTTCTCTGAGCCTTTGGGGTCCTTGTGGCCTGGCCATTTAGCCCATGGTGTGCAAAAAAAGTGCCGCTCGGAGGTAAAACAACCCAACGTTAAAGAACACGCTGGATGGCCTTGATGGGAGGCTACCATCTGTCTCCCAACAGCTGTTCCAGTGGGTCCCCTCCCCCGACCTTCTCTGAGGCATCGGGGTCCATGTGACCTGGCCATTTAGCCCATGGTGTGCAAAAAAGTGCCGCTCAGAGGTAAAACAACCCAACGTTAAAGAACACGCTGGATGGCCTTGACGGGAGGCTACCATCTGTCTCCCAACAGCTGTTCAAGGCCATCCAGCGTGACCTGACCATTTAGCCCATGGTGTGCAAAAAAGTGCCGCTCAGAGGTAAAACAACCCAACCCAATCCTGTAGAAAGATATTTACATTCAGAATATCATTTCCTCGTAGAAAGGATATTTGCATTCAGAGAGGAAATGTTTTGCCTCCTTACCTGGCAATTCAATCAGGGTCCTGTAGATGGTGAGGAATGCTGCCTCAGCTGCTTTACTTCTTTTAGACAAATTATCGACTTCTGTTTGAAAACTTTTTAATAATGGTACCACAGCTTTTCTGATGTCCTGCAAAGAAAAAACAGTAAAAAATTAATTAGCATTAAAAGGCAAAATATAAACTCTGCAGGGAATGTGATAGCAACTGACGAAAATATGGGGGGAAAAATTAATTCTAATTAAAATTATTTTTGCACTTTAAAGAACACGCTGGATGGCCTTGACGGGAGGCTACCATCTGTCTCCCAACAGCTGTTCCAGTGGGTCCCCTCCCCCAATCTTCTCTGAGCCTTCGGGGTCCTTGTGACTTGGCCATTTAAACCATGGTGTGCAAAAAAAGTGCCGCTCAGAGGTAAAACAACCCAACGTTAAAGAACACGCTGGATGGTCTTGACGGGAGGCTACCATCTGTCTCCAAACAGCTTTTCCAGTGGATCCCTTCCCCCAACGTTCTCTGAGCCTTCGGGGTCCTTGTGACCTGGCCATTTAGCCCATGGTGTGCAAAAAAAGTGCCGCTCAGAGGTAAAACAACCCAAAATTAAAGAACACGCTGGATGGACTTGACGGGAGGCTACCATCTGTCTCCCAACAGCTGTTCCAGTGGGTCCCCTCCCCCAACCTTCTCTGAGCCTTCGGGGTCCTTGTGACCTGGCCATTTAGCCCATGGTGAGCAAAAAAAGTGCCGCTCAGAGGTAAAACAACCCAACGTTAAAGAACACACTGGATGGCCTTGACGAGAGGCTACCATCTGTCTCCCAACATCTGTTCCAGTGGATCCCCTCCCCCAACCTTCTCTGAGCCTTCGGGGTCCTTGTGACCTGGCCATTTAGCCCATGGTGTGCAAAAAAAGTGCCGCTCAGAGGTAAAACAACCCAACGTTAAAGAACACGCTGGATGGCCTTGACGGGAGGCTACCATCTGTCTCCAAACAGCTTTTCCAGTGGATCCCTTCCCCCAACCTTCTCTGAGCCTTCGGGGTCCTTGTGACCTGGCCATTTAGCCCATGGTGTGCAAAAAAAGTGCCGCTCAGAGGTAAAACAACCCAACGTTAAAGAACACGCTGGATGGCCTTGACGGGAGGCTACCATCTGTCTCCAAACAGCTTTTCCAGTGGATCCCTTCCCCCAACCTTCTCTGAGCCTTCGGGGTCCTTGTGACCTGGCCATTTAGCCCATGGTGTTCAAAAAAGTGCCACTTATAATACTTATCTGATAATTACACTAGTATCCAGCTAATTAGCACTCCCTACTACACAATTCAACAAAAGTATAACCACCCACAAAAAAAAAAATTTCAATTTATCGTTAACACACTCAAAACTGTAAAAAAAAACAAACAAATACCTCTTCCTAAAAATGTCAAATGTAAATTTTTCAGAAACAATATTTCTGAGTAATATGTAAAGAGTTAGATTATGCAGTCCGGTGTGATGAATTCACCTGTCTACTTCCAACTCCCCCCCCCACAAAAAAAACAACAACAACAACAACAGAGGAACCATCAAAATCTCGTGTATTTCCACCTAACGTGAACTGCAACATCCCCACGATACCACATCCTGGTCCTGTCGCTTCCAAAAGCACTGTCTGAAACAACGCTGATCATCGAAACCCCATTATGCCTACAATGGGTGGCTAGGCGAGTATAAATACGCCTTCACCAGGAATACCCGGATGACAACAAAGCACTAATGTTTTCCCACAAAACCAAACCCAGACCCCAACCACAAAAGTATAGAGGGTGGGGGGGAGGCGTAGGGAGGTAGCTGGAAGGTGGGGGGGGGGCTATATTTCCCTCCCTTTTTTTTTTAAATCAATTTTTCTTTCTCCTGAAGGGACTAAAACTCAACCATCGCCATTACAGACGGGAAAGATGTGGATGGAGACTTGCATGAGAGGGAGCCAGCGTTCTATAGGGCTCAGAAAAGATACGCCCCCACCGCACGCGTTTTCAGACCAACGTCTACAAGAGAGCACCCCCCCCCCCCCAACCAGGTTTATTCCAGATAAATTGCCGTCATTTCAAATTCAAAAACTTTTACAGCACGAAAGAGCAGCATTTAAGGGCAGGGAGAATTTACGCCGCTGCTCCACGCGCAAATTGAGGGGAAAACTACGGCAGTTGATACGGGAGGACGCCGCCGCTCTCCTCCGTGCATATCTAACGCCAACGGTCGGCGCGAAAGCGGGCAAAATATAAGGCACTGAGAGAATGTGCGGCGGTCGACCGCTTATCGCTCTCCCTTACGGGGAGAGGGCCAGCACGTGCTAGAGGTCCCATCCCTCCCTTTATTCTCTACTCACTCCCCCCCCCCCACCCCCCTCTCTTGCCAAATAAGGCTCTTCTCCCAAACCTGCTATCAAACATGGCGTGTACTTCTATGATGTAGGAATACATGAATCTCAATAACGGGACAATGTAGGTCCAACAGCGGCGGAGGCGGGTCACGACCACGCGGGGTGAAAAATCAATGGCTGGAGACTACCGTAAGGTCTGTTCCATGGCTCTTTAATATTTAAACGACGGCCAACGGCTACCGTGCGTGTAAAGCCGCGCCTAATAGACGGAGGCCTGCCCCCCAACCCCCCCTGCACCTACCTAGCATACGCACATCCCTAATTTTCCAAAAATCCGCGCAAAGTTCACACTCGCGTGTGAACGAGAGAGCCCTTGGATGTTGCCGACGGATGTGTGGAGAGCGCGCGATGCAGCATCCAAAGGGAGAGGAATGGAGCTCCGACGAAGCACGAGAGGTAGAGCCTGCCTTTATCTCAGAATGTAGTGAGGGAGTTTCAGAAGACCATGTGTAGTGTGGGTAAGGTCGGGTTGTGTCTTCCTCTTGGGTCTCAGGGATTCTAAGAGACTGGACAAGCATCTTGGATGTTTTTCTACCGAATGTTTCTGCCAATAGCTTTGCTGATAATACTGGGTGTAGGAATTGAGTAATTTTATTACCTCTGAGCGGCACATTTTTTTTGTACACAATGGACTAAATGTCCAGGTCACAAGGACCCCGAAGGTTCAGAGATGGTTGCGGTAGGAGACTCCACTGGGCACAGTTAGGAGACAGATGGTAGTCTCCCGTCAAGGCCATCCAGCGTGTTCTTTAACATTGGGTTGTTTTACCTCTGAACGGCACTTTTTTGCACACCATGGGCTAAACGGCCAGGTCACAAGGACCCCGAAGGCTCAGAGAAGGTTGGGGGAGGGGATCCACTGGAACAGCTGTTGGGAGACAGATGGTAGCCTCCCGTCAAGGCCATCCAGCGTGTTCTTTAACGTTGGGTTGTTTTAGCTCTGAGCGTCACTTTTTTTTGCACACAATGGACTAAATGGCCAGGTCACAAGGACCCCGAAGGCTCAGAGAAGGTTGGGGGAGAGGACCCACTGGAACAGCTGTTGGGAGACAGATGGTAGCCTCCCGTCAAGGCCATCCAGCGTGTTCTTCAACGTTGGGTTGTTTTACCTCTGAGCGGCACTTTTTTTCACACCATGGGCTAAATAGCCAGGTCACAGAGACCCCGAAGGCCAGAGAAAGTTGGAGGAGGGGACCCAATGGAACAGCTGTTGGGAGACAGATGGTAGCCTCCCGTCAAGGCCATCCAGCGTGTTCTTTAACGTTGGGTTGTTTTACCTCTGAGCGGCACTTTTTTGCACACCATGGGCTAAATAGCCAGGTCACAGAGACCCCGAAGGCTCAGAGAAGGTTGGGGGAAGGGACCCACGGGAACAGCTGTTGGGAGACAGATGATAGCCTCCCGTCAAGGCCATCCAGCGTGTTCTTTAACTTTGGTTTGTTTTATGTGTAAGTGGCACTTTTTTTGCACACAATGGGCTAAATGGCCAGGTCACAAGGACCCCGAGGACTCAGAAAATATTGAGAATTAATTTTTTGTTATATAGTATATATTTAAATGGCTTTTCGGGGTGCGATGTGCATTTATACCAATCCGAATGGAAAAATGTTCAATCCTTTGGGGGTCCTTGTGACCTGGCCATTTAGCCCATTGGGTACAAAAAATGTGCCGCTCAGAGGTAAAACCACCTCCATATTAACACGCTGGATATTCTTGACGAGAAGCTACCATCTGTCTCCCAACAGCTGTTCCAGTGGGTCCCCTTCCCAAACCATCTCCAATACTTCGGGGTCCTTGTGAGCTGGTCATTTAGCCCATTGTGTACAAAAAATGTGCCACTCGAAACTAAAACAACTCAACATTAAAAACAATACAAAAATCATTTAACATCTAAATAATCATAAAATTTCCCAACCGTTGAAACCATTGCCACGAAACACCGACATACAAATGCAATGAAATCTGTCTATGGCACTACAATCATCTCTCCCCCCCACACAAAAGTCCCTCCCCCCCATCGTCATCGCAGACCTCGAGGCTCGCGTTCATTCCGCGCCGACAAACGCGCCTCTTTCTGGCGCAAGAATATCTGACAACAATGACACCAACTTGCTACGTCCTTCCAACAATGGCGATTGTGTGAGCGATATTATTTAAGGGGGGGAGGCGCACAAGGAGGAGGGGGAGCCGTCGTGGACGCATCTATCACCCCCGATTCGCAATTCATCACGAGGAATTGGTAGACCGCTACAATAACTCATCCGAGAATCGGTTATTCGCCAAATGGTTTTAGCCAAATGCTTTTAACACTAAATGCTGGTGGGGAGGGGCGAAGTAATTCCCCCCCCCAACAAACTTAGCCACCACTATCCACAGCGTGGACGAAGTAATCTTCTAAGGTCTTGTGTTCACGCCACCCCCAACCAACATAGCCACCCCTATCCACGGTTGAGTCGCAGCAAATGCATAAAACGTTTTTGCGGAGTAAAATAATGAAGAATATTTATGTTTGAGGGTTTAAAAAATAACGATTTTTTTTTTTCTTGGGAGGGATTTTGAAAACGTTTTTTAAAAACTCGAGGGGATTTTTCTTTTAAGTGTTGGTTTTAAGAGATTGACGATTATGGGGGATAGCCAGTTCGAGTTGTTTTGTCTCTGGGTGGTACGTTTTTGTACACAATGGGCTAAATGGTCAGGTCACAAGGACCCCGAAGACTCACAGAAAGTTTGGGGGAGGGGAAACACTGGACAGGTGTTAGAAGACAGATGGTAGGTTCCCGTAAAAGCGATCCAATGTATTTTTTTTAACGCTGGATTTTTTTACCTATTAGCGATACTTTTTTTCAAAAAATGGGCTCAATGGCCAGGTCACATGGACCCCGAAGGCTCAGAGAAGGTTGGGGGAGCAGACCCACTGGAACAGCTGTTGGGAGACAGATGGTAACCTCCCGTAAAAGAAATCCAATGTATTTTTTTAACGTTGGATTTTTTTACCTCTTAGCGACACTTTTTTTCAAACAATGGGCTAAATGGCCATGTCACAAGGACCCCGAGGATTCAGAGAAGGTTGGGGGGGAGGGACCAACTGGAACTGCTGTTGGGAGACAGATGGTAGCCTCCCGTAAAAACGATCCAATGTATTTTTTTAACTTGGATTTTTTTACCTCTTAGAGACACTTTTTTTCAAACAATGGGCTAAATAGCCAGGTCACAAGGACCCCGAGGATTCAGAGAAGGTTACGGGAGGGGACCCACTTGAACAGCTCTGTTGGGAGACAGATGGTAGTCTCCCGTCAAGGCCATCCAGCGTGTTTTATAACGTGCACAGGGTTGGCTCTCCCGCACACGGCGCCACGGCTTAACGTCCCATCCGACGGACATATTAACACGCTGGATGTGCTTGACGAGAGGCTACCATTGCTCCCAACAGCTGTTCAGTGTGTCCCTCCCCAAACCTTCTTTAATCCTTCGGGGGTCCTTGTGACCTGGCCATTTAGAACATGGTGTGCAGAAAAGTGCCGCTCACAGGTAAAACAAACCAACGTTAAAGAACACGCTGGATGGCCTTGACGGGAGGCTACCATCTGTCTCCCAACAGCTGTTCCAGTGGGTCCCCTCCCCCAACCTTCTCTGAGCCCTCGGGTTCCATGTGACCTGGCCATTTAACCCATGGTGTGCAAAAAAGTGCCGCTCAGAGGTAAAACAACCCAACGTTAAAGAACACGCTGGATGGCCTTGACGGGAGGTTACCATCTGTCTCCCAACAGCTGTTCCAGTGGGTCTCCTCCCCCAACGTTCTCTGAACCTGCGAGGTCCTTGTGACCTGGCTATTTAGCCCATGGTGTGCAAAAAAAGTGTCGCTAAGAGATAAAACAACCCAACCCAACCTCGGGGTCCTTGTGACCTGGCCATTTAGCCCATTTAGCCCACTCTTATATCTCCAGTACATACTGAGATAACTCTAAATTAGATTTAATCGCAAATCTGTCCACAATTCCCCCCCCCCCCTAAAAAAAAACGCAATTTCAGGGACAGGAGATTGTAATTTTCGTAACAACTTCCTTTCAATAAAACACCTTCATAGATATTTTCGTTATATTCTAAATTAAATACTCTTAAAACGTAATACGTTTAAAAAAAGGGGGGCGGGGGTGGCTCAGTCGGTAACGCGCCAGGCTCGTAATCTGTAGTTCCAAGGTTCGAGTCCCAGCTGGGTCAGCGTTGAGATTTATCTCCGCAAAATTTCCCCCGCCCTGCCCACGGCCAGTAGGGGACACCGATGGGCTTGGAAAGGCCACCGTCCGTCGGATGGGACGTTAAGCCGTGGCTCCGTGTGCGGGAGAGCCATACCCTGTGCACGTTAAAGAACACGCTGGATGGCCTTAACGGGAGGCTATACCATCTGTCTCCCAACAGCTGTTCCAGTGGGTCCCCTCCTCCAACCTTCTCTGAACCCTCGGAGTCCTTGTGACCTGGCCATTTAGCCCATGGTGTGTAAAAAAGTGCCGCACAGAGGTAAAACAACCCAACGTTAAAGAACACGCTTGATGGCCTTGACGGGAGGCTACCATCTGTCTCCCAACAGCTGTTCCAGTGGGTCCCCTCCCCCAACCTTCTCTGAGCCTTCGGGGTCCATGTGACCTGGCTATTTAGCCCATGGTGTGCAAAAAAATGCCGCTCAGAGGTAAAACAACCCAACGTTAAAGAACACGCTGGATGGCCTTGACGGGAGGCTACCATCTGTCTCCCAACAGCTGTTCCAGTGGGTCCCCTCCCCCAACCTTCTCTGAGCCTTCGGGGTCCATGTGACCTGGCTATTTAGCCCATGGTGTGCAAAAAAATGCCGCTCAGAGGTAAAACAACCCAACGTTAAAGAACACGCTGGATGGCCTTGACGGGAGGCTACCATCTGTCTCCCAACAGCTGTTCCAGTGGGTCCCCTCCCCCAACCTTCTCTGAGCCTTCGGGGTCCATGTGACCTGGCTATTTAGCCCATGGTGTGCAAAAAAGTGCCGCTCAGAGGTAAAACAACCCAACCGTTAAAAAAAAAGTCACCAAAAATGCAAAAAATAAAAGTCATTCCCCCCCCCCCCCCTCGTAGTGTAAGGGCCCAACAGCGATGGGATCATCCTCTCTAAGAAAACGTACAGTCGCTGAAAAAAAAGTATCCGAACACTATGGTTGATTACAGAATTCAGAAAAAATATCTGGCAAGGTTTTTTTTTTAATTAGTGATCTGGCAACTTTCACGTGACACGAAGGTTGCCAGATGACTAATTTCTAAAAAAAAATCGTTGCCAGGTTTTTTTTCCTGAATTCTGTAATCGACCATAGCGTTTGGATACTTTTTTTTTATTATCTGGCATCGATTTTTTTTAGAAATTAGTGCTCTGGTAACCTTCCTGTCACGTGACACGAAGGTTGCCAGATCACTAAAATCTAAAAAAAAATAATCGTTGCCAGATATTCTTTCTGATTTCTGTAATCGACCATAGTGTTCGGATACCTTGTTTTTATCTGGCATCGATTTTTTTTTTAAATTAGTGCTCTGCTAACCTTCCTGTCACGTGACACGAAGGTTACCATATCACTAATTTCTAAAAAAAAAATCGTCGCCAGATATTTTTTCCTGAATTCTGTAATCAACCATAGTGTTCGGATACTTTTTTCCAGCGACTGTACAGGTGGAGAGGAGGTTGCTTGGGAGCGGAGACCAGGCATTAATGAACGTTCACTGAAAACGAGGCTATTTGACATCTGCACAGCTACATCCAATACTTTTAATGGCTGCCTGTTTATCTCGGTAGAGAGCCCGACTCTTACGGTGGCGGGGCCCCGCAAACAAGCGCCCGCCACCCCCAAAAAGGCCTGCCGCCAATTCATCAAAAACTTACGGCCAGTCTCCAGCAAGACTTCAAGGAATCGCGACGAACACTCCCACACCACCAATAACACACTCCCATCTTCTCCTCCTCCTCCTCCCCCCCCCAACAAACACACCCGGATGTCCTCAGTACACCTACCCCCTTCTACGATTAATCAGAAGCAGGGGGGGGATGCAGGGAAATCACGTGATCTCCGACTCTCGCTGCTGATTGGACGGCGGTCTGGATCGTTTCGATACTTTGTAACTCTACACGTGGTGGCTGAGGTCCCAGAACCTTAACAGGCCAAAACTGTCGAACGCTTCGTTTTTTTGCGCTGAGAGCGAGCATCTTTTTTTTGCGCGTGTCCCCTTCCGTTCGCTGCGGCTCGCGCATCCATCATTTCCGCATGACGGAGTAACAGTTAACCTCTCGCCCCCCCACCTCTTTTCCACCGTTTCTACCCCCCCATTCCGTTCATTTGATCTCAACGGTCTGTTTCAACGGGACGTTTTGCGCGCGCAGCACAGGACGACGCGACCATGGCAAATAGATATTCTTGCGCGCTCACGTGCAGAGATTTCGCGTTGGATTGTTTTAGTTACTTTTTCCCCCACGTAATGGGATAAATGGCCAGGTCACAAGGACCCCAACAAGGCTCAGAGAAGGTTGGAAGAAGGAATTGGGTTGTTTTGAATCTGAACGTCACTTTTTTGCACACAATGGGCTAAACGGTCAGGTCACAAGGACCCCGAAGGCTCAGAGAAGGTTGGGGGAGGGGACCCACTGGAACAGCTGTTGGGAGACAGATGGTAGCCTCCCGTCAAGGCCATCCAGCGTCTTCTTTAAACGTTGGGTTGTTTTACCTCTGAGCGGCACTTTTATTTGCACACAATGGACTAAATGGCCAGGTCACAAGGACCCCGAAGGCTCAGAGAAGGTTGGGGGAGGGGACCGACTGGAACAGCTGTTGGGAGACAGATGGTAGCCTCCCGTCAAGGCCATCCAGCGTGTTCTTTAACGTTGGGTTGTTTTACCTCTGAGCGTCACTTTTTTTGCACACAATGGACTAAATGGCTAGGTCACAAGGACCCCGAAGGCTCAGAGAAGGTTGGGGGAGGGGACCCACTGGAACAGCTGTTGGGAGACAGATGGTAGCCTCCCGTCAAGGCCATCCAGAGTGATCTTCAAAGTTGGGTTGTTTTACCTCTGAGCGCCACTTTTTTGCACACCATGGGGTAAATGGCCAGGTCACAAGGACCCCGAAGGCTCAGAGAAGGTTGGGGGAGGGGACCCACTGGAACAGCTGTTGGGAGACAGATGGTAGCCTCCCGTCAAGGCCATCCAGAGTGATCTTCAAAGTTGGGTTGTTTTACCTCTGAGCGGCACTTTTTTGCACACCATGGGCTAAATGGCCAGGTTGGGGCGGGGGTGGCTCAGTCGGTAGCGCGCCAGGCTCGTAATCTGTAGTTCCCAGGTTCGAGTCCCAGCTGGGTCAGCGTTGAGATTTATCTCCGCAAAATTCCCCACCCTGCCCACGGTCAGTAGGGGACACCGATGGGCTTGGAAAGGCCGCCGTCCGTCGGATGGGACGTTAAGCCGTGGCCCCCGTGTGCGGGAGAGCCATACCCTGTGCACGTTAAAGAACACGCTGGATGGCCTTGACGGGAGGCTACCATCTGTCTCCTAACAGCTGTTCCAGTGGGTCCCCTCCCCCAACCCTCTCTGAGCCTTCGGGGTCCATGTGACCTGGCCATTTAGCCCATGGTGTGCACAAAAAAGTGCCGCTCAGAGGTAAAACAACCCAACCCAAAGCCAGGTCACATGGACCCCGAAGTCTGAGAGAAGATTGGGGGAGGGGACCCATGGAATAGCTGCTGGAATACAGATGGTAGCCTCCCTTCAAGGCCATCCAGCGTGTTCTTTAAAGTGCACAGGGTATGGCTTTCCCGCACACGGGGCCACGGGTTAACGTCCCATCCGACGGACGGCGTCCTTTCCAAGCCCATCGGTGTCCCCTACTGACCGTGGGCAGGGCGGGTAATTTTGCGGAGATAAATCTCAACGCTGACCCAGCTGGGACTCGAACCTGGGAACTGCAGATTAGGAGCCTGGCGCGCTACCAACTGAGCCACCCCCGACCCAATTACCACTTCGTAGCTGAAAAGAAAACCATATGCTGTTATCATATTTAAATAATCAGCAACGGATTCAGTTTTATTTAGCAAACCCAAATTTGTGCCACCTAATAAAAGATAAAATGAAAAAAATCGCCTAAGTGGTCGAAATGTTTTCTCATATTGCGTATATTTTCCAATATGATTTTTAAACAAATTAATTTTATCCCCCAATCATAAACCCCACTTAAATTTTTCGCCACAGATCAAAGACACAATTTTTCTCTCTCTCAACATCTTACCCTTCGTTCACATTTAAAGCCAAAGCCACGTGACGGTGTTTTTACACAGCTTTAAATTATCCTCCAAAATTAGTGCCCTGATATCCTTCCTGGTTCGCTCAAGTGCAGTAACCGAGGCAACCAGAGATTCTCCTCTGCTCCGTGCTTGCTCTCCGCATCGCTCTCGAGAGCCCAAACAGCCTGCCAATCAATGACCAGTTGCTCGACTCAACGATATTAATCGTTCACGCTTCACAACACCCTAGCTAGATGAAGCTACTAGTGGATGTCTGACGAGCATCAATTTTTTTTGCGCTCTCTATCTTTTTCCGTGTTTTTTTTTTAATCTGATTTTTTTTCGTGCGTTTTTTTCATTTCCAAATCTTCTCCTCTCTCTCACCTTTTTTTCTCCTCATCTCTCCTCATCTTCCTCTCTATCGCATCCTCTTTTCTCCTGCTCCATCACCTCGAGTGCTGCTCTGTTCTGTCACGCAGAAATATGTTTCTATTGATGAGGAAGCGCAGCAACTAGATCCATTAGAAACGAGATAATCTGGGAATCTCGCTGACAGCATCTTCACCTTCCTCTAGCGATCTCCTCCTCCTCCTCCTCCTCTCAGGACACTTGCGAGCAGATAGAGAGCCAGTTAAGAGAGAGAGACGATAAAAAAATAATACGAAGCAGAAAAAAAAAAAACGCGAAACTGCTTTAACGTTTAGCAAATAAGTGCAAAAAGTCACGTAAAGTCACAGCCTTTTATGAACTTTCTAGCTAACTTTATGCCACAAGAATTAAAAAATAAGATGAAGAGGTTGTAAAAAATACTCAGATAAGAGGACAGATTCAAATTCCAAGAGTACAAACCTATTTAAAGCTAAGCAAAAGCAATTTCCAGATTCCGGAAAGGATTTCTGTCGTCACGATAATTTTAAGTATTACAAGTTCATCTACAGAACCCTTCACAATTTTTTTATTTTAAGTATATGTATAAGAAGCTACTTTTTTAAAAATTCTGTTACTTCAAATACAACTCAGATAAGATCGAATGTAGGTTTTTTTTAAATAGCCAGGACTTAATGGACGATAAGGTTCTTCAGCGAGTCAGCTATCATATAAGCATTAATGCGCGTGTCTCTGTCTCTTCTGAGTACATATTTATGTGCGAGAAGCAGGACCACGTTTATATTTGAAAGCCGAGATTCGAAGAGGATAAATTAGGAGAGATCCAATTGAAGGATGTTTCGCTGCATAATATTGTCACGTAGCAAATGCAGGTGAAAAAAAAAATGCATAAAACATAAAGTGACATTAATTTGCTAAGCAGTAATTTTAGTGAAAATAATTATTTTCTGAAATTTGAGTTGGAGCGAATTAAATAAATATTTAATTCGTATAGGATACGAATTAGGTTGTTTTACCTCTGAGCGGCAATATTTGGATACAATGGGCTAAGTGGCCAGCTGAAATGTACCCCGTTGGGTTGTTTTACCTCTGAGTACTTTTTGCACACAATGTGTTAAATGGCCAGCTCAAAAGCACCCTGTTGGGTTGTTTTACCTCTGAGCACTTTTTCTGCACATAATGTGATAAATGGATAGCTCAAAAGTACCCAGTTGAGTTGTTTAACCTTTCTGAGCACTTTTTTTTGCACACAATGTGATAAATGGATAGCTCAAAAGCACCCTGTTGGGTTGTTTTACCTCTGAGCACTTTTTTTGCACACAATGTGATAAATGGCCAGCTCAAAAGCACCCAGTTGAGTTGTTTTACCTTTCTGAGCACTTTTTTTGCACACAATGTGATAAATGGGCAGCTCAAAAGCACCCTGTTGGGTTGTTTTACCTCTGAGCACTTTTTTTGCACACAATGTGATAAATGGATAGCTCAAAAGCACCCAGTTGAGTTGTTTAACCTTTCTGAGCACTTTTTTTGCACACAATGTGATAAATGGGCAGCTCAAAAGCACCCTGTTGGGTTGTTTTACCTCTGAGCACTTTTTTTGCACACAATGTGATAAATGGGCAGCTCAAAAGCACCCAGTTGGGTTGTTTTACCTCTGAGCACTTTTTTTGCACACAATGTGATAAATGGATAGCTCAAAAGCACCCAGTTGAGTTGTTTAACCTTTCCGAGCACTTTTTTTGCACACAATGTGATAAATGGGCAGCTCAAAAGCACCCTGTTGGGTTCTTTTACCTCTGAGCACTTTTTTTGCACACAATGTGATAAATGGCCAGCTCAAAAGCACCCAGTTGAGTTGTTTTACCTTTCTGAGCACTTTTTTTGCACACAATGTGATAAATGGGCAGCTCAAAAGCACCCTGTTGGGTTGTTTTACCTCTGAGCACTTTTTTTGCACACAATGTGATAAATGGCCAGCTCAAAAGCACCCAGTTGAGTTGTTTAACCTTTCTGAGCACTTTTTTTGCACACAATGTGATAAATGGGCAGCTCAAAAGTACCCAGTTGAGTTGTTTTACCTTTCTGAGCACTTTTTTTGCACACAATGTGATAAATGGGCAGCTCAAAAGCACCCTGTTGGGTTGTTTTACCTTTCTGAGCACTTTTTTTGCAACACAATGTGATAAATGGCAGCTCAAAAGCACCCAGTTGAGTTGTTTAACCTTTCTGAGCACTTTTTTTGCACACAATGTGATAAATGGGCAGCTCAAAAGCACCCTGTTGGATTGTTTTACCTCTGAGCACTTTTTTTGCACACAATGTGATAAATGGGCAGCTCAAAAGCACCCTGTTGGGTTTGTTTTACCTCTGAGCACTATTTTTGCACACAATGTGTTAAATGGACAGCTCAAAAGCACCCTGTTGGTTTGTTTATACCTTTCTGAGCTCTTTTTTGCACACAATGCGCTAAATGGCCAGCACAAAAGCACTGCGTTGGTTTGTTTTTCCTCTGAGCATTGCTGAGGTCCCGCCATCCTCACAGACTTTCCACTATGGCGTATTAAACTGACAGGCTCCTGTCAGACCTCTGTGGCAAGCAGCTGCTTGAGGGGTATTAATTTTTTATTTACTATTTTTGCACACAATGCGCTAAATGGCCAGCTCAAAAGCACCCCCGTTGGGTTGTTTTACCTTTCTGAGCACTTTTTTGCACACAATGAGCTAAATGGCCAAATCACAACGATCTCGAGCCTCAGAGAAAGTTTGACGGGGAGGAATCCACTGGAACAGCTGTTGGGAGACAGATGGTAACCTCCCGGCAAGGCTGTCCAACGTGTTCTTTAACGTGCCCCTGGATATGGCTCTCCCGCAAAAAGAACCGCGGCTTTAACGTCCCATCCGACGAATGGCGGTCTTTCCAAGCCCATCAGTGTCCCCTACTGGCAGGGCGGGGAATTCTGGGGAAATAAAATTCGACGCTGGCCAATTTGGGGACTCGAACCTGAGAACGGTAGATTACAAGTCTGGTGGACTACCAATTAAGCAAATCCCCACCACAAGGTTTTAGAGAAAATTTAGGGGTAACGGATCCCATAAGACATCTATTAGGAGACACGTCGTAGCCTCCCGTCATGGCCAGCCGGCATGTTCTTTAACACACACGTGGTATGACTTCCCTGCACGCAGGGGGCGGGGGTGGCTCAATCGGTAGCGCGCCAGGCTCGTAATCTGTAGTTCCCAGGTTCGAGTCCCAGCTGGGTCAGCGTTGAGATTTATCTCCGCAATAATTCATCGCCCTGCCCACGGTCAGTAGGGGACACCGATGGGCATGGAAAGGCCGCCGTCCGTCGGATGGGACGTTAAGCCGTGGCCTCGTGTGCGGGAGAGCCATACCCTGTGTACGTTAAAGAACACACTGGATGGCCTTGACGGGAGGCTACCATCTGTCTCCCAACAGCTGTTCCAGTGGGTCCCCTCCCCCAACATTCTCTGAGCCTTCGGGGTCCTTGTGACCTGGCCATTTAGCCCATGGTGTGCAAAAAAGTGCCGCTCAAAGGTAAAACAACCCAACGTTAAAGAACACGCTGAATGGCCTTGACGGGAGGCTACCATCTGTCTCCCAACAGCTGTTCCAGTGGGTCCCCTCCCCCAACCTTCTCTGAGCCTTCGGGGTCTATGTCACCTGGCCATTTAGCCCATGGTGTGCAAAAAAGTGCCGTTCAGAGGTAAAACAACGCAACCCTGCACGCAGAATCACGGCGTTACGTCCCATCCGACGGACGGCGGCTTTTTCAAGTCCATAGGTGTTCCTTTTCTGACCAAAGTTAGAGTTCATAATCAACCAATATCCTCTAAAATTAATCTAACCAGTAATCGCTAACAAGAATATTTCAGGTAGCATGTTCGCAATCTGTTGTTCCCAGTTTAGATCCCAGATGCGCAAGCGTTCAGAATTCTCTCAGCTAATCCCCGTTAAGAAAGGAAACACATATCGGGGTCCACGTAACCTGGGGTCCATGCCTTGGGATCCATGTGACCTGGTCATTTAGCCCATTGTGTACAAAAAAAGTACCATTCAGAGGTAAAACAATCCAACGTTAAAGAACATGCTGGATGGCCTTGACAGGAGGCTACCACATCTGTCTCCCAACAGCTGTAACAAGGTCCCCTCCCCCAACCTTCTCTGAGCCTTCGGGGTCCATGTGACCTGGACATTTAGCCCATTGTGTGTAAAAAAGTGCTGGTCAGGGGTAAAACAACCCAACGTTAAAGAACACGCTGGATAGCCTTGACGGAAGGTTACCATCTGTCTCCCAACAGCTGTTCCAGTGGGTCACCTCCCCCAACCTTCTATGAGCCTTCGGGGTCCTTGTGACCTGGCCATTTAGCTCATTGTGTAAAAGGAAGTACCGCTCAGAGGTAAAACAATCCAACGTTAAAGAATTCAATGATTACTAGTCCTCATACATAATTCATTCAGTAGTCCATTATAAGTAATTCAGTAGATGGACTAGGGTTCAAGAACGTTCAGGGTTACGTGGACTCACACTCAATAACATTCAAGCTCAAATGGACTAGGAATCAAGAACTTTCGGCCTATATGGACTCAGACTCAATAACTTTCAGACTCAGATGGACTAGGAATCAAGAACTTTCGTCCAAGACTCAAGAGCTTTCAGGCTCATATGGATTAGGAATCAAGAACTTTCGTCCAAGACTCAAGAGCTTTCAGGCTCAGATGGACTAGGAATCAAGAACTTTCGTCCAAGACTCAAGAGCTTTCAGGCTCAGATGGATTAGGAATCAAGAACTTTCGTCCAAGACTCAAGAGCTTTCAGGCTCAGATGGATTAGGAATCAAGAACTTTCGTCCAAGACTCAAGAGCTTTCAGGCTCAGATGGAATCGTGCTTGGACGGATTCAGACTCAATAACCTTTGGGTTCCGACTAGATAAATTGTACTCGAACCGATCTCTAATCCTCCTCTTCGAACCGATCTCTAATCCTCCTCCTCCTTCTTTTGGAAAAATAAACAAAATTCGATACTTCTCCCTAATTCAGCATTTTAGTCGACTATTAGAAAGCTCTGCACACAGTCCTCAGAAGAAAAATCAGCCCTGTCGATTCAAAAGAGTTGGGTTGTTTTACCTCTGAGCGGCACTTTTTTGCACACCATGGGCTAAATGGCCAGGTCATATGGACCCTGAAGGCTCAGAGAAAGTTGGGGGAGAGGACCCACTGGAACAGCTGTTGGGAGACAGATGGTAGCCTCCCGTCAAGGCCATCCAGTGTGTTCTTTAACGTTGGGTTGTTTTACCTCTGAGCGGCACTTTTTTGCACACCATGGGCTAAATGGCCAGGTCACGAGGACCCCGAAGACTGAGAGAAAGTTGGGGGAGAGGACCCACTGGAACAGCTGTTGGGAGACAGATGGTAGGCTCCCGTCAAGGCCATCCAGCGTGTTCTTTAACATTGGGTTGTTTTTCCTCTGAGCGGCACTTTTTTGCAAACCATGGGCTAAACGGCCAGGTCACACAGACCCCGAAGGCTCAGAGAAGGTTGGGGGAGGGGACCCACTGGAACAGCTGTTGGGAGACAGATGGTAGCCTCCCTTCAAGGTCATCCAGCGTGTTCTTTAACGTGCACAGGGTATGGCTCTCCCGCACACGGGACCACGGCTTAACGTCCCATCCGACGGACGGCGGCCTTTCCAAGCCCATTGGTGTCCTCTACTGACCGTGGGCAGGGCGGGGAATTTTGCGGACATAAATCTCAACGCTGACCCAGCTGGGACTCGAACCTGGGAATTACAGATTACGAGCCTGGTGCGGTACCGACTGAGCCACCCCCGCCCCCTATTCAAAAGATTCCGATGGTTTAACCTGTAACACAACAACCCAAGACTTGAGAGCAATTGCGATAATTACACCCAACGAATACGGTCTTTTAATGCGCAAAATTAATTTTGATAATTACCCATAATTAGCATCGCTTAGAAGAAAAAAAACTACGTAAAAATCACTACGCAATACCTCTCTCTGGATGGGAGAGCGTTGCTAGTGGAAACGTCTTCTCAGAAAACCATTCTTCGCAGCGAAGTATCTTCTACGGCTATCATCACACAAGTATACATCACACACACACACATAAAACCAAACACTCACCTTCCTAAAAAAATCCTTCTCCTCTTTAGCCCTCCGTTGTTGCCGTTTTTTTTTTATTAAATAATTTGTACCCACTTTTTCCGAGTGTTGTGTGTGTGTTTTTTCGCAAATAACTATGATGAGATTCGCTTCGTAATTCAATTTATTCAAAAACAGTTTGATGGCAGCAGATTTCGAAAGCGGTTACGTGGCACGCAAGGGTTGTTGGGAGGGAGGGGAAGAAGATGCGATGGAGGAGGGGGGGGGTGGGGGAGGGTCGAATCGAAAAGGGGGGTGGAAGAATGGAGAAGTGACGTTCGTAGCGCTAATTTGAACTCTGCGAATCAGTACACATTTTAAGTTAGCAACAGAAGATGAAAAATTATCTATCCTCTTACACCCCCCTCCCCCCGCAAACCCTCTTCATCTTTCAGTTCATCCTAAGTACGTGATCAGGAGCGTTTAGTAACCTTTACGAGCAAGAGGTTACGCGGGAAAAAAATTGCGGTAATGAGCGCAAAAAAATTGCTTAGAATATTTTTCGTTTACTTTTTTCCCTGTTTTGGATTGTGTTTCTAATTATAATGATGATAATTATTATTATTACACGTGTGTTTTTTTTTTATATATATATTCCGAGTTTTTTTTTTCTTAGTTTCTTTCCCGAGATGTATTTTTTTTTCCCACCAGTTATTGTTATGTTTACAACCAACACACTGCATAAATGAGTGCATTTAAGTTGGGGGTTATGTATTCCATTTTCTGGGCCCATTTTCACCCAAAGGATCATTACGAGGCTAATCTTTCCTCCTCGTCTCCCATGTCGCACCCCCCTCCCCCCCTCAAATGATACGAATGATGAATAAGGAAACAGAATACAGGAATTGCTGGCACGAGGAAAATTCAAACCTTTTCTATTACTCCGGAACGAATACGAAAGCAATATACGTTTCCTTTATTTAAAAATATAAAACAAAAAATTTAACTATGGATGTTTAACATCCTACATTGCTATCTATAGTTGCTCATTTTTTTTCCGGTTCGCTCACCTTTTTTTTTCGCTGTGAAACGTTTCGCCCATCTTAAAGAAATCATAAAAAAATAATGCGAGCAAATTATTATTACCTTTTAAATTGGCAGCATTTTTCGTATTCTTTGTAAAGACTACATTTTTCCAACTCAGTACTTTTACTGTTTTTGAATTCGTCGCCTTCCTTTTTTTTTCACCTGGTCACGTGTCTTTTATTAGTTTTAATTACTAGTGGCGTAAACAAATAATTGGGATAATAATCGCTCGTGAATTTGTTGTCCCCAGCCACCCCCAACCAATATTTTGTTAATATTACACAAGTACAGTCAGACAGCTGAAGTTTTAAGTATTAAAGTATACAAGATTGGATTGTTTCATCTCTGAGCGGCACTTTTTTGCACACCATGGGCTAAATGGCCAGGTCACAAGGACCCCGAAGTCCCAGAGAAGGTTGGGGGAAGTGACCCACTGGAACAGCTGTTGAGAGACAGATGGTAGCCTCCCGTCAAGGCCATCCAGCGTGTTCTTTAACGTTGAATCGTTTTACCTCTGAGCGGCACTTTTTTTGCACACCATGGGCTAAGTGGCCAGGTCACAAGGACCCCGAAGGCTCAGAGAAGGTTGGGGGAAGTGACATACTGGAACAGCTCTTGGGAGACAGATGGTAGCCTCCCATCAAGGTCATCCAGCGTGTTCTTTAACGTTGAATTGTGTCATCTCTGAGCGGCACTTTTTTTGCACACCATGGGCTAAATGGCCAGGTCACAAGGACCCAGAAGGCTCAGAGAAGGTTGGGGGAAGTGACCCACTGGAACAGCTGTTGGGAGATAGATGGTAGACTCCCGTCAAGGTCATCCAGCGTGTTCTTTAACGTTGAATTGTTTTACCTCTGAGCTGCACTTTTTTTGCACACCATGGGCTAAATGGCCAGGTCACAAGGACCCCGAAGTCCCAGAGAAGGTTGGGGGAAGTGACCCACTGGAACAGCTGTTGGGAGACAGATGGTAGCCTCCCATCAAGGCCATCCAGCGTGTTCTTTAACGTTGGTTTGTTTTACCTCTGAGCGGCACTTTTTTTGCACACATTGGGCTAAATGGCCAGGTCACAAGGACCCCGAAGGCTCAAATAAAGTGTATGATATTGCGTGAATGATATTTTTTCGAAATCATTAAATACTTTTACTTTAGAAATGATAGCATTAAAACTGACACGAATAATTACCAATTACGACGAGATAAAAACATAAATTATGAAATTCCTGCATTACATAAGAAATGTTTTAGGCACTATTATTTGTATTTAGCACCGAAATTTCTTTCCTCTCTCCCAGTCAGCATGAAAAATATCACCAATTATCATTTGTTTTCTAAAGTTCTCAAGAAATACATTTTGAAACTGGATGATGTGGAAACTTTTTTGCATTAATCTACTACAACTCCTTATATGTAACATGGATATTGAATGTTTTCTGACTTACTGACTTTCACACTTCTGGATTACTAGAAATTTTTTGTTTTGAGTTGTTTTCGTTTTTTTTTTTTGTGTATTATTCAGAAATGTGTATTTTTTGTGTATTATTCAGAATGTGACGACTGATGTTTTCAACTGAAATTGTTTACGTATTGAGATCTCACGAACGAGTCTGCTCTTGTGAGACCTCAAAAGTTTTTGTATACTGTAAAACATTATCTGAAATAAAAATTATCTATCTATCTCTCTATCTCGTAATCTGTAGTTCCCAGGTTCGAGTCCCAGCTGGGTCAGCGTTGAGATTTATCTCCGCAAAATTCCCGCCCTGCCCACGGTTAGTAGGGGACACCGATGGGCTTGGAAAGGCCGCCGTCCGTCGGATGGGACGTTAAGCTGTGGCCCCATGTGCGGGAGAGCCACACCCTGTGCACGTTAAATAACACACTGGATGGCCTTGACGGGAGGCTACCATCTGTCTCCCAACAGCTGTTCCAGTGGGTCCCCTCCCCTAACCTTCTCTGAGCCTTCGGGGTCCATGTGACCTGGCCATTTAGCCCATGGTGTGCAAAAAAGTGCCGCTCAGAGGTAAAACAACCCAACCTTAAAGAACACGCTGGATGGCCTTGACGGGAGGCTACCATCTGTCTTCCAACAGCTGTTCCAGTGGGTCCCCTCCCCTAACCTTCTCTGAGCCTTCGGGGTCCTTGTGACCTGGCCATTTAGCTCATGGTGTGCAAAAAAGTGCTGTTCAGAGGTAAAACCCAACCAAACTCTATCTATCTATCTACCTATCTATCAATAAAGAATAAGGAGTATTTTAGGTAAAAAAAATCAATCACAGCAAAGTTGACATCAGAACATCGACGAAGCCAATTTAAAGAAAACAGCCATCACACAGCAAAGATCGCATCAGTACTCACAGCAAGGTTGACATTAGAACATGGACGAAGCCAATTTAAAGAAAACAGCCATCACACAGCAAAGATCAGATCAGTACTCACAGCAAAGTTGACATCAGAACACGGACGAAGCCAATTTAAAGAAAACAGCCATCACACAGCAAAGATCACATCAGTACTCACAGCAAGGTTGACATTAGAACATGGACGAAGCCAATTTAAAGAAAACAGCCATCACACAGCAAAGATCACATCAGTACTCACAGCAAAGTTGACATCAGAACATGGACGAAGCCAATTTAAAGAAAACAGCCATCACACAGCAAAGATCACATCAGTACTCACAGCAAAGTTGACATCAGAACATGGACGAAGCCAATTTAAAGAAAACAGCCATCACACAGCAAAGATCACATCAGTACTCACAGCAAAGTTGACATCAGAACATGGACGAAGCCAATTTAAAGAAAACAGCCATCACACAGCAAAGATTACATCAGTACTCACAGCAAAGTTGACATCAGAACATGGACGAAGCCAATTTAAAGAAAACAGCCATCACACAGCAACGATCACATCAGTACTCACAGCAAAGTTGACATCAGAACATGGACGAAGCCAATTTAAAGAAAACAGCCATCACACAGCAAAGATACATCAGTACTCACAGCAAAGTTGACATCAGAACATGGACGAAGCCAATTTAAAGAAAACAGCCATCACACAGCAAATATCACATCAGTACTCACAGCAAAGTTGACATCAGAACATGGACGAAGCCAATTTAAAGAAAACAGCCATCACACAGCAAAGATCACATCAGTACTCACAGCAAAGTTGACATCAGAACATGGACGAAGCCAATTTAAAGAAAACAGCCATCACACAGCAAAGATCACATCAGTACTCACAGCAAAGGTCACATCAGTACTCACAGCAAAGTTGACATCAGAACATGGACGAAGCCAATTTAAAGAAAACAGCCATCACACAGCAAAGATCACATCAGTACTCACAGCAAAGTTGACATTAGAACATGGACGAAGCCAATTTAAAGAAAACAGCCATCACATAGCAAAGATCACATCAGTACTCACAGCAAAGATCACATCAGTACTCACAGCAAAGTTGACATCAGAACATGGACGAAGCCAATTTAAAGAAAACAGCCATCACACAGCAAAGGTCACATCAGTACTCACAGCAAAGTTGACATCAGAACATGGACGAAGCCAATTTAAAGAAAACAGCCATCACACAGCAAAGATCACATCAGTACTCACAGCAAAGTTGACATCAGAACATGGACGAAGCCAATTTAAAGAAACAGCCATCACACAGCAAAGATCACATCAGTACTCACAGCAAAGTTGACATCAGAACACGGACGAAGCCAATTTAAAGAAAACAGCCATCACACAGCAAAGATCACATCAGTACTCACAGCAAAGTTGACATCAGAACATGGACGAAGCCAATTTAAAGAAAACAGCCATCACACAGCAAAGATCACATCAGTACTCACAGCAAAGTTGACATCAGAACATGGACGAAGCCAATTTAAAGAAAACAGCCATCACACAGCAAAGATCACATCAATACTCACAGCAAAGTTGACATCAGAACATGGACGAAGCCAATTTAAAGAAAACAGCCATCACACAGCAAAGATCACATCAGTACTCACAGCAAAGTTGACATCAGAACATGGACTAAGCCAATTTAAAGAAAACAGCCATCACACAGCAAAGATCACATCAGTACTCACAGCAAAGTTGACATCAGAACATGGACGAAGCCAATTTAAAGAAAACAGCCATCACACAGCAAAGATCACATCAGTACTCACAGCAAAGTTGACATCAGAACACGGACGAAGCCAATTTAAAGAAAACAGCCATCACACAGCAAAGATCACATCAGTACTCACAGCAAAGTTGACATCAGAACATGGACGAAGCCAATTTAAAGAAAACAGCCATCACACAGCAAAGATCGCATCAGTACTCACAGCAAAGTTGACATCAGAACATGGACGAAGCCAATTTAAAGAAAACAGCCATCACACAGCAAAGATCACATCAGTACTCACAGCAAAGTTGACATCAGAACATGGACGAAGCCAATTTAAAGAAAACAGCCATCACACAGCAAAGATCACATCAGTACTCACAGCAAAGTTGACATCAGAACATGGACGAAGCCAATTTAAAGAAAACAGCCATCACACAGCAAAGATCGCATCAGTACTCACAGCAAAGTTGACATCAGAACATGGACGAAGCCAATTTAAAGAAAACAGCCATCACACAGCAAAGATCACATCAGTACTCACAGCAAAGTTGACATCAGAACATGGACGAAGCCAATTTAAAGAAAACAGCCATCACACAGCAAAGATCACATCAGTACTCACAGCAAAGTTGACATCAGAACATGGACGAAGCCAATTTAAAGAAAACAGCCATCACACAGCAAAGATCACATCAGTACTCACAGCAAAGTTGACATCAGAACATGGACGAAGCCAATTTAAAGAAAACAGCCATCACACAGCAAAGATCACATCAATACTCACAGCAAAGTTGACATCAGAACATGGACGAAGCCAATTTAAAGAAAACAGCCATCACACAGCAAAGATCACATCAGTATATGGAAAAAAGATGTATTCGAGAAAGCGAAGCACAAACCACAACAATGATACCATCAATTTTAAATTCGTCTGGCTTTTTTTCATTTTTAATTAACAACATGTCACGAGACATTATTCACGACACGTCACTTAATCAAATTACAATATTCCGTTTGTTCTTTATCACACGAAAAAGAAAAAAATCGCAAATGATTTATGCATATCGACTTGATATCGTCAGTTCTTTTTTATTTACACGTTAAGAGAAAAAAATTAAATATTAATCTAAATGTCAGAACTCTCGCACCTAATTTTTTTTTTAATTACCTCTCAAAAAAAATTTTTTTTTTCGAATTTCATTTCTCACAATTCGAAACGGAACGAAAGAAAAACCGAAACCCGAAAACGCGCCACACGCTCAAAAAAAACGAAACCCACAACGAAAACTGAAATCGAGTGGTATACGTAAACAAAGTGGATTACGCTTCGGCGGCGGTGAGCACAATGCACGTGACCATATCGGCTCGTAACCCAGGCAACCGGAAACCACGTGACGGGGGACAGCACCGAGCTCTTCGGAGAGCGCGTGAGAGACCTGAATATGCCCGCGTGCACGGGGAAAAATACACGAGCAGCAGCATCAGCAACAGCATCGTCATCTCTCTCAAACGCTCTGCAACTTCGCAGCATTTCTTGCGATATTAATCTTTTTTTTTTTCTTAATTATTGCCACCGTATTTTTCTCAATCACGAGACATTCCTTTGCCAACGGCAATTAGTTTTTAATCTCCGTCTTCGACCAGACGCGCCAGAAAGGTGACGTTCCTGTAATTTTAATTCCAGCTGTCATCTATAGAGATTACATCCCCCTCTCCATCCGCTCTCCCACCCTCTCTCTCTCTGTCTGTCTCCCTTCTTCTTCTCGCCCCCCCCCCCCCCTCCCAACCTAACATCACCCCCCTACAGAGTGAGATGAGAAACAGTTGCTGATGCGCTGCTGGTCTTCAACCCCCATACTCCCACTGTTCTAATGAACTTAAGGCTCGGGCAAGGCGGGCACACTCACCATCGCTGGGCCTTTTCACAGAGTGAGGATGTTAAGATAACGGCGGATTCTTTAATTTAGACGGCGGATTTCTGATCGATGCGGCGGCGATGACTTTTGGCGCTCGCGCCTGAAAATAATGATTCCGTGCGTTTCAGACCCTACCTGGGCTTGGAATGAGACTCTTTGCTAATGAGTGCTAACGCCTGACAAAGCTAAGGATTGGGATGAGGATGAGCGCTTGGGAAGATGAGGTGGGAGAGTGAGGAGGAGGAGGAGGAGGAGGGCTGAGAAAGATGAGGAGGAGAAAGGGGAATTGAGTTAAAGTAAGGTAGAGAGCTGAGGAAGATGAAGAGGAGCACTGATGAAGATGAGGAGGAGGAGGAGGAGGAGTGGCGACCTAATTTCGCCGCTGCCACCAAACGGTGATGTTCTTACAAGAAGCACCTGCTTCTGGTCTTCGTCAGTGAAATAATCATGTCGGAAACAAATACTGGTGGTTGCCATTTCTTCCCCCCCCCCGTCAATTTTTTTCGTTCGCTCCCAATTTCCTCATCACTTCGCGCTCCTCTCCGTTTAAAAAAGGACAAATGATGACACGTGATGGAAGGGGGAAGTATACACTCCTCCCTCCCTCCCTCTTTTAAGGCATCTCTCAGCATCCATCCTTTCTGACAATGATGCGACGCAAACGGAGATTGCAACGTCGAAGGATATTTTGGGCTTTTCTTTTTTTTCTGATTATTATGCGTTCGCGTTATTTTTTTTTTATATTTCAGGTACCGAAAAAAAATTATTTTCTCATTTCGTCGTTCGTTCAATGACAATGATGCGGAGAGATTTTCTGGGCGCATAATTAGAAGAATACAAATATTAAATTTTTTTGTCTCTTTTTGTCGACAAGTGAAAGGGCACACAGCAGCTGTTGCCAATTGTCCTTTGTATCTGGCCAGAGCCGTATTTGGAGGGGGGGTAAGGTGCTTAGCCCCTTTCTGAGAATGCTAAGAGGGGGTAAGGAGATAACCACCCCTCTGAGAATGCTAGGAGGGGTAAGGAGATAACCCCCACTTTGAAAATGCTAGGAGGGGTAAGAAGATAACCCCCCTCTGAGAATGCTAGGAAGGGGGTAAAGGAGATAACCCCCCACTCTGAGAATGCTAGGAGGGGTAAGGAGATAACCCCCCTCTGAGAATGCTAGGAGGGGGGTAAGGAGATAACCCCCCTCTGAGAATGCTAGGAGGGGGTAAGGAGATAACCCCCTCTGAGAATGCTAGGAGGGGGTAAGGAGATAACCCCCCTCTGAGAATGCTAGGAGGGGGTAAGGAGATAACCCCCCTCTGAGAATGCTAGGAAGGGGGTAAAGGAGATAACCCCCCACTCTGAGAATGCTAGGAGGGGGTAAAGGAGATAACCCCCCCCCTTTGAGAATGCTAGGAGGGGGTAAAGGAGATAACCCCCCCTCTGAGAATGCTAGGAGGGGGGTAAGGAGATAACCCCCCTCTGAGAATGCTAGGAGGGGTAAGGAGATAACCCCCCTCTGAAAATGCTAGGAGGGGTAAGGAGATAACCCCCCTCTGAGAATGCTAGGAAGGGGGTAAAGGAGATAACCCCCCACTCTGAGAATGCTAGGAGGGGGTAAAGGAGATAACCCCCCCTCTGAGAATGCTAGGAGGGGGGTAAGGAGATAACCCCCCTCTGAGAATGCTAGGAGGGGTAAGGAGATAACCCCCCTCTGAGAATGCTAGGAGGGGTAAGGAGATAACCCCCCTCTGAGAATGCTAGGAGGCGTAAGGAGATAACCCCCCTCTGAGAATGCTAGGAAGGGGGTAAAGGAGATAACCCCCCACTCTGAGAATGCTAGGAGGGGGTAAAGGAGATAACCCCCCCCCCTTTGAGAATGCTAGGAGGGGTAAGGAGATAACCCCCCTCTGAGAATGCTAGGAGGGGTAAGGAGATAACCCCCCTCTGAGAATGCTAGGAAGGGGGTAAAGGAGATAACCCCCCACTCTGAGAATGCTAGGAGGGGGTAAAGGAGATAACCCCCCCCCCCCTTTGAGAATGCTAGGAGGGGGTAAAGGAGATAACCCCCCCTTTGAGAATGCTAGGAAGGGGTTAAGGAGATAACCCCTCTCTCTGAGAATGCTAGGAGGGGGTAAAGGAGATAACCCCCCTCTGAGAATGCTAGGAGGGGGGTAAGGAGATAACCCCCCTCTGAGAATGCTAGGAGGGGGTAAAGGAGATAACCACCTTCCGAGAATGCTAGGAGGGGGTAAAGGAGATAACCCCCCCTTCCGAGAATGCTAGGAGGGGGTAAAGGAGATAACCCCCCACTCTGAGAATGCTAGGAGGGGGTAAAGGAGATAAGCCCCCCCCCCTTTGAGAATGCTAGGAGGGGGTAAAGGAGATAACCCCCCCTCTGAGAATGCTAGGAGGGGGGTAAGGAGATAACCCCCCTCTGAGAATGCTAGGAGGGGTTAAGGAGATAACCCCTCTCTCTGAGAATGCTAGGAGGGGGAAAGGAGATAACCCCCTTCCGAGAATGCTAGGAGGGGGTAAAGGAGATAACCACCCCTCTGAGAATGCTAGGAGGGGGAAAGGAGATAACCCCCCTTTGAGAATGCTAGGAGGGGGTAAGGAGATAACCCCCCTCTGAGAATGCTAGGAAGGGGGTAAAGGAGATAACCCCCCACTCTGAGAATGCTAGGAGGGGGTAAAGGAGATAACCCCCTTCTGAGAATGCTAGGAGGGGGTAAAGGAGATAACCCCCCCTCTGAGAATGCTAGGAGGGGGGTAAGGAGATAACCCCCCTCTGAGAATGCTAGGAGGGGGAAAGGAGATAACCCCCCCCCCTTTGAGAATGCTAGGAGGGGGTAAGGAGATAACCCCCCACTCTGAGAATGCTAAGAGAGGTAGGGGAGATAACCCCCTTCCGAGAATGCTAGAAGGGGGTAAAGGAGATAACCCCCCCCCCTTCCGAGAATGATAGGAGGGGGTAAAGGAGATAACCCCCCCCCCCTTTGAGAATGCTAGGAGGGGGTAAGGAGAGAACCCCCCTCTGAGAATGTTAGGAGGGGGTAAGGAGATAACCCCCACTCTGAGAATGCTAGGAGGGGGTAAGGAGATAACCCCCCTCTGAGAATGTTAGGAGGGGGTAAGGAGATAACCCCCCACTCTGAGAATGCTAGGAGGGAGCGCATATTTCACGTACTTTTCAAGGACTTTTTTTTTAAAGCTTCTAAAAGAAAGGTGAAAGATATTACGTAACAATGGAAATTTTGAATTTCAATTGTTGAATAGATTTAAAATAATTGAATTGAAAAATTGATAAAAAATTTATTGAAACAAAATAAAATTCAGTCTTTTGACCCTCCCCCCTTTCGTCGCTCAGTCGGTAGCGCGCCAGGCTCGTAATCTGTAGTTCCCAGGTTCGAGTCCCAGCTGGGTCAGCGTTGAGATTTATCTCCGCAAAATTCCCCGCCCTGCCCACGGTCAGTAGGGGACACCGATGGGCTTGGAAAGGCCGCCGTCCGTCGGATGGGACGTTAAGCCGTGGCCCCGTGTGCGGAAGAGACATACCCTGTGCACGTTAAAGAACACGCTGGATGGCCTTGACGGGAGGCTACCATCTGTCTCCCAACAGCTGTTCCAGTGGGTCCCCTCCCCCAACCTTCTCTAAGCCTTCGGGGTCCTTTTGACCTGGCCATTTAGCCCATGGTGTGCAAAAAAGTGCCTCTCAGAGGTAAAACAACCCAACGTTAAAGATCACACTGGATGGCCTTGACGGGAGGCTACCATCTGTGTCCCAACAGCTGTTCCAGTGGGTCCCCCCTCAACCTTCTCTGAGCCTTCGGGGTCCTTTTGACCTGGCCATTTAGCCCATGGTGTGCAAAAAAGTGCCTCTCAGAGGTAAAACAACCCAACGTTAAAGATCACACTGGATGGCCTTGACGGGAGGCTACCATCTGTCTCCCAACAGCTCTTCCAGTGGGTCCCCTCCCCAAACCTTCTCTGAGCCTTCTTTATACACAAAAAATACTCGCTCAGAGAGAAATCACTTTCTCAACAAAACCATAAAACTTCGCCAACCAACTTTAAACAAGTATACACCCATCTAAAAATTAACCGTCAGCTTCTTATAATCCCTCCCCTTGTACTCCCCTCATCAGCAACTACTACTTCCAAATCCTCATCTCCTTCACCTTCTCATTCGTTAAGACACACAATAAAGAACTCACCCCCATCACCTATTCCGTTCAGTCATCCTCTTCCAATCCCCATTCAACAATATCCATCCCTTTGTTGACTCTCAAATTAAGGACCACGACCACCCCTCAAAGCGCACGAGCCAGAAATCGCATCCTCATCGCCACACTAACATCTCCACCCCCCCACTTTCCGCATCCTTTGCGTTCTTCAAAAGATATCCTCCCTCATCTTCCACCACCGCGATCGCTCATCCCTCCCACTCAACCCTCCCTCGCACGTGCGCGCAAAGAGCTCTCTCTCTCGCGCACACTTCTCCATCCGTCCATCCGTCCGTCCGTCCGATGTAAGATGGTCTGGGAAAACTGTTTACCATAATGTGCGTTCAGGAATTTTAATCAAGGTGCAGTAATAACTTGGAAGTCGTCTTTTCCTCCTATAGGTAAAAGCTATGACCTTCCGGGTCAGAGCCGCGCTGTCCGCACCCACCACTCCGAACTTACAACCCCCCCCCCCCACCACCACCACCACCACAAGCTTCCTACTGGTTCGGTGAACAAGACCCTTTCGTTAGTTTGTTATCCTTCCACCTTTCTATCTTTTAACCTCCCTCCTCCCGTCCTCTTTCTGTCTTATCCTTTACTGATGCTCTCTCCTCATCTCTCCGTACGCTCCGTACGCGTACGGAGTCATAATTACAGGCACAAAAACTGTAAATGTGAATAGTTTAGTGTGTTGTAATTAACAAAGGCACACACACACTCTGGGCAGTGGAATTCAGTATAGCTTGGTCGGATGAGTTTGGTAAAGCTGTGCCCATCTCCATCCTCCTCCTCATCTTCTTCTTATTTCTTTGCAGCTTCTTATTCTTGACTCCCGTAAGTAGAGGCAGGGGGGGAGAGTAAGATAGAGAGAGAGGAGGGGACGAAACACAGCGAGCGTGGCACGCGCGTCCAAAGCATTCTCCTCCGTTTTCTCGCGCGCTTCCTCCGCGTACTCCTCTCTCTCGGCTCATTCATTCACTCCTCCTCCACCTGAATGAGGGGAGTTCGCGGGGGGGGGGAGGAGTTTGCTATTATGTCGCAACTCTTCCCATCATTCCACGCGACTGGCTCTCCATAGCGCACGGGGGGGGGACGAATTCTCTTGATGAATAAAACATTGTCCCCATTGTGTTCGACAGTAATTAAATGTTTTCGCTGACTGCCAATGGCCGGCGACAGGAAGGCGGCCATGTTTGCACTGGCCAGAGACAAAAGGCCAACTCACACGGAAGGCAATAAATGAGGCTAGCCCATGCTCGCTCTACTCCCTCCTCATCCCAGCTTCTCCTCCTCCCCATCTCAACTTTTCCTCCTCCCCATCTCAACTTCCCCTCCTCCCCATCCCAGTTTCTCCTCCTCCCCATCTCAGCTTCTCCTACTCCTCCTCCCCATCTCAACTTTTCCTCCTCCCCATTTCAACTTCTCTTCCTCCTCCTCCTCCTCCTCCTCATTGCAACTTCTCCATCCTCATCCTCCTGGACACTGCCGGACAGAATAGGAACCTTCGACGATAAAAGCGAGGAAAACGCGGGAGAATATGGGAGGAGGGAGAGGAGGACGAGGAGGGGGGAGGATGTGCACCGCTGACAGCACGGCGATAGCCATAGATCATTAACACATCATATCATGCAACGGCGGACGGTGCCAACAATTGACGCCATCCCCTCCCCATTCTTCCTCTGCTTCCAAATGTCATCCCACCCGCATCCTCTCCCAATCTCCTTCCTCTCTGCCCCCTCCCCCCATCCTCTCTCCTTTTCTAAACTATTGCTAACCCTTAAAGTTTTCGTCCGACGAACCGGATTTTGCAAATCATCCGTGTCGCTTTATGCCCTAGTTGATGCTAGCCAGTCAGTCCTCGTGGTGACGAACAACAGGAATGGACCGTGCCGTCGTGCCTCGTGATTGGTTACAGACACAGAGCTGCCTCTCCGCACCAAAAGATAACTGATTCCCTCCCGCCGGATGTTGTGTTGCCGAGCTGGCCGCGGCCCCTGGCGAGAGCGAGCTTGCAGCGTCGCCTGGCGACCGTCGACAACGTGTCACGTCAGCCTGTCACACGACGACAACGTGTCTAAGGCACGTGACTGTGACAGCGGCGCCCGAATCTCCCTTCTCAACAGCACAACACCCACCACTCCCACCCCCTGCCCCGCCCCCCTTTGTTTATGAAGTCATTACCCAAATCTCTCTAAATGGTTCCTACTGAATCAGCAAGCTTTCGGGGACAGTTTGGTAAGACTTGATTTCTATACACTGACTCTATGGCATGACGTAGGCAATACAATTTTTATAGGATATCTAGTCAACATCTTCCTGGATTGCACACACACCTCGCACTGACTCCCCCACCCCCCACACATACCTCGCACTGACGCCCCCCCCCCCCAACACACACACATCTTTACTCAGTTGTCATATTATCGACCGATTCATGTTAAATATACATT
Organism: Ryuthela nishihirai; assembly: GCA_038380435.1. NCBI lineage: Eukaryota > Metazoa > Arthropoda > Arachnida > Araneae > Heptathelidae > Ryuthela > Ryuthela nishihirai. The sequence goes on from JAWZYU010000008.1 coordinate 7,318,696, forward strand.
ACATTGCTAAAAGTATTGCCAGTTCTAGTTAGGTTGTTTTACCTCTGAGCGGCACTTCTTTTTCACACCATGGGCTAAATGGCCAGGTCACAAGGACCCCGAAGGCTCAGAGAAGGTTGGGGGAGGGGACCCACTGGAATAGATGTTGGGAGACAGATGGTAGCCTCCCGTCAAGGTCATCCAGTGTGTTCTTTAACGTTAGGTTGGGTTGGGTTGTTTTACCTCTGAGCGGCACTTTTTTGCACACCATGGGCTAAATGGCCAGGTCACATGGACCCCGAAGGCTCAGAGAAGGTTGGGGGAGGGGACCCACTGAAACAGCTGTTGGGAGACAGATGGTATCCTCCCGTCAAGGACATCCAGTGTGTTCTTTAACGTTGAGTTGTTTTACCTCTGAGCGGCACTTTTTTGGACACCATGGGCTAAATGGCCAGGTCACATGGACCCCGAAGGCTCAGAGAAGGTTGGGGGAGGGGACCCAGTGGAACAGCTGTTGGGAGACAGATGGTATCCTCCCGTCAAGGCCATCCAGTGTGCTCTTTAACGTTGAGTTGTTTTACCTCTGAGCGGCACTTTTTTGCACACCATGGGCTAAATGGCCAGGTCACATGGACCCCGAAGGCTCAGAGAAGGTTGGGGGAGGGGACCCACTGGAACAGCTGTTGGGAGACAGATGGTATCCTCCCGTCAAGGCCATCCAGTGTGCTCTTTAACGTTGAGTTGTTTTACCTCTGAGCGGCACTTTTTTGCACACCATGGGCTAAATGGCCAGGTCACATGGACCCCGAAGGCTCAGAGAAGGTTGGGGGAGGGGACCCACTGGAACAGCTGTTGGGAGACAGATGGTAGCCTCCCGTCAGGCCATCCAGCGTGTTCTTTAACGGGGTTTGTTTTACCTCTGAGCGGCACTTTTTTGCACACCATGGGCTAAATGGCCAGGTCACATGGACCCCGAAGGCTCAGAGAAGGTTGGGGGAGGGGACCCACTGGAACAGCTGTTGGGAGACAGATGGTAGCCTCCCGTCAAGGCCATCCAGTGTGTTCTTTAACGTTGGGTTGTTTTACCTCTGAACGGCACTTTTTTGCACACCATGGGCTAAATGGCCAGGTCACATGGACCCCGAAGGCTCAGAGAAGGTTGGGGGAGGGGACCCACTGGAGCAACTGTTGGGAGACAGATGGTAGCCTCCCGTCAAGGCCATCCAGCGTGTTCTTTAACGTTGGGTTGTTTTACCTCTGAGCGGCACCTTTTTGCACAAAATGGGTTAAATGGCCAGGTCACAAGGACCCCGAGGGTTTAGACGAGATTGCGGTAGGGGACCCACTAGAACGCCAGTCGTATACAGATGGTAGCCTCCCGTCAAGGCCATCCAGTGTATTCTTTAATGTGCACAGGACTGACCATGGGCAGGGATAATACCATGGGCATAAATCTCAACGCTGACACAGCTGGGACTCGAACCTGGGAACTACAGATTACGAGCCTGGCGCGCACCGACTGAGCCACCCCCGCCCCACACTAACAATAGCAAAAAGAAATTAGATATTTTCGACTCTGTAACTGTCCTCCGTTAATGTAAAAAAAAAAACAAAAAAAATCTGCGGTATACGAGTAAGATTGATGAACAGAAAGTAGACGCAGAAGGCTTACGGAAAAGTTCAACAAGGGTCATATCTAGGTAATAGTCATTCTTGTAGAGTTTCAAGTTTTTTGTTTCTGTGACCTACCGTGACCCCTATTAAAGTCCCGGCATAAAGCACATTGTGCGGCGAACTATCATCAAGAACAGGGGAGCGTTGAAACCTCCTCCTCCTCAAAACTCATATTTCTTTGACGTAGATATTATTTTTTTCTCTTTTAAACGAGATCTCTATTTCTTTCTACAAGGTGAAAGTTGAAATTAGATGTGGATTTTGTCTAAATGAGGAATCGTACGAATGACTTAAGATTATTCTGTGCTTTTATTTTGTTTTTGTAAGTAGATATATGTGCAGTTATGTTTCCAGGATTGACTGTTTCAAAGGGGTGGATGGGGGGGGGGGGTCAGTCGGAAGCGCGCTAGGTTCGAGTCGCAGCTAGGTCAGCGTTGAGATTTATCTCCGCAAAACTCCCCGTCCTGCAAACGGTCAGTAGGGGACACCGATGGGCTTGGAAAGGCCTTCGTCCGTCGGATGGGACGTTAAGCCGTGGCCCCGTGTGCGGGAGAGCCATACCCTGTGCACGATAAAGACACGCTGGATGGTCTTGACTGGATGCTATCATCTGTCTCCCAACAGCTGTTCCAGTGGGTCCCCTTCCCCAACCTTCTCTGAGCCTTCGGGGTCCTTGTGACCTGGCCATTTAGCCCATGGTGTGCAAAAAAGTGCCGCTCAGAGGTAAAACAACCCAATGTTAAAGAACACGCTGGATGGCCTTGACGGGAGGCTACCATCTGTCTCCCAACAGCTGTTCCAGTGTGTCCCCTTCCCGAACCTTCTCTGAGCCTTCGGGGTCCTTGTGACCTGGCCATTTATCCCATGGTATGCAAAAAAGTCCCTCTCAGAGATAAAACAACCCAACATTAAAGAACACACTGGGTGCCCTTAACAGGAGGCTACCATCTGTCTCCCAACAGCTGTTCCAGTGAGATCCCTCCCCAAACATTCCTTGGATCATTGGGGCCCTTGTACACAGGATTTCATCTAATCTATACAAGGGGTACGCCAGTTACATAGTTACATACACATTTCCAGAGGGTACGTGAAGCATAAAAGGTTGAGAACCACTGTTATAGATAATACTTTTGAAAAATAAATTTGAATTAAAAAAAATAATGTTTAAATTTCAGTTACGTCATTCATTACGTAAAAGATCGATCAACTGATTACCTCAGGTGTGTTTTTCTTAAAGTCCCTGCTAAGGTCGACGAGCTTTTTTCTCGAGCTGTCACTTTCATCTTGTCTGTTGGCCAGTTCTGTAGCAGTAACATCAAGTTCTTTCTGCAAGAAAAAGGAATCACAAATTATATTAATCACTATTTTACTACATTCGATGTTTATTTCAGAGTGCATAGCTACTATAGATACAATTGACCAATAAATAGAGACTTACCTCCGCAAAACTCCCCGCCCTGCTCACGGTCAGTAGGGGACACCGATGGGCTTGGAAAGGACGTCGTCCGTCGGATGGGACGTTAAACCGTAGCCCCGTGTGTGAGAGAGAGCCATACCCTGTGTACGAAAAAGATTACTCTGGATGGCCTTGACGGGAGGCTACCCTCTGTCTCCCAACAGCTATTCCAGTGGGTCCCCTCCCCTAACCTCTGAGCCTTTGGGGTCCTTGTGACCTGGACATTTAGCCCATGATGTTAAAAAAAAGCACTACGAAGAAGTAAAACAACCCACCCTAGGAGAGCCATACCCTGTGCACGTTAAACAACACACTGGATGGCCTTGACGGGAGGCTACCATTTGTCTCCCAACAGCTGTTCCAGTGGGTCCCCTCCTCCAACCTTCTCTGAGGCTTCGGGGTCCATGCGACCTAGCCATTTAGCCCGTTGTGTGCCAAAAAAGTGCCGGTCAGAGGTAAAACAATCCAACGTTAAAGAACACACTGGATGGCCTTAGCGGGAGGCTACCATCTGTCTCCCAACAGCTGTTCCAGTGGGTCCCCTCCCCCAACCTTCTCTGAGCCTTCGGGGTCCATGCGACCTGGCCATTTAGCCCGTTGTGTGAAAAAAAATGCCACTCAGAGGTAAAACAACCCAACGTTAAAGAACACACTGGATGGCCTTGACGGGAGGCTACCATCTGTCTCCCAACAGCTGTTCCAGTGGGTCCCCTCCCCCAACCTTCTCTGAGCCTTCGGGGTCCTTGTGGCCTGGCCATTTAGTGTGTAAAAAAGTGCTGCTCAGAGGTAAAACAACCCAACGTTAAAGAACACACTGGATGGCCTTGACGGGTGGCTACCATCTGTCTCCCAACAGCTATTCCAGTGGGTCCCCTCCCCCAACTTTCTCTGATCCTTCGGGGTCCATGCGACCTGACCATTTAGCCCATGGTGTGCAAAAAAGTGTTGCTGAGAGGAAAACAATGTAACCCTTATAAAAAAAAAGACTTAATTTAAAGATAACTATATTTTTGTCCTTCAAATATTTCCTAGTTCATAATTTTTGCTCTGATTTTTCTCACACTGTAAAATAACTCTGTGCTACTACTCCCATCATCTGATTTTCTTTCTGCCAAAAAACGCGCACCTCTCTAAATGAGCCAACCCCCCCCCCCACCCCCCCTCGCGCTTAACGTCATAAACAAGAAAGCACGCCACGAAATCGTTTATTTGAAAATATTTTTGTACAAAAAAAAATATATATATAAAAGCTACCGAAGAAAATTCAAACGACTTAGTTTGGAATTCGTACCGCCTCTTTTCAAAAATCTTTGCTGTACTAATCGCAATCCATCCTCTTCCTACTCTCCTTCTGACTCCCCCCCCCTTTCATCCTCCCACTCCCCCATACGTTTTCTTTTGAAAAAAAAATTTTTTTCATCTCCAACGTTAATGAAGACGTCAGTTCTGTGAGCTAAAAATAAATGGACTGGTAACTATAACGTCGTTTTGATTCCTACACGGAAAACCGTTTTCCTGAAAAGCACATCCCAAGAATTGCTGCATTAAAATTCACAAAAGGCTCCTTTATGCGTCCCCCCCCCCCACCCTCTTACACACCCCCTCATTTTCTTGCCGCCGATCGTGAGGTTAGAGGGTGTTGGCGGTGAAGAGGGACACTTCTTTCTGACTTTTTAAAAAAAAAAAAGCCGAAAAGGAACTCGTAATCCTTATATACATTGCAATGTAAAACTTTTTAGAAAGGAAAAAAAAAAAATGAGAAAAAGAACACCATTTTTTGCGTCGTTCTGGGGACTTGACAGTTCGGTGAGTTTTACTTGATGGAATTTTTCGCAGGGGAGGGTCAGAAAAGAGCGATTTCGCGCCACACGCGCGCGTTTTTCGTCTCGTTACGTGAAATGCTGTTTGTTGGGCAAAAAAAAAAAAGGAAAAATCCTATTTACCAATAAGAGGAAGAATAAAATAAAAGAAAAAAAAATAAAAAAAAATTTAAAAAAAATTATTTTAGCCTTTTCCCATTTCTGCAACAGTGCAGGAATGCTCGCGCGATGGCTCTGAACCGCGCGGTATGCGTTTCTGAGTGCGTGACATTGTTGCCTTTTGCGGTGTTGCCATATTGGGAAGTTTTAACTTTTAAAGAAAACTTATTCCGTCAGCAAAGGCCACTCTATCAAGCTACCTAGCCAAGAACAATATGAAGCAAGTTGAATGCGAGAGATTTCGCCAATAGCTTGAAAACCGTGGGCTTGGAAGTGAAAGGGGGAGGGTGTAGATGAGGAGGGGGGTGGGGGTGGGGGGTGGAAGAAAACGAGGGGGGTATATGTGGAATCTTCTAGAAGAAAATTAGTTTGGGAAACTACCAGCGTAAATACATCTTCGGGAGTTCATTCTGCTCTAATATTCCTGTAATTCTATGGAGTTTGCGTGTTTCAAGTATGAAATGGCTTTTTGCTCAAGTGTGTGTCTGGCCAGATCGAGTTTTGGGGGAAGTGCGTAGAGGAATCTCTCTAATCCGCTTCTCTGCTGTGCGGTCTATTCTTCAAGGGAGTGTGCTACTGCGCGTAATTTTGAATGCTTTACCTGATGTTGTTGTTGTTCTTTGCTGTTGTTTATCAAGTTTTGATTCGGCGCGTGCGTTTTGTGCTACGAGACAGAGAGAGAGAATGAATTTTTGAATTTTCGGGAAATGAGATGGGTTAGGAGGAAGGGAAATTAATTAAAATGCAAATTGGGCCACGTGATGACCTAGGTTCGGTAACTGATAAGATCATTTACATGTTTTGCAGTTAATGTGAATTGTTGCGTATTGGGTTGTTTTACCTCTGAGCGGCACTTTTTTTGCAAACCATGGGTTAAATGGTCAGGTTACAACGACCCCGAAGGCTCAGAGAAGGTTGGGGGAGGGGACCCACTGGAACAGCTGTTGGGAGACAGATGGTAGCCTCCCGTCAAGGTCATTCAGTGTGTTCTTTAACGTTGGGTTGTTTTACATCTGAGCGGGAATTTTTTGCACACCATGGGCTAAATGGCCATGTCACAAGGACCCCGAAGGCTCAGAGATGATTGACGGAGGGGACCCACTGGAACAGCTGTTGGGAGACGACAGATGGTAGTCTGCTATTAAGGTCATCTAGTGTGTTCTTTAACCTGCGCAGGGTATGGCTTTCCCTACGGACGCTACCAAGGGGTCGGGGTACTCAGTCGGTGCCAGATTAATTTCCACATCCTGAGTTATCTGCAGTTCTCAGGTTCGAGTCCTAGTTAGGTCAGCGTTGAGATTTATCTCTGCAAAAATCGCCGCCCTGCCCACGGTCAATAGGGGACACCGATGGGCTTGGAAAGACCGCCGTCCGTCGGATGGGACGTTAAGCCGTGGCCCTGTGTGCGGGAGAGCCATACCCTGTGCGTTAAAGAACACGCTGGATGGCCTTGACGGGAGGCTACCATCTGTCTCCCAACAGCTGTTCCAGTGAGTCCCCTCCCCCAACCTTCTCTGAGCCTTCTGGGTCCTTGTGATCTGGCCATTTAGCCCATTTTGTGCAAAAAAGTGCCGCTCAGAGGTAAAACAACCCAACGTTAAAGAACACGCTGGATGGCCTTGACGGGAGGCTACCATCTGTCTCCCAACAGCTGTTCCAGTGGGTCCCCTCCCCCAACCTTCTCTGAGCCTTCGGGGTCAACGTGACCTGGCCATTTAGCCCATTTTGTGCAAACAAGTGCCCCTCAGAGGTAAAACAACCCAACGTTAAAGAACATGCTGGATGGCCTTGACGGGAGGCTACCATCTGTCTCCCAACAGCTGTTCCAGTGAGTCCCCTCCCCCAACCTTCTCTGAGCCTTCGGGGTCCTTGTGACCTGGCCATTTAGCCCATTTTGTGCAAAACAGTGCCGCTCAGAGGTAAAACAACTCAACGTTAAAGAACACGCTGAATGGCCTTGACGGGAGACTACCATCTGTCTCCCAACAGCTGTTCCAGTGGGTCCCCTCCCCCAACCTTCTCCGAGCCTTCGGGGTCTTTGCGACCTGGCCATTTATCCAATTGTGTGCAAATAAAAAATGCCATTCTGAGTTGAAAATTCGAAACAAACTCTAGCGAGCTTTAACGACGACATTTCAAAATAATCGAAGATTTAGATGTGAACAGTTATTAATAGTTATAAAAAAAACTGTTTCTATTTATGTCTTAACATAAAAAAATAATTCTATACAAATAGACAGATGGTAACAGGAGATGAGAAAAGAGTAGAAAAAGCTATTCTCTTTTTAAAAAAGAGTGACTTCTTTAATCGTGAAGAAAAGCTTTGCGAATGCTGTAAACCGAAGCCAGCCACCCAGCGACAGACAATTCCCACAGAATGAATGAACTCTGCGAACAAATAAGTGGGTCAAGGGTCAACAAAGGCTGCCGAAGACGAGGCGACCACGACTACACCGACTTGAAGTGGAAGGTCAACATGACAAGCGGTTGAGAATCTTTCGGCGTCTTTGAAAAAAGGCCGTTACGGAGAAAAGACTCGCAGCAAATTGGAAGGTGGGAAGTTACCCAGTAAAGTGGTGGGAGGGAAGATTACCGAGCAAATTGGTGGGTGGGAAGTTACCGAGTAAAGTGGAAGGTGGGAAGTTACCGAGCAAATTGGAGGGTAGGAAGTTACCAACTAAAGTGGTGGGAGGGAAGATACCGAGCAAATTGGTGGATGGGAAATTACCTAGTAAACTAGAGGGTGGGAAGATACCCAATAAAGTGGTGGGAGGGAAGATTACCGAGCAAATTGGTGAGTGGGAAGTTATCGAGTAAAGTGGAGAGTGGAAGTTACCGAGCAAATTGGAGGGTAGGAAGTTACCCACTAAAGTGGTGGGAGGGAAGATACCGAGCAAATTGGTGGATGGGAAGTTACCGAGTAAAGTGCAGGGTGGGAAGTTACCCAGTAAAATGGTGGGAGGGAAGATACCGAGCAAATTGGTCGATGGGATGTTACCGAGTAAAGTGGAGGGCGGGAAGTTACCCAGTAAAATGGTGGGAGGGAAGATACCGAGCAAATTGGTCGATGGGATGTTACCGAGTAAAGTGGAGGGCGGGAAGTTACCCAGTAAAATGGTGGGAGGGAAGATACCCAGTAAAGTGGTGGGAGGGAAGATACCGAGCAAATTGGTGGGTGGGAAGTTACCGAGTAAAGTGGAGGGTGGGAAGTTACCGAGTAAAGTGGAGGGTGGGAAGTTACCCAGTAAAATGGTGGGAGGGAAGATACCCAGTAAAGTGGTAGGAGGGAAGATCCCGAGCAAATTGGTGGGTGGGAAGTTACCGAGTAAAGTGGAGGGTGGGAAGTTACCGAGCAAATTGGAGGGTAGGAAGTTACCCAGTAAAGTGGTGGGAGGGAAGATACCGAGCAAATTGGTCGATGGGAAGTTATTGAGTCAAGTGGAGGGTGGGAAGTTACCCAGTCAAGTGGTGGGAGGGAAGATACCGAGCAAATTGGTCGATGGGATGTTACCGAGTAAAGTGGAGGGCGGGAAGTTACCCAGTAAAATGGTGGGAGGGAAGATACCCAGTAAAGTGGTGGGAGGGAAGATACCGAGCAAAGTGGTGGGTGGGAAGTTACCGAGTAAAGTGGAGGGTGGGAGTTACCCAGTAAAATGGTGGGAGGGAAGATACCGAGTAAAGTGGTGGGAGGGAAGATACCGAGCAAATTGGTGGGTGGGAAGTTACCGAGTAAAGTGGAGGGTGGGAAGTTACCCAGTAAAATGGTGGGAGGGAAGATACCCAGTAAAGTGGTGGGAGGGAAGATACCGCGCAAATTGGTGGGTGGGAAGTTACCGAGTAAAGTGGAGGGTGGGAAGTTACCGAGCAAATTGGAGGGTAGGAAGTTACCAACTAAAGTGGTGGGAGGGAAGATACCGAGCAAATTGGTGGATGGGAAATTACCTAGTAAACTAGAGGGTGGGAAGATACCCAATAAAGTGGTGGGAGGGAAGATTACCGAGCAAATTGGTGGGTGGGAAGTTACCGAGTAAAGTGGAGGGTGGGAAGTTACCCAGTAAAATGGTGGGAGGGAAGATACCCAGTAAAGTGGTGGGAGGGAAGATACCGAGCAAATTGGTGGGTGGGAAGTTACCGAGTAAAGTGGAAGGTGGGAAGTTACCGAGCAAATTGGAGGGTAGGAAGTTACCCAGTAAAGTGGTGGGAGGGAAGATACCGAGCAAATTGGTCGATGGGAAGTTATTGAGTCAAGTGGAGGGTGGGAAGTTACCCAGTCAAGGGTTGGGTTGTTTTACCTCTGAGCGGCACTTTTTTGCACACCATGGGCTAAATGGCCAGGTCACATGGACCCCGAAGGCTCAGAGAAGGTTGGGGGAGGGGACCCACTGGAACAGCTGTTGGGAGACAGATGGTAGCCTCCCGTCAAGGCCATCCAGCGTGTTCTTTAACGTGCACAGGGTATGGCTCTCCCGCACACGGGACCACGGCTTAACGTCCCATCCGACGGACGGCGGCCTTCCCAAGCCCATCGGTGTCCCCTACTGACCGTGGGCAGGGCGGGGAATTTTGCGGAGATAAATCTCAACGCTGACCCAGCTGGGACTCGAACCTGGGAACTACAGATTACGAGCCTGGCACGCTACCACCCAGTCAAGTGGTGGGAGGGAAGATACCGAGCAAATTGGTCGATGGGATGTTACCGAGTAAAGTGGAGGGCGGGAAGTTACCCAGTAAAATGGTGGGAGGGAAGATACCCAGTAAACTGGTGGGAGGGAAGATACCGAGCAAAGTGGTGGGTGGGAAGTTACCGAGTAAAGTGGAGGGTGGGAGTTACCCAGTAAAATGGTGGGAGGGAAGATACCGAGTAAAGTAGTGGGAGGGAAGATACCGAGCAAATTGGTGGGTGGGAAGTTACCGAGTAAAGTGGAGGGTGGGAAGTTACCCAGTAAAATGGTGGGAGGGAAGATACCCAGTAAAGTGGTGGGAGGGAAGATACCGAGCAAATTGGTGGGTGGGAAGTTACCGAGTAAAGTGGAGGGTGGGAAGTTACCGAGCAAATTGGAGGGTAGGAAGTTACCAACTAAAGTGGTGGGAGGGAAGATACCGAGCAAATTGGTGGATGGGAAATTACCTAGTAAACTAGAGGGTGGGAAGAAACCCAATAAAGTGGTGGGAGGGAAGATTACCGAGCAAATTGGTGGGTGGGAAGTTACCGAGTAAAGTGGAGGGTGGGAAGTTACCCAGTAAAATGGTGGGAGGGAAGATACCCAGTAAAGTGGTGGGAGGGAAGATACCGAGCAAATTGGTGGGTGGGAAGTTACCGAGTAAAGTGGAAGGTGGGAAGTTACCGAGCAAATTGGAGGGTAGGAAGTTACCAACTAAAGTGGTGGGAGGGAAGATACCGAGCAAATTGGTGGATGGGAAATTACCTAGTAAACTAGAGGGTGGGAAGATACCCAATAAAGTGGTGGGAGGGAAGATTACCGAGCTAATTGGTGAGTGGGAAGTTACCGAGTAAAGTGGAGAGTGGAAGTTACCGAGCAAATTGGAGGGTAGGAAGTTACCCACTAAAGTGGTGGGAGGGAAGATACCGAGCAAATTGGTGGATGGGAAGTTACCGAGTAAAGTGCAGGGTGGGAAGTTACCCAGTAAAATGGTGGGAGGGAAGATACCGAGCAAATTGGTCGATGGGATGTTACCGAGTAAAGTGGAGGGCGGGAAGTTACCCAGTAAAATGGTTGGAGGGAAGATACCCAGTAAAGTGGTGGGAGGGAAGATACCGAGCAAATTGGTGGGTGGGAAGTTACCGAGTAAAGTGGAGGGTGGGAAGTTAACGAGTAAAGTGGAGGGTGGGAAGTTACCCAGTAAAATGGTGGGAGGGAAGATACCCAGTAAAGTGGTAGGAGGGAAGATCCCGAGCAAATTGGTGGGTGGGAAGTTACCGAGTAAAGTGGAGGGTGGGAAGTTACCGAGCAAATTGGAGGGTAGGAAGTTACCCAGTAAAGTGGTGGGAGGGAAGATACCGAGCAAATTGGTCGATGGGAAGTTATTGAGTCAAGTGGAGGGTGGGAAGTTACCCAGTCAAGTGGTGGGAGGGAAGATACCGAGCAAATTGGTCGATGGGATGTTACCGAGTAAAGTGGAGGGCGGGAAGTTACCCAGTAAAATGGTGGGAGGGAAGATACCCAGTAAAGTGGTGGGAGGGAAGATACCGAGCAAAGTGGTGGGTGGGAAGTTACCGAGTAAAGTGGAGGGTGGGAGTTACCCAGTAAAATGGTGGGAGGGAAGATACCGAGTAAAGTGGTGGGAGGGAAGATACCGAGCAAATTGGTGGGTGGGAAGTTACCGAGTAAAGTGGAGGGTGGGAAGTTACCCAGTAAAATGGTGGGAGGGAAGATACCCAGTAAAGTGGTGGGAGGGAAGATACCGAGCAAATTGGTGGGTGGGAAGTTACCGAGTAAAGTGGAGGGTGGGAAGTTACCGAGCAAATTGGAGGGTAGGAAGTTACCCAGTAAAGTGGTGGGAGGGAAGATACCGAGCAAATTGGTCGATGGGAAGTTACTGAGTCAAGTGGAGGGTGGGAAGTTACCCAGTCAAGTCGTGGGAGGGAAGATACCGAGCAAATTGGTCGATGGGATGTTACCGAGTAAAGTGGAGGGCGGGAAGTTACCCAGTAAAATGGTGGGATGGAAGATACCCAGTAAAGTGGTGGGAGGGAAGATACCGAGCAAATTGGTGGGTGGGAAGTTACCAAGTAAAGTGGAGGGTGGGAAGTTACCCAGTAAAATGGTGGGAGGGAAGATACCCAGTAAAGTGGTGGGAGGGAAGATACCGAGCAAATTGGTGGGTGGGAAGTTACCGAGTAAAGTGGAGGGCGGGAAGTTACCCAGTAAAATGGTGGGAGGGAAGATACCCAGTAAAGTGGTGGGAGGGAAGATACCGAGCAAATTGGTGGGTGGGAAATTACCGAGTAAAGTGGAGGGCGGGAAGTTACCCAGTAAAATGGTGGGAGGGAAGATACCCAGTAAAGTGGTGGGAGGGAAGATACCGAGCAAATTGGTGGGTGGGAAATTACCGAGTAAAGTGGAGGGTGGGAAGTTACCCAGTGAAATGGTGGGAGGGAAGATACCCAGTAAAGTGGTGGGAGGGAAGATACCGAGCAAATTAGTGGATGGGAAGTTACCTAGTAAACTGGAGGGTTGGAAGTTACCGAGTCAAGTGGAGGGTGGGAAGTTACCCAGTAAAGTGGTGGGAGGGAAGATACCGAGCAAATTGGTGGGTGGGAAGTTACCGAGTAAAGTGGAGGGTGGGAAGTTATCCAGTAAAATGGTGGGAGGGAAGATACCCAGTAAAGTGGTGGGAGGGAAGATACCGAGCAAATTGGTGGGTGGGAAGTTACCGAGTAAAGTGGAGGGCGGGAAGTTACCCAGTAAAATGGTGGGAGGGAAGGTACCCAGTAAAGTGGTGGGAGGGAAGATACCGAGCAAATTAGTGGATGGGAAGTTACCTAGTAAACTGGAGGGTTGGAAGTTACCGAGTCAAGTGGAGGGTGGGAAGTTACCCAGTAAAGTGGTGGGAGGGAAGTTACCGAGCAAATTGGTGGATGGGATGTTACCGAGTAAAGTTACCCAGTAAAATGGTGGGAGGGAAGATACCCAGTAAAGTTGTGGGAGGGAAGATACCCAGTAAAGTTGTGGGAGGGAAGATACCGAGCAAATTGGTGGGTGGGAAGTTACCCAGTAAAGTAGTGGGAAGGAAGACACCGAGCAAATTGGTGGATGGGAAGTTACCTAGTAAACTAGAGGGTGGGAAGTTACCCAATGAAGTGGTGGGAGGGAAGATTACCGAACAAATTGGTGAGTGGGAAGTTACCGAGTAAAGTGGAGGGTGCAAAGTTACCTAGTAAACTGGAGGGTGGGAAGTTACTGAGGAAACATGAGGTTGAGAAGTTACCGAGTAAAGTGGAGGGTGGGAAGTTACTGAGAAAAGGGAATGGGAAGTTACAAAACCCGTTGGACGTAGGAAGTTTCAGAACACTCTGGAAAGTGTGAAATTACAAAGCAAACCGGAGGGTGGATGTTACATATCCAAATGGTGGGTTTGAAGTTGTTAAGAAAACTGGAACGTGGGAATTTACGAAGCAGACTTGACAGTGGAAGTTACCAATTTGGTGGTTGTGAAATTATGAAGCATTAATTAGCAGTATGTGCGTGAAGGTACCAACGACAAAGGCGGGTCATCGCAAACTAGACTGCGCATGCTCCGACTTTTTACGAACCATTCCTCTGTTTCTGGGAATATTTTTGTGTTTAAGACATTAAAATATGCGAAAACGTTTAAAACGTTTTTTACCTCTGAAGGCACTTTTTTACACACAATGGGCTAAACGGCCAGGTCACATGGACCATGAAGGCTCAGAGAAGGTTGGGGGAGGGGGCCCACTGGAATAGGTGTTGGGAGACAGATGGTAGTCTTCCGTCAAGGCCATCCAGTATGTTCTTTAACGTGCACAGGGTATGGCTCTCCGGCATAGGGGGTGGCGGGGGTGGCTCAGTCGGTAGCGCGCCAGGCTCGTAATCTGTACGCCATACCCTGTGCACGTTGAAGAACATGCTGGATGGCCTTGACGGGAGGCTACCATCTGTCTCCCAACAGCTGTTCCAGTGGGTCCCCTCCCCCAACCTTCTCTGAGCCTTCGGGTTCCATGTGGCTTGGCCATTTAGCCCATGGTGTGCAAAAAAGTGCCGCTCAGAGGTAAAAACAATCCAATCCAGCATACGGGGCCACGGCTTAACGTCCCATCCGACGGACGGAGGCCTTTCCAAACCCATCGGTGTCCCCTACTGACCGTGAAGGGCGGGGAGTTTTGCGGAGATAAATCTCAATGCTGAGTCAGCTATGACTCGAACCTGGGAACTGCACATTACGAGCATGGCGCGCACCCGACTGAGTCAGCCCATGTTAAGCATGGGAAAGCTAAATCAGAAATTAATTAATAGTGTTTCACATCTTGAAGCATTTATAATACTGAACATCTCAAAAATTAAATTAAAAATCTAAATCAAGTCTAAGTCTTTAATTTCAGTAATATTTTCCCAGGATTTGATGAGTAGCAATGGATAAAATATAGTGAAGGTTTCGTTAATGTTAATTGGAAAACAATTTGATATAAAAAAAAATTATTCTCAGAGAGGGGTGTTAAAAACTTCACAGGTATTAAGTAATATTGTGGCATAATTAGCATAAATGCTGAGAGGCGATTTTTAGTAAACTTTAAAAAAGGAGAGGGGGAAGTACCCGTATGTCACCCCTTCCTAGTTCCACCACTGGCTGCAGTCATACGTCTGCTCATGAACGGTCTGGGTATCTTTGTACGTTGGTACCAGTTTATTAAAAGTCCCTTGGCAACATCGAAATTTATGAACAAAGTTCCTTTACAGCATTGACATTTATTAATTAAGTCCCTTGGCACCATGGAATTTCATGCATAAAGTCCCTTGGCATCATTGAAATTTATTAACAAAGTCCCTTGGCATTATTAAAATTCGTGCACGAAGTCTCATGGCTTCATCGAAATTTATGTACAAAGTCCGTTGTCACCAGCAATTTTTATGCGCAAAGTCCCTTGGCACCATTGAATTTCATGCACACCCTTGTCACTATTGAATTTCAGGCACACACTTGTCACTATTGATTTCAGGCACACCCTTGTCACTATTGAATTTCATGCACATCCTTGTTACTATTGAATTTCAGGCACACCCTTGTCACTATTGATTTCAGGCACCTCCTTGTCACTATTGATTTCAGGCACACCCTTGTCACTATTGATTTCAGGCACACCCTTGTCACTATTGAATTTCATGCACACCCTTGTCACTATTGAATTTCAGGCACATCTTTGTCACTATTGAATTTCAAGCACACCCTTCTCACTATTGATTTCAGGCACAAACTTGTCACTATTGAATTTCAGGCACACCCTTGTCACTATTGAATTTCAGGCACACCCTTGTCACTATTGATTTCAGGCACACCCTTGTCACTATTGAATTTCATGCACATCCTTGTCACTATTGAATTTCAGGCACACCCTTGTCACTATTGATTTCAGGCACACCCTTGTCACTATTGAGTTCATGCACACCCTTGTCACTATTGAATTTCAGGCACACCCTTGTCACTATTGATTTCAGGCACACCCTCGTCACTATTGAATTTCAGGCACACCCTTGTCACTATTGATTTCAGGCACACCATTGTCACTATTGATTTCAGGCACCTCCTTGTCACTATTGATTTCAGGCACACCCTTGTCACTATTGATTTCACGCACACCCTTGTCACTATTGAATTTCATGCACACCCTTGTCACTATTGAATTTCAGGCAACCCTTCTCACTATTGATTTCAGGCACAAACTTGTCACTATTGAATTTCAGGCACACCCTTGTCACTATTGAATTTCAGGCACACCCTTGTCACTATTGAATTTCAGGCACACCCTTGTCACTATTGAATTTCAGGCACACCCTTGTCACTATGGAATTTCAGGCACACCCTTGTCACTATTGAATTTCAGGCACACCCTTGTCACTATTGAATTTCAGGCACACCCTTGTCACTATTGAATTTCAGGCACACCCTTGTCACTATTGAATTTCAGGCCATCTTTGTCACTATTGAATTTCAGGCACACCCTTGTCACTATTGAATTTCAGGCACACCCTTGTCACTATTGAATTTCAGGCACACCCTTGTCACAATTGAATTTCAGGCACAACCTTGTCACTATTGAATTTCAGGCACACCCTTGTCACTATTGAATTTCATGCACACCCTTGTCACTATTGAATTTCAGGCCATCTTTGTCACTATTGAATTTCAGGCACACCCTTCTCACTATTGTATTTCAGGCACACCCTTGTCACTATTGAATTTCAGGCACAACCTTGTCACTATTGAATTTCAGGCACACCCTTGTCACTATTGAATTTCATGCACACCCTTGTCACTATTGAATTTCAGGCCATCTTTGTCACTATTGAATTTCAGGCACACCCTTCTCACTATTGATTTCAGGCACAAACTTGTCACTATTGAATTTCAGGCACACCCTTGTCACTATTGATTTCAGGCACACCCTTGTCACTATTGAATTTCAGGCACACCCTTGTCACTACTGAATTTCAGGCACAACCTTGTCACTATTGAATTTCAGGCACACCCTTGTCACTATTGAATTTCATGCACACCCTTTTCACTATTGAGTTCATGCACACCCTTGTCACTATTGAATTTCATGCACACCCTTGTCACTATTGAATTTCAGGCCATCTTTGTCACTATTGAATTTCAGGCACACCCTTGTCACTATTGATTTCAGGCACAAACTTGTCACTATTGAATTTCAGGCACACCCTTGTCACTATTGAATTTCAGACACAACCTTGTCACTATTGAATTTCAGGCACACCCTTGTTACTATTGATTTCAGCCACACCCTTGTCACTATTGAATTTCAGGCACACCCTTGTCACTATTGAATTTCAGGCACACCCTTGTCACTATTGATTTCAGGCACACCCTTGTCACTATTGAATTTCATGCACATCCTTGTCACTATTGAATTTCAGGCACACCCTTGTCACTATTGATTTCAGGCACACCCTTGTCACTATTGATTTCAGGCACACCCTTGTCACTATTGATTTCAGGCACACCCTTGTCACTATTGAGTTCATGCACACCCTTGTCACTATTGAGTTCATGCACACCCTTGTCACTATTGAATTTCAGGCACACCCTTGTCACTATTGATTTCAGGCACACCCTTGTCACTATTGATTTCAGGCACCTCCTTGTCACTATTGATTTCAGGCACACCCTTGTCACTATTGATTTCAGGCACACCCTTGTCACTATTGAATTTCATGCACACCCTTGTCACTATTAAATTTCAGGCACACCCTTCTCACTATTGATTTCAGGCACAAACTTGTCACTATTGAATTTCAGGCCATCTTTGTCACTATTGAATTTCAGGCACACCCTTGTCAGTATTGAATTTCAGGCACACCCTTGTCAGTATTGAATTTCAGGCACACCCTTGTCACTATTGAATTTCAGGCACACCCTTGTCACTATTGAATTTCAGGCACCTCCTTGTCACTATTGATTTCAGGAACACCCTTGTCACTATTGATTTCAAGCACACCCTTGTCACTATTGAATTTCATGCACACCCTTGTCACTATTGAATTTCAGGCCATCTTTGTCACTATTGGATTTCAGGCACACCCTTCACACTATTGATTTCAGGCACAAACTTGTCACTATTGAATTTCAGGCACACCCTTGTCACTATTGAATTTCAGGCACAACCTTGTCACTATTGAATTTCAGGCACACCCTTGTCACTATTGAATTTCAGGCCATCTTTGTCACTATTGAATTTCAGGCACACCCTTCTCACTATTGATTTCAGGCACAACCTTGTCACTATTGAATTTCAGGCACACCCTTGTCACTATTGAATTTCAGGCACAACCTTGTCACTATTGAATTTCAGGCACACCCTTCTCACTATTGAATTTCATGCACACCCTTGTCACTATTGAATTTCAGGCCATCTTTGTCAATATTGAATTTCAGGCACACCCTTCTCACTATTGATTTCAGGCACAAACTTGTCACTATTGTATTTCAGGCACACCCTTGTCACTATTGAATTTCAGGCACAACCTTGTCACTATTGAATTTCAGGCACACCCTTGTCACTATTTAATTTCATGCACACCCTTGTCAGTATTGAATTTCAGGCCATCTTTGTCACTATTGAATTTCAGGCACACCCTTCTCACTATTGATTTCAGGCACAAACTTGTCACTATTGAATTTCAGGCACACCCTTGTCACTATTGAATTTCAGGCACACCCTTGTCACTATTGAATTTCAGGCACACCCTTGTCACTATTGAATTTCAGGCACACCCTTGTCACTATTGATTTCAGGCACCTCCTTGTCACTATTGATTTCAGGCACACCCTTGATACTATTGAATTTCATGCACACCCTTGTCACTATTGAATTTCAGGCCATCTTTGTCACTATTGAATTTCAGGCACACCCTTATCACTATTGAGTTCATGCACACCCTTGTCACTATTGAATTTCAGGCACACCCTTGTCACTACTGAATTTCAGGCACAACCTTGTCACTATTGAATTTCAGGCACACCCTTGTCACTATTGAATTTCAGGCACACCCTTGTCACTATTGAGTTCATGCACACCCTTGTCACTATTGAATTTCATGCACACCCTTGTCACTATTGAATTTCAGGCCATCTTTGTCACTATTGAATTTCAGGCACACCCTTGTCACTATTGATTTCAGGCACAAACTTGTCACTATTGAATTTCAGGCATACCCTTGTCAATATTGAATTTCAGGCACAACCTTGTCACTATTGAATTTCAGGCACACCCTTGTCACTATTGATTTCAGGCACACCCTTGTCACTATTGAATTTCAGGCACACCCTTGTCACTATTGAATTTCAGGCACACCATTGTCACTATTGAGTTCATGCACACCCTTGTCACTATTGAATTTCAGGCACACCCTTGTCACTACTGAATTTCAGGCACAAACTTGTCACTATTGAATTTCAGGCATACCCTTGTCAATATTGAATTTCAGGCACAACCTTGTCACTATTGAATTTCAGGCACACCCTTGTCACTATTGATTTCAGGCACACCCTTGTCACTATTGAATTTCAGGCACACCCTTGTCACTATTGAATTTCAGGCACACCATTGTCACTATTGAGTTCATGCACACCCTTGTCACTATTGAATTTCAGGCACACCCTTGTCACTACTGAATTTCAGGCACAACCTTGTCACTATTGTATTTCAGGTACACCCTTGTCACTATTGAATTTCAGGCACACCCTTGTCACTATTGAATTTCAGGCACACCCTTGTCACTATTGAATTTCAGGCACACCCTTGTCACTATTGAATTTCAGGCACACCCTTGTCACTATTGAATTTCAGGCACACCCTTGTCACTATTGAATTTCAGGCACACCCTTGTCACTATTGAATTTCAGGCACAAAGTCTATTGGCACCACTGCCCCTTAGCCACAAAGTTCCTTGGCGTCACGGCGGTCGTGGCTCAGTCGGTGGTGCGCCAGGCTCATAATCTAGTTACCAGGTTCGAGTCCCAGCGGGTCAACGTCGAGATTTATCTCCGCAAAACTCCCCGCCCTACCCACGGTCAGTAGGGGACACCGACGGGTTTGGAAAGGCCGCCGTCCGTCGGATGGGGCGTTAAGCCGTTCCTATGTGTGCGGGACAGAGCCACACCCTGTGCACGTTAGAGAACACACTGGATGGCCTTGACGGGAGGCTACCATCTGTGTCCCAACAGCTGTTCCAGTGGGTTCCCTCCTCCAACCTTCTCTGAGCCCTCGGGGTCCATGTGACCTGATCATTTAGCCCATGGTGTGCAAAAAAGTGCCGCTCATAGGTAAAACAACCCAAAGTTAAAGAACACTCTGGATGGCCTTGACGGGAGGCTACCATCTGTCTCCTAACAGATGTTCCAGTGGGTCCTCTCCCCCAACCTTCTCTGAGCTTTCGGGGTCCATGTGACCTGACCATTTAGCCCATGGTGTGCAAAAAAGTGCCGCTCAGAGGTAAAACAACCCAACGTTAAAGAACACGCTGGATGGCCTTGATGGGAGGCTACCATCTGTCTCCCAACAGCTGTTCCAGTGGGTCCACTCCCCAAATCTTCTCTGAGCCTTCGGGGTCCTTGTGACCTGGCCATTTAGCCCATGGTGTGCAAAAAAGTGCCGCTCATAGGTAAAACAACCCAACGTTAAAGAACACGCTGGATGGCCTTGATGGGAGGCTACCATCTGTCTCCCAACAGCTGTTCCAGTGGGTCCTTTCCCCCAACCTTCTCTGAGCCTTCGGGGTCCATGTGACCTGGCCATTTAGACCATGGTGTGCAAAAAAGTGCCGCTCACAGGTAAAACAACCCAACGTTAAAGAACACTCTGGATGGCCTTGACGGGAGGCTACCATCTGTCTCCCAACAGGTGTTCCAGTGGGTCCCCTCCCCAAATCTTCTCTGAGCCTTCGGGGTCCTTGTGATCTGGCCATTTAGCCCATGGTGTGCAAAAAAGAGCCGCTCATAGGTAAAACAACCCAACGTTAAAGAACACTCTAGATGGCCTTGACGGGAGGCTACCATCTGTCTCCCAACAGCTGTTCCAGTGGGTCCTTTCCCCCAACCTTCTCTGAGCCTTCGGGGTCCTTGTGACCTGGCCATTTAGCCCATTGTGTGCACAAAAAAAAGTGCCTCTCAGAGTTTAAACAACCCAACCCCGCAGTCACATTTAAAAAAAACCTACCGTTGAATCTTCCTTAAAATCGACTCCACCATTCTGCAGCTCTCAGATGAAAGCTTGTGTCCCCCACCGAGGAGGCATCGTTGACCTCCACGGCCGTACCAACGACGTGATCATTAGCAAAGGTGGCAGCAGAAGGGGGAGACCACCCCGGTGTATCATTGGGCCTGGGAGGAGCCGGGCCACGTGGCCGCTCCGCCGCGAGGCACCAGGTGGGGACGTGGGGAGGGCACCTGATCGCAAACGCTCGCCTACAGTAGACCGGTGAAACCAGACTTTTTGTTTGGGGCCCGTACAAGTGGGCGCGAAAATATCCATAATGAGGGGTTTTTTTTTTTAGGTTCTTCGTACATTATCTGATGGCGATACAGTGTTGGACATCTTTTTAAAATGCTTCCCATTATTTTAATTAGTATCGATAGGTGTGGCTGATTAAGATTGTCAATTATTTAGTTAGAAGTAAATTGCTGTTGACACGTCAGATTTTTTATTTCCTTTTTTCGAGATTCTAACTTTGAAGCTGTATAACTTCTAAAATAGGACACCGATGGGCTTGGAAAGGCCGCCGTCCGTCGGATGGGACGTTAAGCCGTGGCCCCGTGTGCGGGAAAGCCATACCCTGTGCACGTTAAAGAACACGCTGGATGGCCTTGACGGGAGGCTACTATCTGTCTCCCAACAGCTGTTCCAGTGGGTCCCCTCCCCCAACCTTCTCTGAGCCTTCGGGGTCCATGTGACCTGGCCATTTAGCCCATGGTGTGCAAAAAAGTGCCGCTCAGAGGTAAAACAACCCAACCCAACTTCTAAAATATCCATTTAATGAGAAAATGTTACTGAGGATGAATTAAAGATCATAATCCAATCTATTCAAATCTCGTTTTTTAGCAATATTCGTTCAGTATTTAAAGAGTTATGGAAGTTGGAATATTGAACAATGTTGTCTTCGGTGTTATGTAAATTGTAATCTTAACTTCGAAGATCTATAACTTTTAAAATATCCATTTAATGAGAAAATTTGACTGAAGACAAATTAAAGATCATAATCCAATCTATTTAAATCTCCATTTTCAGAAATATTAGTTCAGTATTTAAAGAGTTATGAAAGTTGGAACATTGAACAATGTTGTCTTCGGTGTTATGTAAATTGTAATCTTAACTTCGAAGTTCTATAACTTTTAAAATATCCATTTAATGAGAAAATTTGACTGAAGACAAATTAAAGATCATAATCCAATCTATTTAAATCTCCATTTTCAGAAATATTAGTTCAGTATTTAAAGAGTTATGGAAGTTGGAATATTGAACAATGTTGTCTTCGGTGTTATGTAAATTGTAATCTTAACTTCGAAGATCTATAACTTTTAAAATATCCATTTAATGAGAAAATTTGACTGAAGACAAATTAAAGATCATAATCCAATCTATTCAAATCTCGTTTTTCAGCAATATTCGTTCAGTATTTAAAGAGTTATGGAAGCTGGAATATTTGATAAATTATCTTCACTGTTATGTCAAAGAGAAACAACTTCAAAAATCTTTTTATTCCTCTAACATGTACAGTAGTGTCCAGTTATATCTTTGTAAAATAGTGTAATAATCAAGCATCCTAATCTGACATATTAGAATTAAGATTTCCGTGTTTGTGAACAACATGAAAGAATACCCAATGCATTCAACCTCAAACTTTCTCCATTTTTATCCTCGCAATGCTCTGGGAATTATAATTTGTCTTTTCTCCAGACTTACAAAACTTGCATTTGACACACAAAAAAATTCCGGTAAAACCCAAGAGACAATCTTCACGTTGGCAACGAGATTAAAAAAGGGTTTCTGCGGTTATTAATAAAACAACAACGAAAAGGAGTTGAAAAAAATTTAATTCCGTTTACTTCACCTTGGGAGATGTTTTGAGAAAATCCCAAAGGACTACCAACTACAAGATGATTTTTCTATCATTGTTATTTGTTAAATACTAACGACGCTACACAAAAAAACAGGAGTTTTAAGTGTGGATTTGTTGGGTTGTTTTACCTCTGAGCGGCACTTTTTTTGCACACCATGGGCTAAATGGCCAGGTCACAAGGACCCCGAAGGCTCAGAGAAGGTTGGGGGAGGGGGCCCACTGGAACAGCTGTTGGGAGACAGATGGTAGTCTCCCGTCAAGCCCATCCAGCGTGTTCTTTAACGTTGGGTTGTTTTACCTCTGAGCGGCACTTTTTTGCACACCATGGGCTAAATGGCCAGGTCACGTTGACCCCGAAGGCTCAGAGAAGGTTGGGGGAAAGGACCCACTGGAACAGCTGTTGGGAGACAGATGGTAGCCTCCCGTTAAGACCATCCAGCGTGTCTTTAACGTTGGGTTGTTTTACCTCTGAGCGGCACTTTTTGCACACAATGGGCTAAATGGCCAGGTCACATGGACCCCGAAGGCTCAGAGAAGGTTGGGGGAGGGGATCCACTGGAACAGCTGTTGGGAGACAGATGGTAGCCACCCGTCAAGGCCATCCAGCGTGTTCTTTAACGTTGGGTTGTTTTACCTCTGAGCGGCACTTTTTTGCACACCATGGGCTAAATGGCCAGGTCACGTTGACCCCGAAGGCTCAGAGAAGGTTGGGGGAAAGGACCCACTGGAACAGCTGTTGGGAGACAGATGGTAGTCTCCCGTCAAGACCATCCAGCGTGTTCTTTAACGTTGGATTGTTTTACCACTAGTGGCACTTTTTTTGCACACCATGGGCTAAATGGCCAGGTCACAAGGACCCCGAAGACTAAGAGGAGGTTGGGGTAGGGGACCCACTGGAACAGCTCTGTTGGGTGCTCCATGGAACACGCCATCCAGCGTGTTCTTTAACGCGCACACGATAGGGCTCTCAAGCATACAATGCCACGACTTAACGTCCCATCCGACGGACGGATGCCTTTTCAAGCCCATCGGTGTCCCCTACTGATTGTGGGTAGGGCGGCGGGTTTGGCGGAGGTAAATCTCACAGCTGACCCAGCAGGGACTCGAACCTGGAAAATGCAGATTACGAGCCTGGTGCGCTACCGACTGAGCCGCCGCCGCCCCTGATATTGTGTCATATTTTTTCGTGTTAGATATCTGAAGTGCATTAAAATTAATTCTTTTCACAAGCCTAAATAAGAGCTGCATATCTAATAATTAACATTATTTGATTGTTATGTTTTTTTTTTCTTCATTCTTCCGTTGATGTTGAATTAATGGATGTTGTCATTCATGTAATGTTAATAAAGGACCATAAAAAAAGCTATTAGCTTATATTCTTACTTTTTAGGACCATAAAAGGAGCTATTAGCTTATATTCTTACTTTTTAGGACCATAAAAGGAGCTATTAGCTTATATTCTTCCTTTTACGACCACAAGGAAAGTCATTAGCTTATATCCGTCCTTTTTAGGACCACAAGGAGAGCTATTAGCTTATATCCTTCCTTTTTAGGACCACAACGAGAGCCATTAGCTTACATCCTTCTTTTTTAGGACCACAAGGAAAGCCATTAGCTTATATCCTTCTTTTTTAGGACCACAAGGAAAGCCATTAGCTTCTATCCTTCCTTTTTAGGACCACAAGGAAAGCCAGTAGCTTCTATCCTTCTTTTTTAGGACCACAAGGAGAGCCATTAGCTTATATCCTTCCTTTTTAGGACCACAAGGAAAGCCATTAGCTTATATCCTTCCTTTTTAGGACCACAAGGAAAGCCAGTAGCTTATATCCTTCCTTTTTAGGACCACAAGGAAAGCCATTAGCTTATATCCTTCTATTTTAGGACCACAAGGAAAGCCATTAGCTTATATCCTTCCTTTTTTAGGACCACAAGGAAAGCCATTAGCTTATATCCTTCCTTTTTAGGACCACAAGGAAAGCAATTAGCTTATATCCTTCCTTTTTTGGACCACAAGGAAAGCCATTAGCTTATATCCTTCCTTTTTAGGACCACAAGGAAAGCCATTAGCTTATATCCTTCCTTTTTAGGACCACAAGGAAAGCCATTAGCTTATATCCTTCTATTTTAGGACCACAAGGAAAGCCATTAGCTTATATCCTTCCTTTTTTAGGACCACAAGGAAAGCCATTAGCTTATATCCTTCCTTTTTAGGACCACAAGGAAAGCCATTAGCTTATATCCTTCTATTTTAGGACCACAAGGAAAGTCATTAGCTTATATTCTTACTTTTTTAGGACCACAACGAGAGCCATTAGCTTATATCCTTCCTTTTTAGGACCACAAGGAAAGCCATTAGCTTATATCCTTCCTTTTTTAGGACCACAAGGAGAGCCATTAGCTTATATCCTTACTTTTTTACGACCACAAGGAGAGCCATTAGCTTATATCCTTACTTTTTTAGGACCACAAGGAAAGCCATTAGCTTATATCCTTCCTTTTTAGGACCACAAGGAAAGCCATTAGCTTATATCCTTCTTTTTTAGGACCACAAGGAAAGCCATTAGCTTATATCCTTCCTTTTTAGGACCACAAGGAAAGCCATTAGCTTATATCCTTCCTTTTTAGGACCACAAGGAAAGCCATTAGCTTATATCCTTCCTTTTTAGGACCACAAGGAAAGCCATTAGCTTATATCCTTCTATTTTAGGACCACAAGGAAAGCCATTAGCTTATATCCTTCCTTTTTTAGGACCACAAGGAAAGCCATTAGCTTATATCCTTCCCTTTTAGGACCACAAGGAAAGCCATTAGCTTATATCCTTCTATTTTAGGACCACAAGGAAAGTCATTAGCTTAAATTCTTACTTTTTTAGGACCACAACGAGAGCCATTAGCTTATATCCTTCCTTTTTAGGACCACAAGGAAAGCCATTAGCTTATATCCTTCCTTTTTTAGGACCACAAGGAGAGCCATTAGCTTATATCCTTACTTTTTTACGACCACAAGGAGAGCCATTAGCTTATATCCTTACTTTTTTAGGACCACAAGGAAAGCCATTAGCTTATATCCTTCCTTTTTAGGACCACAAGGAAAGCCATTAGCTTATATCCTTCTATTTTAGGACCACAAGGAAAGTCATTAGCTTATATTCTTACTTTTTTAGGACCACAACGAGAGCCATTAGCTTATATCCTTCCTTTTTAGGACCACAAGGAAACCCATTAGCTTATATCCTTCTTTTTTAGGACCACAAGGAGAGCCATTAGCTTATATCCTTACTTTTTTACGACCACAAGGAGAGCCATTAGCTTATATCCTTACTTTTTTAGGACCACAAGGAAAGCCATTAGCTTATATCCTTCCTTTTTAGGACCACAAGGAAAGCCATTAGCTTATATCCTTCTTTTTTAGGACCACAAGGAAAGCCATTAGCTTATATCCTTCCTTTTTAGGACCACAAGGAAAGCCATTAGCTTATATCCTTCCTTTTTAGGACCACAAGGAAAGCCATTAGCTTATATCCTTCCTTTTTAGGACCACAAGGAAAGCCATTAGCTTATATCCTTCTATTTTAGGACCACAAGGAAAGCCATTAGCTTATATCCTTCCTTTTTTAGGACCACAAGGAAAGCCATTAGCTTATATCCTTCCTTTTTAGGACCACAAGGAAAGCCATTAGCTTATATCCTTCTATTTTAGGACCACAAGGAAAGTCATTAGCTTATATTCTTACTTTTTTAGGACCACAACGAGAGCCATTAGCTTATATCCTTCCTTTTTAGGACCACAAGGAAAGCCATTAGCTTATATCCTTCCTTTTTAGGACCACAAGGAGAGCCATTAGCTTATATCCTTACTTTTTTACGACCACAAGGAGAGCCATTAGCTTATATCCTTACTTTTTTAGGACCACAAGGAAAGCCATTAGCTTATATTCTTACTTTTTTTTTACCATGTATGTATTTTTTTCTTGCATCGAAACCAATTGTGGGATCTGCTGACGAAATAAATAATTGTTATCATAACACAGTTCTCGAATATTTTTCTGGAGCAATATTTTTATAAAGCACCTTTCGAGTGACAACTGTCCACATCGCAGCATCTTCTGCGGCGGCGCAGTGGGTCACGAAAAAAAAAAAGATAGAACACAGGACTACGTGCAACATCCCAAAAGTCTTTCTTCATCTTCTGATTATCCCTCGCGTAATTACTGCACTAATTATTTCGGTTCTCAGACTTGCACCTCCCCTCCCCCTCCCCCCACAACCACCACCATCTTCCATTCCTTCTACTCGATTCCATCTCCTCCAGCGGGAAAAAGTCCTGTTTTTAATCTCCCGCCATTTTATCGATTGATCTTCTCATGTGAGATTTCAATCAGCATCTCTCCATCCTCCCTCCCCCCTCCAACACGTGACACCCAAACTTGCCACCTCTTCTCTTAAAAATCCCGAGACTACTTCCAAATTATGCATACAGCAATGAGACGGGTGGGGGGGGGGGAAGAAAAAAAACGAAATGGGGGAGGGGGGCGAAAAATGAAAAGAAAAGAAAAAAAAGACCAGGAAGGAACAACGATGCAGATGTGAGAAAAAGAACAAAAAAAAAAACTAGGGGACGGCACGAGCTTGTCATCCAAGTGGTTAATTGTTTAATTCCGTCCAATGTCGCCCCTCCCCCTCCCACTTCCTCCCCCCCAAACTTTCTCGCGTCTAGCCCTAGAGTCTGCTTTTTGCCGTTCAACATTATCATACTAATTACGTGCTAGCTCGAAGTGGATTAGTTCCCGCCAGGGAGGCGCGCGACTCCCGCGCGAAGCGGCCCGAATTAAATTCTTTATTAATAACCGCAAACTTCCTGACGATTGTTGGTGAAGAGGGGGGGAGCTGTTCCCGCTCCCCCTTTTAGGTGAGGAGGGTTTTTTTTTGAGAGTGTTAACGCGCAGGCGACTTTGTACACCTTCAGAAGTCTGTTGGGAGCTGGAAGACGGATTGTTGCCGTCCTCGCTTTAACTGGGGGAGGAGACGAAGATTTGAGGGGGGGGTGACTCAAAAGAGACTGAAGGAGACACTCCTGCTCGTGACCTGTAAGACTACGTGACGAGGGCTTGTATATGTTGGATATTCTCTTGCAAACAGGCAGATATCGGTGTCACCTTTCTGCACAGTTGGGCGTTGCAGAGGCGTTTTAGGGATGTACACTTTTGCCGCCAAGTTAATCAGCAAGATCATCTGACAAGTTCTGTCTCTGACAGTCGACGCTACTTCTAGGGACAGTGTTGTGTCACCTGATGGATGACATCATCCTTCACGCCCTTCCCCGCTGTTGCATCTGAGGAGCAACATCACGCGAGTGCAACACACGAGGTTTCTCCATCAGTTCTACAGAGAGCAAATAGAAATATGGGAATATGCTGGTTTTTGTCAATGGGTATTTAAAACTTTGAGGGTCTGTAACTTTTAAAATATGCATTTAATGGAAAAATGTGACTGAAGATAAATTAAAGATCGTAATCAAATCTTTTTAAATCTCGATTTTCAAAAATATTCGTTCAGAATTTAAAGAGTTATGGAAAATGGAATATTTAAAAATTACCTTGCTATAAATAAAAAAAACATCATTCTGCTAATAAAATAATCAATACGGAAACTTCAAAAATGTATATGCATTTATTAAAGGGGTTTGTAACGAAGTTTATTTAAGTTTTATTCATTTATAAGGTTGGGGTTGTTTTACCTCTGAGCGGCAGTTTTTTGCACACAATGGGCTAAATAGCCACCAGGTCTCATGGACCTCGAAGGCTCAGAGAAGGTTGGGGGAGGGGGACCCACTGGAACAGATGTTGGGAGACAGATGGTAGTCTCTCCGTCAAGGCCATCCAGCGTGTTCTTTAACGTTAGGTTGTTTTATCTCTGAGCGGCACTTTTTTTTTGCATACAATGGACTAAATGGCCAGGTCACATGGACCCCGAAGGCTCAGAGAAGGTTGGGGGAGGGGACCCACTGGAACAGATGTTGGGAGACAGATGGTAGTCTCTCCGTCAAGGCCATCCAGCGTGTTCTTTAACGTTAGGTTGTTTTATCTCTGAGCGGCACTTTTTTTTTTGCATACAATGGACTAAATGGCCAGGTCACATGGACCCCGAAGGCTCAGAGAAGGTTGGGAGAAGGGACCCACTGGAACAGCTGTTGGGAGATAGATGGTAACCTCCCGTCAAGGCCATCCAACGTGTTCTTTAACATACACGAGGCATGGCTGTCCCGTACACGAGGCCACGGCTTAACGTCCCATCCGACGGACGGCGGCCTGTCCCAAGCCCATCGGTGACCCCTACTTACCATGGGCAAGGCGGGGAATTTTGCGGAGATAAATCTCAACGTTGACTCAGCTGGGACTCGAACCTGGGAACTACAGATTACGAGCCTGGCGCGCCACCGACTGAGCCACCCTCACCCTGTTGCAATGAACTTTGTGCGTAAGTAGTAGTCCGCCAATAGACTTTGTGCCTGAATTTCGATGGTGCCAAGGGACCTTGTACCTTACGTGCAATGTTGCCCAACATACAATGTTATCCACACCGTTAGTTAGAAAACCCTGTTTGCTGCGCATGACTAAGGATGCGGAAATAACTACGTCACTTTATTTTCATATCTTTGAACTGCTATTGCCGATAACTGATCCATTGCATCTGATAACATTTCCATCATCTAACTTTTCCCTTCCAAGCCAACAGCACTTGGACCAGTTTTTACGCTGCGCTTCCTAGAGATTACCTCTTGACGGCATTTCCACACCTTTGCGTTGCTGAGTCGGATGCGTTACGACTGCTTTGTTTGAATTAGTTCATTTTTCGATATTGACACGAATGGACGGTCACTCGCAGATCGAAGAGGACGTGGTAAGAGGTGGTGGAGAGGGGATGATGTTGCCGATTAAGCAGGATTATTATCATCGGCGCAGCAACGCGAGGTAAGAGAGGAAGAAGGATCGACTGTGGGGAAAGAGAGGGAGAAGGATCGACTGGTGTGGAAAGAGAGGAAGAAGGATCGACTGGTGTGGAAAGAGAGGAAGAAGGATCGACTGGTGTGGAAAGAGAGGAAGAAGGATCGACTGCTGTGGAAAGAGAGGAAGAAGGATCGACTGGTGTGGAAAGAGAGGAAGAAGGATCGACTGCTGTGGAAAGAGAGGAAGAAGGATCGACTGCTGTGGAAAGAGAGGAAGAAGGATCGACTGATGTGGAAAGAGAGGAAGAAGGATCGACTGGTGTGGAAGGAGAGAAAGAAGGATCGACTGGTGTGGAAAGAGAGGAAGAAGGATCGACTGGTGTGGAAAGAGAGGAAGAAGGATCGACTGGTGTGGAAAGAGAGGAAGAAGGATCGACTGGTGTGGAAAGAGAGGAAGAAGGATCGACTGGTGTGGAAAGAGAGGAAGAAGGATCGACTGGTGTGGAAAGAGAGGAAGAAGGATCGACTGGTGTGGAAGGAGAGAAAGAAGGATCGACTGGTGTGGAAAGAGAGGAAGAAGGATCGACTGCTGTGGAAAGAGAGGAAGAAGGATCGACTGGTGTGGAAAGAGAGGAAGAAGGATCGACTGGTGTGGAAAGAGAGGAAGAAGGATCGACTGGTGTGGAAGGAGAGAAAGAAGGATCGACTGATGTGGAAAGAGAGGAAGAAGGATCGACTGGTGTGGAAGGAGAGAAAGAAGGATCGACTGGTGTGGAAAAAGAGAAGGATCGACTGGTATGTAAAGAAGGTGTGCTCTTGATACCCTCTCACCTCTCGATACTATGATCTCTCCTCTACACCTCTCAATACTTTTCCCTCTCATCCCCACAATTCTTTATCCTTGTCCCTCTCATCCCCACAATTCTTTATCCTTCTCCCTCTCATCCAGACACTCTCGATCCTCCTCTCATCCATAAACTCTCTATCCTTCATCCTCTCATCCGCCGACTTCCAATCCTTCCCCTCTCCTTTTCTCTTCAAATTTCAAAAATTCGTCTCTTACTTTGTTCCATTCTTCTAAACGATCTCAGTTCAGATATGCCCGGCAGAATTCAGTGCATCAGCCATGACGTATATTTTCCGACGTAGCAGTGCTGTTCACGCGCATGCCCGCCCACCCACAGAAATTGCCTCGCTTGACGGCCATAATCGAGAATAAAATAACCCAGCCCAACCAGGTCATCAACATTTAGTAATAAAAAGATCATTCGGGTAAAACAACCAATCAACAAAACCTTAGAATATAAAAAAAGAAAAAAAAAAGCCACTCCATCCGAGGAAGCATCAAATTGCGTCAGTTGGTCCATAAATTCTGCCCCACCTATAATTATGACTGCAGTTACAAACCATCTTTGTCTGAAGACACGGTCAGTTAAGTACCTCGAATTGCAACTCTCTTCAAAACGAAAATGCCAAGAAAAAAAAAATTCAAGACAAAACCAAAACGACGACTTCCACCTCACCCCCTTTAGTCACCCCCCCCCCCAAAAAAAAAATCCTCGCGCTTTCTCCGAGAGTGATACGCTTGACCTTCTACTTCCGGTTGAACCACGCACCTACAACAACCTACCAATCCAATTGGAAACGACCATTTCCCGTAATCTGACCACGCGTGACGTAACAGATGAACTGTTTTGAAAAGAGAGCTGCCTTCTTTTTTTATACTCTCGTTGTTTTCCACAACTTCTGTTGTGTTTTTTACCTCAACTTCAGTCGACCCCGGTAGATAAACTCCTAATATATCTTTTCTTCTTTTTTTCGAACGAATTAGGTCGTTCGAAAATAAGCGAGAAAACGTGAAAGGCCAGAAAAAGGACTAGCGGAGGGAATCTTTTTCAGTGGAGCGCAGTAATCAGCATCAGACCTAATTCTATCCCCCCCCCCCCACGTGCGCGGGATCGAGAAGCGAGTGAATGAGCCGAGTGTCCGAGGGAACTGATTCCCACGCCCTGCATTCAACTGAGGGTCACAGCGAACTCACGTGGCTAGTCTCTTTCCACGTTTCAACACAACCATCATCATCATTCAAATCCACCTACACTGCAGCTCGCGCTAACACGTGATCATTCTCATTTCACTTCGAGGGAATTTTCCGCCATCCAGAAAGATAGAAAATATGATCATATTAAAAACAAATTTTTTATAAGGGGCTTAAACGGCCAGGTCACAAGGACCCAAAGGGCTCAGAGGAAATTGAAGAACGGGTTGGGTTGTTTTTTCTCTGAGCGGCACTTTTTTGCACACAATGGGCTAAATGGCCAGGTCACAAGGACCCCGAAGGCTAATTGAAAGTTGGGGGAGGGGACCCACTGGAACAGCTGTTGGGAGACAGATGGTAGTCTCCCGTCAAGGCCATCCAGCGTGTTCTTTAACCTTGGGTTGTTTTACCTCTGAGCGGCACTATTTTGCACACAATGGGCTAAATGGCCAGGTCACAAGGACCCCGAAGGCTCAGAGAAGGTTGGGGGAGGGGACCGACTGGAACAGCTGTTGGGAGACAGATGGTAGCCTCCCGTCAAGGCCATCCAGCGTGTTCTTTATCGTTGGGTTGTTTTATCTGTGAGCGGCACTTTTTTGCATACAATGGGCTAAATGGCCAGGTCACAAGGACCCCGAAGGCTCAGAGAAGATTTGGGGAGGGGACCCACTGGAATAGCTATTGGGAGACAGATGGTAGCCTCCCCTCAAGGCCATTCAGCATTGGGTTGTTTTACCTCTGAGCGGCACTTTTTTTTTGCACACCATGGGCTAAATGTTCAGGTCATAAAGACCCCGAGGGCTCAGTAAAGTTTTGGGAAAGGGGACCCACTGGAACAGCTGTTGGGAGACAGATGGTAGCTTTCCGTTAAGACCATCCAGCGTGTTCTTTAACATGCACAGGGTATGGCTCTCCCGCAAATGGGCCCACTGCTTAACGTCCCATCCGACGGACGTATTGTTGTCCCCTATCGACCGAGAACAATAGGTGACAACAATGCGCTGGCCTCAAGAAGCCGCTGGATGATAATGATGATGATGATGAAACTTCGGTATTTGTTGACGATGAATCTATATTGACTTTTAACTTGAATTGTAAAATTTCTACTTAATGGAAATCTTGAACACATCTGCCGCGACATTTTGCAATAAAGATCTAATTTAGAATTGTCGGAAAAAGTCGGAAAGGTTTGAATCCTTGGATGTTGTTGGGTTGCTTTACCTCTGAGCAGCACTTTTTTTCACACCATGGGGTCACAAGGACCCCGAAGGCTCAGTGAAGGTTGGGGGAGGGGACACACTGGAACAGCTGTTGGGAGACAGATGGTATCCAACGTGTTGTTTAACGTGCACATGGTATGGCTCTCCCGCACACGGGACCACGGCTTAACGTCCCATCCGACGGACGTCGGGCTGTCCCAAGCCCATCGGTGTCCACTACTGACCGTTGGAAAAGGCGGGGAATTTTGCGGAGATAAATTTCAACGCTGACCCACTGGGACTCGAACCTGGGAACTACAGATTACGAGCCTGGCGCGCTACCGACTGAGCCACCCCCGCCCCTGAAACTTTGCAACCACAATGAAGACAACCAGAACAATCACCCGATTTTTCTACCATCAACATGGGGCGGGGGTGGCTCAGTCGGTAGCGCGCCAGGCTCGTAATCTGTACTTCCCAGGTTCGAGTCCCAGCTGGGTCAGCGTTGATATTTATCTCCGCAAAATTCCCCGCCCTGCCCACGGTCAGTAGGGAACACCGATCGGCTTGGAAAGGCCACCGTCCGTCGGATGGGACGTTAAGCCGTGGCCCCGTGTGAGGGAGAGCCATACCCTGTGCATGTTAAAGAACACGCTGGATGGCCTTGACGGGAGGCTACCACTTGTCTCCCAACAGCTGTTCCAGTGGGTCCCCTCCCCCAATCTTCTCTGAGCCTTCGGGGTCCATGTGACCTGGCCATTTAGCCCATGGTGTGCAAAAAGTGCCACTCTGAGGTAAACCAACCCAACGTTAAAGAACACGCTGGATGGCCTTGACGGGAGGCTACCATCTGTCTCCCAACAGCTGTTCCGGTGGATCCCCTCCCCCAACCTTCTCTGAGCCTTCGGGGTCCATGTGACCTGGCCATTTAGCCCATGGTGTGCAAAAAGTGCCACTCTGAGGTAAACCAAACCAACGTTAAAGAACACGCTGCTTTGCCTTGACGGGAGGCTACCATCTGTCTCCCAACAGTTGTTCCAGTGGGTCCCCTCCCCCAACCTTCTCTGAGCCTTCGGGGTTCTTGTGACCTGGCCATTTAGCCCATGGTGTGCAAAAAAGTGCCACTCTGTGGTAAACCAATCCAACGTTAAAGAACACGCTGGATGGCCTTGACGGGAGGCTACCCAGCGTCAAGCCTTCGGGGTTCTTGTGGCCTGGCCATTTAGCCCATGGTGTACAAAAAAGTGCCGCTCAGAGGTAAAACAACAACCCAACCTACCATCAATATCGGAAAATTTATATTATTCCAGTTTTGTTGTCCCGAAAAAATCCTGATACAGCGCCACAATTATTTGCAGTCCCAACTGCGTGCTTTTAACTTTAGCTCGCAAAATTATCACCCTCGACGAACGATAAAGCTATCTTATCACTGTCAACCCCCTTCCCCCTCACAGCTTCCAAGGTTTTCTCTCTCCTCCCCCGCCAAAAAAAAACATTCCACCATTTTATTCGCCAAAGAAAAAACGGACTCTTAACAGCACTACGAGACCTGGGATGTGCATTTGAAATGTGTGCCGTCGGACCAAATAGCAAGGCGGGAGAACCACAAGTCTGCTCACCCCCGTGACCTGCGTCGACCAGGGGCCACCTGGGGAGTCGTCTCAACTGACGGCATGGCACACCGGGAACACAGAATAACTAGGAGAAATGTAGAGTACGGTGAGTTTCTTAGCTGTCGCTTCTCCCTCTGCTGCTGGACTCTCGGAGACGACGCCGACGTTGCCACAGGATCGATGAGTTTGCGAGAGGGACGCCCCCCCGCGGACAGAGGCAGCAACAGATGCGCACCGGAGGATGACGATAGAGGGCGCTGTTCACGCTCCTCATCGCGGATATCCTTTAGAGGAGGAGGGATGCTACGAAGCACGTGAAAGTCTCAAGTTTTTTTTTTAACTGTTGCAGGTGTGCTTCGTCGACAAAAACTTGGTTTTGAAAGGGGTTAAAAAAATTGTCTTTGTTCAACAAGTTAGAAGAATTAATTTTTCAGAAAAAATTGTCTCTTGTTTATCGATCAGAAAGTTTTTTTTTTGGAGGAAAATGAAGATAAAAATAATTATGAAATTCGTACCGGACGCACAATTTTCCAACAAGCGATAAAAAACGTTTGATGTTTGTATTACTAGAGAGGTCTGAAGGGAGTTTGTGAATTTAGTAGGCCGCAGAAACAATCTGAGCGGAATTTATTGCACACAATGGGCAAAATAGACGGGTCACAAGGACCCCAAGGGTTCAGGGGAGGTTGCGAGAAGGGGACTAACGACATCTGTTAGGAGACAGATTGTAACCTCCTGTCAACATCATCCATCGTGTTCTTTAACGTTGGGTTCTTCTACCTCTGAGCGGCATTTTTTTTTGTACACAATGGGCTAAATGGCCAGGTCACAAGGACCCCAAAGGTTCAGGGAAGGTTGCGAGAAGTGGACTAACGACATCTGTTAGGAAACAGATTGTAACTTCCTGTCAAGATCATCCATCGTGTTCTTTAACGTTGGGTTTTTCTACCTCTGAGCGGCAATATTTTTTGTACACAATGGACTAAATGGCCAGGTCACAAGGACCCCGAATGTTTATAGAATGTTGGGGGAGGGGACCCACTGGAACAGCTGTTAGGAGACAGATGGTAGCCTCCCGTCAAGGCCATCCAGCGTGTTCTTTAACGTTGAATTGTTTTACCTCTGAGCGTCACGTTTTCGCACACAATGGGCTAAATGGCCAAGTTACAAAGGCCTAGAGGGTTCAGAGAAGGTTGGGGGGAGGGGGCGTTAAAGACAAAACATCCGAACAGAATATTTTCCAGGCTGATGACAAAATATTTCACGTGGAAAATAGATTGTTCATCATTGAAGACAGAATGTTTCTCATTTAAGACAGAATGTGCTAAAATAAAGACAAAATGTTCAACCTTAAAGACAAAACATCCGAACACAGAATATTTTCCACGCTGATGACAAAATATTTCACGTGGAAAATAGATTGTTCTTCATTGAAGACAGAATGTTTCTCATTTAAGACAGAATGTGCTAAAATAAATACAAAATGTTCAACCTTAAAGACAAAACATCCGAACACAGAATATTTTCCACATTGATGACAAAGTATTTCACGTGGAAAATAGATTGTTCTTCATTGAAGACAGAATGTTTCTCATTTAAAACAGAATGTGCTAAAATAAATACAAAATGTTCAACCTTAAAGACAAAACATCCGAACACAGAATATTTTCCACATTGATGACAAAATATTTCACGTGGAAAATAGATTGTTCTTCATTGAAGACAGAATGTTTCTCATTTAAAACAGAATGTGCTAAAATAAATACAAAATGTTCAACCTTAAAGACAAAACATCCGAACACAGAATATTTTCCACATTGATGACAAAATATTTCACGTGGAAAATAGATTGTTCTTCATTGAAGACAGAATGTTTCTCATTTAAGACAGAATGTGCTTAAATAAAGACAAAATTCTCAACATGAAATGCAAAATGTTCAACGTTAAGGACAAAACATTCGAAGACAGAATATGTCCTACACTGATGACAAAACATTTCACATCGAAAATAGATTGTTCTATACTGAAACAATCTATTTTTCGATGAAAACTTCTAATTCATTCCAGTGCCCGAAATTATTCATTCCAAGTCATCATCATCATCCTCAAGCAGCCATGGGCTACGGAGGTCCAACCAGACCGTGCAATTTAGTTCTCCAAGCAAGTCTATCCTTAGCTACATCTACTGCATCTGGCCACTGCACACCAATTCTAACAAGGTCCTGTTTCACATTTCATTTCACAAATCAGAAGATTAAAATTATATTCTATATGAAATGAGATTTTACAGTTACTTTTTAAATCTTATTTAAGTGTCGACCACACCACAGTCGTTATCAGAATAATATGACCACTTACCATACATATACTATGGTAGGTGGTCATATTATTTCTTTTACGACTGTGTATACTGTGAGGCTAAAATAAAATTATACAGAGACAACTATTTGGGGAGTTCAAAGCAGTTAGACAAGTTTGAGATTTCGTATAAGGAGACCGAATTTTTGGGATGGGTGGTGACGAACTGAGGACAAACACCACAGTGAAAAAAAATATGTAATTTAAAAAAAAAATAAGATTTTGAAATTTTATTTAACCCAATGGCAAAATTTTTTGCTATTTTACAACTATGTTGCCTTTCATATTTTTCTATGTAACTTATTTTTTATATTTGGATGGTTTTGTTAGACAGTTGGTAAGTCACTCCCCTCCCCCCTCCAAAAAAAATTCTACATTATCTGGTTTTCAAAAGTTTTGCCTTCTATATGGAACATTTTGTCTTTGGAACATTTTGTCTTCAATATGAGGGGCGGAGGTGGCTCAGTCGGTAGCGCGCCAGGCTCGTAATCTGTAGTTCCCAGGTTCCAGTCCCAGCTAGGTCAGCGTTGAGATTTATCTCCGCAAAATTCCCCGCCCTGCCCACGGTCAGTAGGGGATACCGATGGGCTTGGAAAGGCCGCCGTCCGTCGGATGGGACGTTAAGCCGTGGCCCCGTGTGAGGGAGAGCCATACCCTGTGCATGTTAAAGAACACGCTGGATGGCCTTGACGGGAGGCTACCATCTGTCTCCCAACAGCTGTTCCAGTGGGTCCCCTCCCCCAATCTTCTCTGAGCCTTCGGGGTCCATGTGACCTGGCCATTTAGTCCACGGTGTGCAAAAAAGTGCCGCTCAGAGGTAAAACAACACAACGTTAAAGAAAACGCTGGATGGCCTTGACGCGAGGCTACCATCTGTCTCCCAACAGCTGTTCCCAGTGTGTCCACTCCCCCAACCTTCTCTGAGCCTTCGGGGTCCATGTGACCTGGCCATTTAGTCCATGGTGTGCAAAAAAGTGCCGCTCAGAGGTAAAACAATACAACGTTAAAGAACACGCTGGATGGCCTTGACGGGAGGCTACCATCTGTCTCCCAACAGCTGTTCCCAGTGTGTCCACTCCCCCAACCTTCTCTGAGCCTTCGGGGTCCATGTGACCTGGCCATTTAGTCCATGGTGTGCAAAAAAGTGCCGCTCAGAGGTAAAACAATACAACGTTAAAGAACACGCTGGATGGCCTTGACGGGAGGCTACCATCTGTCTCCCAACAGCTATTCCAGTGAGTCCCCTCCCCCAACCTTCTCTGAGCCTTCGGGGTCCATGTGACCTGGCCATTTAGCCCATGGTGTACAAAAAAGTGCCGCTCAGAGGTAAAACAACCCAACCCAAGTCTCCAATATGAAACTCTCACTCTTCAATATGTAAAATTCTTATTTCAATTAAGAACACTCTGTCTTAAGTGTGGAACATTCTGTTTTCAATATGTAAGATCTTGACTTCAGTTAGGAACATTCTCCAGTGTGGAATATTTCGGCCTCAATATGGAATGTTCTATCTTCAATATGGAACATTCTGTCTCCGGTGCGAAATGCTTTGTCCTCAATGTGGAATATTCTGACTTCAATATAGAACAATTTGTCTTTAAAGTGGAACACTTTATCCTCATATTTTGCCTTCGATATGGAAATCTTTGTCTTCAATATTGAAAATCTTGACTTTAATGCTGAACATTTTTTCTCCAAAGTGGAACATTCTGTATTCGATATGAACATTCTGTCTTCAATATAGAACAATCTATTTTCCACGTGAAATATTTTGTCTTCAGTGTGGAACATTCTGTTTTCCATGTGAAATATTTTGTCTTCAGTGTGGAACATTCTGTCATCGGATGCTTTCTCTTTAACGTTGAACATTTTGTATTTCATGTTGAGCATTTTTTATTTCATGTTGAACATTTTGTCTTTATTTTAGCACATTCTGTCTTAAAAGTGAAACATTCTGTCTTCAATGCAGAACAATCTGTTTTCCATGTGAAATATTTTGTCTTCAGTGTGGAATATTCTGTCGTCGGATGTTTTGTCTTTAACGTTAAACAATTTGTATTTGATGTTAAACATTTTGTCTTTATTTTAGGACATTCTATCTTCAATGTAGAACAATTTATTTTCCATGTGAAACATTTTGTCTTCTGTGTGGAACTTTCTGTCTTCGGATGTTTTGTCTTTAACGTTGAACAATTTGTATTTCATGCTGAACATTTTGTCTTTATTTTAGCATATTCTGTCTTCAATGTAGAACAATCTATTTTCCATGTGAAATATTTTGTCTTCAGTGTGGAACATTCTGTCTTCGGAAGTTTTGTCTTTAACGTTGAACAATTTGTATTTCATGCTGAACATTTTGTCTTTATTTTAGCATATTCTGTCTTCATTGTAGAACAATTTATTTTCCATGTGAAATATTTTGTCTTCAGTGTGGAACATTCTGTCTTCGGATGTTTTGTCTTTAACGTTGAACATTTTGTATTTCATGTCGAACATTTTGTCTTTATTTTAGCACATTCTGTCTTCATTGTAGAACAATTTATTTTCCATGTGAAATATTTTGTCTTCGGTGTGGAACATTCTGTCTTCGGATGTTTTGTCTTTAACGTTGAACATTTTGTCTTTATTTTAGCACATTCTGTCGTAAATGTGAAACATTCTGTCTTCAATGTAGAACAATCTATTTTCGTTGTGAAATATTTTGTCTTGATTGTGGAACATTCTATCTTCGGATGTTTTGTCTTTAACGTTGAACAATTTGTATTTCATGCTGAATATTTTGTCTTTATTTTAGCACATTCTGTCTTAAATGTGAAACATTCTGTCTTCCCCGTGTGATTTATGACGACATTCATTTAACAGGAAAGATATAGGTGTGTTTCCCGTCTGTGCCGAGAATGTCATATCTCCGCCATCTTTATTTACTCTCAACCCAGGTACCGATAGAGTTATGACCATTGACCACTTTAAGATGCAAACTGCATTGGATAAGAATGGGAAGGAATCTCCGCATCATTCATCAACGAACCCCAACACCAGAATTTAAGACTTCACGTTTCCAAGGATAAATCTTTGTGATTTATGACTCAATGGCCGTCCGGATCTCCCGATATCGGATGGTGCTCCCGCATCCGTCGTCCCCCATGGCAACGGTTATCATCCAATCTTGTCAATAGACGAGCACGCATCTCGCGAAGTCTGATATTTAGTTGTCTATGCCCAGCCCATCGGTAAGACCTGTTTCACCAACGTCGTACATTACCAGATGTGAGTCTCTTACTACCTGTGGGACCAGACTCATTATTATTCGACTCACGTGTCCCTCAGAGGCCCGAGGCTCTCTCACCGCTACGTAGTTGATTGATGACCATTGTGGGGATGTGTTACTGCAGCTCGCACCTTAACACGTTCGAGTTTGCTCTGTCTCTATCTCTCTCTCGAGGATACGGTTCAGAGGGGAAAGGATTATGAACGCGGACCCTGTTCCTGTTCAGTTTGTGTCAGTGATGAGTTTTGGTCAAACTCTGCTTTTCGGGCTTCATCGCTGATGCCTTCTGTTGTGTTGATTCGCTTGTTTACATGTTGGACAATCTGCGTTCACTTTAGCGCTCAAATTTCATCCTCTTTTGGGTTGTTTTACCTCTGAGCGGCACTTTTTTGCACACCATGGGTTAAATGGCCAGGTGACATGGATCCCGAAGGCTCAGAGAAGGTTGAGGGAGGGGACCCACTGGAACAGCTGTTCGGAGACAGATGGTAGCCTTCCGTCAAGGCCATCCAGTGTGTTCTTTAACGTTGGTTTGTTTTACCTCTGAGCGGCACTTTTTTGCACACCATGGGCTAAATGGCCTGGTGACATGGATCCCGAAGGCTCAGAGAAGGTTGGGGGAGGGGACCCACTGGAACAGCTGTTGGGAGATAGATGGTAGCCTTCCGTCAAGGCCATCCAGTGTGTTCTTTAACGTTGGTTTGTTTTACCTCTGAGCGGCACTTTTTTGCACACCATGGGCTAAATGGCCTGGTGACATGGATCCCGAAGGCTCAGAGAAGGTTGGGGGAGGGGACCCACTGGAACAGCTGTTGGGAGATAGATGGTAGCCTTCCGTCAAGGCCATCCAGTGTGTTCTTTAACGTTGGGTTGTTTTACCTCTGAGCGGCACTTTTTTGCACACCATGGGCTAAATGGCCAGGTGACATGGATCCCGAAGGCTCAGAGAAGGTTGAGGGAGGGGACCCACTGGAACAGCTGTTGGGAGATAGATGGTAGCCTTCCGTCAAGGCCATCCAGTGTGTTCTTTAACGTTGGGTTGTTTTACCTCTGAGCGGCACTTTTTTGCACACCATGGGCTAAATGGCCTGGTGACATGGATCCCGAAGGCTCAGAGAAGGTTGGGGGAGGGGACCCACTGGAACAGCTGTTGGGAGACAGATGGTAGCCTTCCGTCAAGGCCATCCAGTGTGTTCTTTAACGTTGGGTTGTTTTACCTCTGAGCGGCACTTTTTTGCACACCATGGGTTAAATGGCCAGGTGACATGGATCCCGAAGGCTCAGAGAAGGTTGGGGGAGGAGACCCACTGGAACAGCTGTTGGGAGACAGATGGTAGCCTTCCGTCAAGGCTATCCAGTGTGTTCTTTAACGTTGGTTTGTTTTACCTCTGAGCGGCACTTTTTTGCACACCATGGGTTAAATGGCCAGGTGACATGGATCCCGAAGGCTCAGAGAAGGTTGGGGGAGGGGACCCACTGGAACAGCTGTTGGGAGACAGATGGTAGCCTCCCGTCAAGGCTATCCAGTGTGTTCTTTAACGTTGGTTTATTTTACCTCTGAGCGGCACTTTTTTGCACACCATGGGTTAAATGGCCAGGTGACATGGATCCCGAAGGCTCAGAGAAGGTTGGGGGAGGAGACCCACTGGAACAGCTGTTGGGAGACAGATGGTAGCCTTCCGTCAAGGCTATCCAGTGTGTTCTTTAACGTTGGTTTGTTTTACCTCTGAGCGGCACTTTTTTGCACACCATGGGTTAAATGGCCAGGTGACATGGATCCCGAAGGCTCAGAGAAGGTTGGGGGAGGGGACCCACTGGAACAGCTGTTGGGAGACAGATGGTAGCCTCCCGTCAAGGCCATCCAGTGTGTTCTTTAACGTTGGATTGTTTTACCTCTGAGCGGCACTTTTTTGCACACCATGGGTTAAATGGCCAGGTGACATGGATCCCGAAGGCTCAGAGAAGGTTGGGGGAGGAGACCCACTGGAACAGCTGTTGGGAGACAGATGGTAGCCTTCCGTCAAGGCTATCCAGTGTGTTCTTTAACGTTGGTTTGTTTTACCTCTGAGCGGCACTTTTTTGCACATCATGGGCTAAATGGCCAGGTGACATGGATCCCGAAGGCTCAGAGAAGGTTGGGGGAGGGGACCCACTGGAACAGCTGTTGGGAGACAGATGGTAGCCTCCCGTCAAGGCTATCCAGTGTGTTCTTTAACGTTGGTTTATTTTACCTCTGAGCGGCACTTTTTTGCACACCATGGGTTAAATGGCCAGGTGACATGGATCCCGAAGGCTCAGAGAAGGTTGGGGGAGGAGACCCACTGGAACAGCTGTTGGGAGACAGATGGTAGCCTTCCGTCAAGGCTATCCAGTGTGTTCTTTAACGTTGGTTTGTTTTACCTCTGAGCGGCACTTTTTTGCACACCATGGGTTAAATGGCCAGGTGACATGGATCCCGAAGGCTCAGAGAAGGTTGGGGGAGGGGACCCACTGGAACAGCTGTTGGGAGACAGATGGTAGCCTCCCGTCAAGGCTATCCAGTGTGTTCTTTAACGTTGGTTTATTTTACCTCTGAGCGGCACTTTTTTGCACACCATGGGTTAAATGGCCAGGTGACATGGATCCCGAAGGCTCAGAGAAGGTTGGGGGAGGAGACCCACTGGAACAGCTGTTGGGAGACAGATGGTAGCCTTCCGTCAAGGCTATCCAGTGTGTTCTTTAACGTTGGTTTGTTTTACCTCTGAGCGGCACTTTTTTGCACACCAT
Source organism: Ryuthela nishihirai (assembly GCA_038380435.1). Taxonomy (NCBI): domain Eukaryota; kingdom Metazoa; phylum Arthropoda; class Arachnida; order Araneae; family Heptathelidae; genus Ryuthela; species Ryuthela nishihirai. The sequence continues at coordinate 7,361,305 of JAWZYU010000008.1, forward strand.
GGGTTAAATGGCCAGGTGACATGGATCCCGAAGGCTCAGAGAAGGTTGGGGGAGGGGACCCACTGGAACAGCTGTTGGGAGACAGATGGTAGCCTTCCGTCAAGGCTATCCAGTGTGTTCTTTAACGTTGGTTTGTTTTACCTCTGAGCGGCACTTTTTTGCACACCATGGGTTAAATGGCCAGGTGACATGGATCCCGAAGGCTCAGAGAAGGTTGGGGGAGGGGACCCACTGGAACAGCTGTTGGGAGACAGATGGTAGCCTCCCGTCAAGGCCATCCAGTGTGTTCTTTAACGTTGGATTGTTTTACCTCTGAGCGGCACTTTTTTGCACACCATGGGTTAAATGGCCAGGTGACATGGATCCCGAAGGCTCAGAGAAGGTTGGGGGAGGAGACCCACTGGAACAGCTGTTGGGAGACAGATGGTAGCCTTCCGTCAAGGCTATCCAGTGTGTTCTTTAACGTTGGTTTGTTTTACCTCTGAGCGGCACTTTTTTGCACACCATGGGTTAAATGGCCAGGTGACATGGATCCCGAAGGCTCAGAGAAGGTTGGGGGAGGGGACCCACTGGAACAGCTGTTGGGAGACAGATGGTAGCCTCCCGTCAAGGCTATCCAGTGTGTTCTTTAACGTTGGTTTGTTTTACCTCTGAGCGGCACTTTTTTGCACACCATGGGTTAAATGGCCAGGTGACATGGATCCCGAAGGCTCAGAGAAGGTTGGGGGAGGGGACCCACTGGAACAGCTGTTGGGAGACAGATGGTAGCCTTCCGTCAAGGCTATCCAGTGTGTTCTTTAACGTTGGTTTGTTTTACCTCTGAGCGGCACTTTTTTGCACACCATGGGTTAAATGGCCAGGTGACATGGATCCCGAAGGCTCAGAGAAGGTTGGGGGAGGGGACCCACTGGAACAGCTGTTGGGAGACAGATGGTAGCCTCCCGTCAAGGCCATCCAGTGTGTTCTTTAACGTTGGATTGTTTTACCTCTGAGCGGCACTTTTTTGCACACCATGGGTTAAATGGCCAGGTGACATGGATCCCGAAGGCTCAGAGAAGGTTGGGGGAGGAGACCCACTGGAACAGCTGTTGGGAGACAGATGGTAGCCTTCCGTCAAGGCTATCCAGTGTGTTCTTTAACGTTGGTTTGTTTTACCTCTGAGCGGCACTTTTTTGCACACCATGGGTTAAATGGCCAGGTGACATGGATCCCGAAGGCTCAGAGAAGGTTGGGGGAGGGGACCCACTGGAACAGCTGTTGGGAGACAGATGGTAGCCTCCCGTCAAGGCTATCCAGTGTGTTCTTTAACGTTGGTTTATTTTACCTCTGAGCGGCACTTTTTTGCACACCATGGGTTAAATGGCCAGGTGACATGGATCCCGAAGGCTCAGAGAAGGTTGGGGGAGGAGACCCACTGGAACAGCTGTTGGGAGACAGATGGTAGCCTTCCGTCAAGGCTATCCAGTGTGTTCTTTAACGTTGGTTTGTTTTACCTCTGAGCGGCACTTTTTTGCACATCATGGGCTAAATGGCCAGGTGACATGGATCCCGAAGGCTCAGAGAAGGTTGGGGGAGGGGACCCACTGGAACAGCTGTTGGGAGACAGATGGTAGCCTCCCGTCAAGGCTATCCAGTGTGTTCTTTAACGTTGGTTTATTTTACCTCTGAGCGGCACTTTTTTGCACACCATGGGTTAAATGGCCAGGTGACATGGATCCCGAAGGCTCAGAGAAGGTTGGGGGAGGAGACCCACTGGAACAGCTGTTGGGAGACAGATGGTAGCCTTCCGTCAAGGCTATCCAGTGTGTTCTTTAACGTTGGTTTGTTTTACCTCTGAGCGGCACTTTTTTGCACACCATGGGTTAAATGGCCAGGTGACATGGATCCCGAAGGCTCAGAGAAGGTTGGGGGAGGGGACCCACTGGAACAGCTGTTGGGAGACAGATGGTAGCCTCCCGTCAAGGCTATCCAGTGTGTTCTTTAACGTTGGTTTATTTTACCTCTGAGCGGCACTTTTTTGCACACCATGGGTTAAATGGCCAGGTGACATGGATCCCGAAGGCTCAGAGAAGGTTGGGGGAGGAGACCCACTGGAACAGCTGTTGGGAGACAGATAGAACCTTCCGTCAAGGCCATCCAGCGTGTTTTTTAGCGTACACAGTGTTCACAGCTCCATTGCCACCTCACAAGAAAGTGTCCCATGAACATATTTAACTCTATACAGGATCTAACTCACGAAAATCCTTGCTTAGCGAACAGTAGATATCTGTAGATCCACACGAAACATCACCGCTAACGATTCAACAATCGACTAACTTTTTGCACTGAACTCTCTTAGCCATCAACTGAAGACGGAGAGAGCCATTAACAGCGATATTTGCATATATCAGCGTCGTAGTTTTCGAGAACAAATTTCTTTCCTAACGTTCTTTAAGTTCACGTCATGAACGATCCGAGTTCGATTTTTTTTTTTTTTTTCATTTTTTATTTTCCTCTTTCGTCACAAACTGACAAAATTGTTGAGTTCAAATCCCCCCCCCCCGAAAAAAAACGCTCATTTTTTTTTTTCATTTTAATGAAGAACATCAAATGATCACCCACCTCCATTTCTTCCCCCTCTCCTCCCAAATAGTTCACTTCGATATGTCGACATGAACTCTTTCCTCGCTGTTTTTTTTTTCTTTTCTTTATTTTCTTTCTCTCCCCCCTCATTTACACAACCCGTCCCCCTCCTCGTGATTCTCCATCACCTCGAGCTTGCTCTTGGGCTTCCTGCTCCTCTCCTGGCGGTGAAAATGTCTTTGGAGAGACAGGCGAACTCTCAAAAACCCAAACAGTGGCTGAAGTCGATGCCAGCGCCGTCAATAATTCACGCATTTCGGCGGTTAATCCAATTTATTTCATTTGTTATCGGAAGCTGACGCTAAAACAGAAAAGAAAAACTCACCGAGAAGATAAAAAAAAAGGGAGGAGAAGAAGATTTGGAAGAGAGAGAGAAAGATGAAGCGCGGGAAAGAAATTTTGAGGAGGAAGAAAAAGAGAAGACACGGAAAAAAAAAAAGAGATAAAAAAAATTCTGTAAGGAGATCTTGGTCTGCGTTTGTTTTTATGTGAAGAGTCAGATAAAAAAAAAACCTCGTGAGACGGAGAAGAGGAGGAATAAGATGAGGAGGAGGAATAAGGTAAGGATGAGGAGGAATAAGATGAGGAAGAGTAGTTGGAGGAGGAGGAGGAGGAGAAGTCAGCAAGTGCTTCTTTCGAAAGTCAGAAAGAGAAAGAAACGCAGTTAGAAATCTGGACCACTTAACGCGACTCATTTATCGACGCGATCTGCAAACGCCGCAGCTTCCCAACATCCCTCACGCTCGCATCTCATCCCGGGCTACTCTTTCGGCTGCCATCCATGCTCCGGAGCATCTTTACCCAGCAGTCAGAGGCAAGGAAGAGAAAACGAGAAAGAGAAGCCAACTTCTAATTTTCTCCTTGCTATCCCAAGAGGCAGTCCCCCCTCCGAAGAGAATTTATCGGGACCTTAGAAGAGAGAGATGAGGAGGAGGAGGGTTTCGGTGAGGGGGAGGGGGATGTCGAGACCCCCCTCCTCCTCCTCCTCCTCCTCACCATGAAAAATGGCGCCACAGTGCTATTTGCCTACGTTCCACTTCATTTGCATGCTGATTTGTTAGCGGTACTGGCGAGGCCATTGGCTTGGGATAATCTGCCATCTATCAATGTCACGAGCCGGCTCTATATTGTTATTAATATCTGCGTACTGCATCGGAATCCTCGCGGGTCCGTAGGGATGGCGCCGAGTTTCCCCTTCTGTGTGATACGGGCATCCTGTCACCCGCAGGAAATGACAGTAAATTACGGAGCAGACCGCGGCGGCAGCTGATCGGGTGGAAAAAAAGTCCGCCCGAAGAAAAAACAGTAATTTCTGTTTGTTAATGTTCTGCGCAGTAATTTCTTAACTTTCAAGTTTTACAGCGTTCGTCGTTTGACAGCCCTTGGTTTTGAGTGGTCGGTGTGTGTGCGCGTGTGTAATGCATCTGTCTGTGTGTGTGTTCGAGAGAGAACTCGCGCGAGGGAGAGCGCTTGCTTTTGCTGCGGAAGTCGTGCACGTGGGGGGGGGGGATGAGATGCTAAGGGGGAGGGGGGGTAGAGTAAGAAAACGAGAAGATGCGGAGAGAGAGAAAAAGGGGGCATCAGTGCAGCTAGATCTTGCTGATTGCCTTAGACAGAGATTCTGCCCCGAGAAGTTATCAACGCAACGGGGATGGAAGATTGCGGAGGGGAGGGGGGTATCGAGGGGGGGGGGGGTGAGTGGGAGCTCTTCGTGTCTCTATGACATGTGTCGTTCACTGTTCGAGCATTTACAGAGAGGGGGGGACGGAATTTCTCCGCTTCTTTAGCATCTTGTTTCCGAAGCAACAGACAGCGAGATCCTGAGATGCATGAAATGCAAGAGAGAAAATGCCGGATGATTTCTAATTTTTTTTAAATGTTCGCTGTAGGTATTACTGATGATGTCTCTCCTCTTAGAGACGTTAACGATTTGGAAGATACTGGGATTAATTCTTTGGAAATCAGATTTTCGTTTTTCTTAAGTTTTTGTTCAATGATGGTGATTTCTTTTTTCTGGTATTTTTAGGGAAAGGTTGTTTTGGAAATTGAAAGGAATATTCTTATTTTACGGTTTAACTTTGTGTGTGTGTGTGTGCAATTGGGGAACTTTTGGGTTGTTTATCTGAGAGTTTTTTTTTTGCTCTTTAATTTTTTATATGGAAAGAGTTTAAATGCTTAGAATAGGGGTTCTCAATGTGGGGTAAGCGGTAAAATATTTTGGGGTACGCCGTGAGAGTTCAAAAGTCACTAGATCTAGTAACAAAGTAAAAATAACCATTGTTATACTATAACTATAGTTTTATCTATCTATACAAGGGGTACGCCAGTTACATACACATTTCCAGGGGGTACGTGAAGCATAAAAGGTTGAGAACCACTGATATATATGTTTTATTTTATTCCCATTGTTATACTATAACTATAGTTTTATCTATCTATACAAGGGGTACGCCAGTTACATACACATTTCCAGGGGGTACGTGAAGCATAAAAGGTTGAGAACCACTGATATATATGTTTTATTTTATTCCCATTGTTATACTATAACTATAGTTTTATCTATCTATACAAGGGGTACGCCAGTTACATACACATTTCCAGGGGGTACGTGAAGCATAAAAGGTTGAGAACCACTGATATATATGTTTTATTTTATTCCCATTGTTATACTATAACTATAGTTTTATCTATCTATACAAGGGGTACGCCAGTTACATACACATTTCCAGGGGGTACGTGAAGCATAAAAGGTTGAGAACCACTGATATATAAGTTTTATTTTATTCCCATTGTTATACTATAACTATAGTTTTATCTATCTATACAAGGGGTACGCCAGTTACATACACATTTCGAGGGGGTACGTGAAGCATAAAAGGTTGAGAACCACTGATATATATGTTTTATTTTATTCCCATTGTTATACTATAACTATAGTTTTATCTATCTATACAAGGGGTACGCCAGTTACATACACATTTCCAGGGGGTACGTGAAGCATAAAAGGTTGAGAACCACTGATATATATGTTTTATTTTATTCCCATTGTTATACTATAACTATAGTTTTATCTATCTATACAAGGGGTACGCCAGTTACATACACATTTCCAGGGGGTACGTGAAGCATAAAAGGTTGAGAACCACTGATATATATGTTTTATTTTATTCCCATTGTTATACTATAACTATAGTTTTATCTATCTATACAAGGGGTACGCCAGTTACATACACATTTCCAGGGGGTACGTGAAGCATAAAAGGTTGAGAACCACTGATATATATGTTTTATTTTATTCCCATTGTTATACTATAACTATAGTTTTATCTATCTATACAAGGGGTACGCCAGTTACATACACATTTCCAGGGGGTACGTGAAGCATAAAAGGTTGAGAACCACTGATATATATGTTTTATTTTATTCCCATTGTTATACTATAACTATAGTTTTATCTATCTATACAAGGGGTACGCCAGTTACATACACATTTCGAGGGGGTACGTGAAGCATAAAAGGTTGAGAACCACTGATATATATGTTTTATTTTATTCCCATTGTTATACTATAACTATAGTTTTATCTATCTATACAAGGGGTACACCAGTTACATACACATTTCCAGGGGGTACGTGAAGCATAAAAGGTTGAGAACCACTGATATATATGTTTTATTTTATTCCCATTGTTATACTATAACTATAGTTTTATCTATCTATACAAGGGGTACGCCAGTTACATACACATTTCCAGGGGGTACGTGAAGCATAAAAGGTTGAGAACCACTGATATATATGTTTTATTTTATTCCCATTGTTATACTATAACTATAGTTTTATCTATCTATACAAGGGGTATGCCAGTTACATACACATTTCCAGGGGGTACGTGAAGCATAAAAGGTTGAGAACCACTGATATATATGTTTTATTTTATTCCCATTGTTATACTATAACTATAGTTTTATCTATCTATACAAGGGGTACGCCAGTTACATACACATTTCCAGGGGGTACGTGAAGCATAAAAGGTTGAGAACCACTGATATATATGTTTTATTTTATTCCCATTGTTATACTATAACTATAGTTTTATCTATCTATACAAGGGGTACGCCAGTTACATACACATTTCCAGGGGGTACGTGAAGCATAAAAGGTTGAGAACCACTGATATATATGTTTTATTTTATTCCCATTGTTATACTACAACTATAGTTTTATCCGTCTATACAAGGGGTCGCCAGTTACATACGCATTTCTAGGGGGTACGTGAAGCATAAAAGTTTGAGAACCACTGATATATGTTTTATTTTATTCCCATTGTTATACTATAACTATAGTTTTATCTATCTATACAAGGGGTACGCCAGTTACATACACATTTCCAGGGGGTACGTGAAGCATAAAAGGTTGAGAACCACTGATATATATGTTTTATTTTATTCCCATTGTTATACTACAACTATAGTTTTATCCGTCTATACAAGGGGTCGCCAGTTACATACACATTTCTAGGGGGTACGTGAAGCATAAAAGTTTGAGAACCACTGATATATGTTTTATTTTATTCCCATTGTTATACTATAACTATAGTTTTATCTATCTATACAAGGGGTACGCCAGTTACAAACACATTTCCAGGGGGTACGTGAAGCATAAAAGTTTGAGAACCACTGATATATGTTTTATTTTATTCCCATTGTTATACTATAACTATAGTTTTATCTATCTATACAAGGGGTACGCCAGTTACAAACACATTTCCAGGGGGTACGTGAAGCATAAAAGGTTGAGAACCACTGATATATATGTTTTAGTTTACTCCCATTGTTATACTATAACTATAGTTTTATCTATCTATACAAGGGGTGCGCCAGTTACATACACATTTCCAGGGGGTACGTGAAGCATAAAAGGTTGAGAACCACTGATATATATGTTTTATTTTATTCCCATTGTTATACTATAACTATAGTTTTATCCGTCTATACAAGGGGTCGCCAGTTACATACACATTTCTAGGGGGTACGTGAAGCATAAAAGTTTGAGAACCACTGATATATGTTTTATTTTATGCCCATTGTTATACTATAACTATAGTTTTATCTATCTATACAAGGGGTACGCCAGTTACAAACACATTTCCAGGGGGTACGTGAAGCATAAAAGGTTGAGAACAACTGATATATATGTTTTATTTTACTCCCATTGTTATACTATAACTATAGATTTATCTATCTATACAAGGGGTGCGCCAGTTACATACACATTTCCAGGGGGTACGTGAAGCATAAAAGGTTGAGAACCACTGATATATATGTTTTATTTTATGCCCATTGTTATACTATAACTATAGTTTTATCTATCTATACAAGGGGTACGCCAGTTACAAACACATTTCCAGGGGGTACGTGAAGCATAAAAGTTTGAGAACCACTGATATATGTTTTATTTTATTCCCATTGTTATACTATAACTATAGTTTTATCTATCTATACAAGGGGTACGCCAGTTGCATACACATTTCCAGGGGGTACGTGAAGCATAAAAGGTTGAGAACCACTGATATATATGTTTTATTTTATTCCCATTGTTATACTATAACTATAGTTTTATCTATCTATACAAGGGATACGCCAGTTACATACACATTTCCAGGGGGTACGTGAATCATAAAAGGTTGAGAACCACTGATATATATTTTATTTTATTCCCATTGTTATACTATAACTATAGTTTTATCTATTTACACAAGGGGTACGCCAGTTACATACACATTTCCAGGGGGTACGTGAAGCATAAAAGGTTGAGAACCACTGATATATATGTTTTATTTTATTCCCATTGTTATACTATAACTATAGTTTTATCTATCTATACAAGGGGTACGCCAGTTACATACACATTTCCAGGGGGTACGTGAAGCATAAAAGGTTGAGAACCACTGATATATATGTTTTATTTTATTCCCATTGTTATACTATAACTATAGTTTTATCTATCTATACAAGGGATACGCCAGTTACATACACATTTCCAGGGGGTACGTGAATCATAAAAGGTTGAGAACCACTGATATATACGTTTTATTTTATTCCCATTGTTATACTATAACTATAGTTTTATCTATTTACACAAGGGGTACGCCAGTTACATACACATTTCCAGGGGGTACGTGAAGCATAAAAGGTTGAGAACCACTGATATATATGTTTTATTTTATTCCCATTGTTATACTATAACTATAGTTTTATCTATCTATACAAGGGATACGCCAGTTACATACACATTTCCAGCGGGTACGTGAAGCATAAAAGGTTGAGAACCACTGATATATACGTTTTATTTTATTCCCATTGTTATACTATAACTATAGTTTTATCTATTTACACAAGGGGTACGCCAGTTACATACACATTTCCAGGGGGTACGTGAAGCATAAAAGGTTGAGAACCACTGATATATATGTTTTATTTTATTCCCATTGTTATACTATAACTATTGTTTTATCTATCTATACAAGGGATACGCCAGTTACATACACATTTCCAGGGGGTACGTGAAGCATAAAAGGTTGAGAACCACTGATATATACGTTTTATTTTATTCCCATTGTTATACTATAACTATAGTTTTATCTATTTACACAAGGGGTACGCCAGTTACATACACATTTCCAGGGGGTACGTGAAGCATAAAAGGTTGAGAACCACTGATATATATATTTTATTTTATTCCCATTGTTATACTATAACTATAGTTTTATATATCTATACAAGGGGTACGCCAGTTGCATACACATTTCCAGGGGGTACCTGAAGCATAAAGGTTGGGAACCACTGATATATATGTTTTATTTCATTCTCATTGTTATACTATAACTATAGTTTTATCTATCTATACAAGGGGTACGCCAGTTGCATACACATTTCCATTGGGTACGTGAAGCATAAAAGGTTGAGAACCACTGATATATATGTTTTATTTTATTCCCATTGTTATACTATAACTATAGTTTTATCTATCTATACAAGGGGTACGCCAGTTGCATACACATTTCCAGGGGGTACGTGAAGCATAAAAGGTTGAGAACCACTGATATAAATGTTTTATTTTATTCCCATTTTTATACTATAACTATAGTTTTATCTATCTATACAAGGGGTACGCCAGTTGCATACACATTTCCAGGGGGTACGTGAAGCATAAAAGTTTGAGAACCACTGATAAAAATGTTTTATTTTATTCCCATTTTTATACTATAACTATAGTTTTATCTATCTATACAAGGGGTACGCCAGTTACATACACATTTCCAGAGGGTACGTGAAGCATAAAAGGTTGAGAACCACTGATATATACGTTTTATTTTATTCCCATTGTTATACTATAACTAAAGTTTTATCTATCTATACAAGGGATACGCCAGTTACATACACATTTCCAGGGGGTACGTGAAGCATAAAAGGTTGAGAACCACTGATATATACGTTTTATTTTATTCCCATTGTTATACTATAACTATAGTTTTATCTATTTACACAAGGGGTACGCCAGTTACATACACATTTCCAGGGGGCACGTGAAGCATAAAAGGTTGAGAACCACTGATATATATGTTTTATTTTATTCCCATTGTTATACTATAACTATAGTTTTATCTATCTATACAAGGGGTACGCCAGTTACATACACATTTCCAGGGGGTACGTGAAGCATAAAAGTTTGAGAACCACTGATATAAATGTTTTATTTTATTCCATTGTTATACTATAACTATAGTTTTATCTATTTACACAAGGGGTACGCCAGTTACATACACATTTCCAGGGGGTACGTGAAGCATAAAAGGTTGAGAACCACTGATATATACGTTTTATTTTATTCCCATTGTTATACTATAACTATAGTTTTATCTATTTACACAAGGGGTACGCCAGTTACATACACATTTCCAGGGGGTACGTGAAGCATAAAAGGTTGAGAACCACTGATATATACGTTTTATTTTATTCCCATTGTTATACTATAACTATAGTTTTATCTATCTATACAAGGGATACGCCAGTTACATACACATTTCCAGGGGGTACGTGAAGCATAAAAGGTTGAGAACCACTGATATATATGTTTTATTTTATTCCCATTGTTATACTATAACTATAGTTTTATCTATTTACACAAGGGGTACGCCAGTTACATACACATTTCCAGGGGGTACGTGAAGCATAAAAGGTTGAGAACCACTGATATATACGTTTTATTTTATTCCCATTGTTATACTATAACTATAGTTTTATCTATCTATACAAGGGATACGCCAGTTACATACACATTTCCAGGGGGTACGTGAAGCATAAAAGGTTGAGAACCACTGATATATATGTTTTATTTTATTCCCATTGTTATACTATAACTATAGTTTTATCTGTTTACACAAGGGGTACGCCAGTTACATACACATTTCCAGGGGGTACGTGAAGCATAAAAGGTTGAGAACCACTAATATATACGTTTTATTTTATTCCCATTGTTATACTATAACTATAGTTTTCTCTATCTATACAAGGGATACGCCAGTTACATACACATTTCCAGGGGGTACGTGAATCATAAAACGTTGAGAACCACTGATATATACGTTTTATTTTATTCCCATTTTTATACTATAACTATAGTTTTATCTATCTATACAAGGGGTAGGCCAGTTGCATACACATTTCCAGGGGGTACGTGAAGCATAAAAGGTTGAGTACCACTGATATATATGTTTTATTTTATTCCCATTGTTATACTATAACTATAGTTTTATCTATCTATACAAGGGGTACGCCAGTTGCATACACATTTCCAGGGGGTACGTGAAGCATAAAAGGTTGAGTACCACTGATATATATGTTTTATTTTATTCCCATTGTTATACTATAACTATAGTTTTATCTATCTATACAAGGGGTACGCCAGTTACATACACTTTTTCAGGGGGTTGCGTGAAGTTGGTTGGTTGTTTTTCCTCTGAGCGTAACTTTTTTCCACAAAATACGCTAAATGGCCAGGTCACAAGGACCCCGAATGCTCAGAAAAGGTTGGGGGAAGGGACACACTGGAACAGTTGTTGGGATACATATGGAACTCTCCCGTCTAGGCCATCCAGCGTGTTCTTTAACGTGCACAGGGATGGCTTTCCCGCACACGGAGCCACGGCTTAACGTCCCATCCGACGGACGGCGGCCTTTCCAAGCCCATCGGTGTCCCCCTACTGACCGTGGGCAGGGCGGAGAATTTTGCGGAGATAAATCTCAATGCTGACCCAGCTGGGACTCGAACTTGGGATCTATAGCTTACGAGTCTGGCGCGCTACCGACTGAGCTACTGCCAATTGGGTTGTTTGGATTGTTTTACCTCTGAGCGGCACTTTTTTGCACACCATGGGCTAAATGGCCAGGTCACATGGACCCCGAAGCCTCAGAGAAGGTTGGGGGAGGGGACCCACTGGAACAGCTGTTGGGAGACAGATGGTAGCCTCCCGTCAAGGCCATCCAGAGCTACTGCCATAGGGGCGAGGATGTCTGAGTCGGTAGCACGCCAAGCTCGTAATCTGCAGTTCCCAGGTTCAAGTCCTAGCTGGGTCAGCGTTGAGATTTATCTCCGCAAAACTCCCCGGCCTGTCCACGGTCAGTAGGGGACACCGATGGGCTTAGAAAGGCCGCCGCCCGTCGGATGGGACGTTAAGCCATGGCCCCGTGTGCGGGAGAGCCGTACCCTGTGCACGTTAAAGAACACGCTGGATGGCCTTGACGGGAGGCTACCATCTGTCTCCCAACAGCTGTTCCAGTGGGTCCCTCCCCCAACCTTCTCTGAGCCTTTAGGGTCCACGTGACCTGGCCATTTAGCCCATGTCGTGCAAAAAAGTGACGCTCAGAGGTAAAACAACCCAACTGCCATAAACAACGAATAGATATTTAAAAAAAAAACTTCTAAAACCAATCATACTAAATTCAGCAGAAATCTTTTCGCTAGACCTAACAGACTTACCTAAAAGAGAATTATCAAACGAACCACCAGGTGGCGCCTTCAGCTATTTGGGCTTCCAACTCCCCCCCCCCCCCCAACTGTTGCAATGAAGATAACCTTTATTGAAAGATCAACAGGCTCGAGGGGTCAGTGCAACTTTGAATCGTATTTACACAGTGTTAAAAGCGGCAAGCCTCCAACCCCGACACTTGCACTTCAAAACCCATAAACTGCCGCACTGATGTCGTATATAACCGAAAACCGCGCCATTTCAGGCCCCACCCTCTCATCCTACGAAAGGTAAGGGGGTCACACGCAGCGACCTCCGTCACGACGACCCCGACTCAAAAAACAGAAGGGACTCCCGCCGTTTTATGGATCCTATCCGACCCTTTAAAATCCTCGCTAACGGCCTTAGATGTCGGGCTACCAGACACAGTTTTATGTACACTTCCAGTAATAAAAAAAACTGAGAAAAACAGCCAATCAGAGTCCTACGAAAACAGGACAACGCACGTGTGCACGTGACTAGACGCTTCCTCTTCTCTGGTGGTGGGGGAGGGGGGGAGAATGCAGACGATTTATGCACGATACTAGGAAGTGGCATTCCACTTACTATAACGTAGTGGAGGGAACACATATGGGATGTATTCGGGTTTTCCAGAATTCGAAGTTTTGGAAATAAAGAAAATAGGGGGTGCATTGAGAGGGGGGGGGGGGGTTAGAGTGGTTAGGTTGGATTCAGCCTTTGTTTACTTAGGGAAGTGTGTGTGTGTTGTTGGGTTGTTTTACCTCTGAGCGGCATTTTTTGCACACCATGGGCTAAATGGCCAGGTCACATGGACCTCGAAGGCTCAGAGAAGGTTGGTGGAGGGGACCCACTGGAACAGCTGTTGGGAGACAGATGGTAGCCTCCCGTCAAGGCCATCCAGCGTGTTCTTTAACGTTGGGTTGTTTTACCTCTAAGCCGCACTTTTTTGCACACCATGGGCTAAATGGCCAGGTCACATGGACCTCGAAGGCTCAGAGAAGGTTGGTGGAGGGGACCCACTGGAACAGCTGTTGGGAGACAGATGGTAGCCTCCCGTCAAGGCCATCCAGTGTGTTCTTTAACGTTGGGTTGTTTTACCTCTAAGCGGCACTTTTTTGCACACCATGGGCTAAATGGCCAGGTCACATGGACCTCAAAGGCTCAGAGAAGGTTGGTGGAGGGGACCCACTGGAACAGCTGTTGGGAGACAGATGGTAGCCTCCCGTCAAGGCCATCCAGTGTGTTCTTTAACGTTGGGTTGTTTTACCTCTAAGCCGCACTTTTTTGCACACCATGGGCTAAATGGCCAGGTCACATGGACCTCGAAGGCTCAGAGAAGGTTGGTGGAGGGGACCCACTGGAACAGCTGTTGGGAGACAGATGGTAGCCTCCCGTCAAGGCCATCCAGTGTGTTCTTTAACGTTGGGTTGTTTTACCTCTAAGCGGCACTTTTTTGCACACCATGGGCTAAATGGCCAGGTCACATGGACCTCAAAGGCTCAGAGAAGGTTGGTGGAGGGGACCCACTGGAACAGCTGTTGGGAGACAGATGGTAGCCTCCCGTCAAGGCCATCCAGCGTGTTCTTTAACGTTGGGTTGTTTTACCTCTAAGCCGCACTTTTTTGCACACCATGGGCTAAATGGCCAGGTCACATGGACCTCGAAGGCTCAGAGAAGGTTGGTGGAGGGGACCCACTGGAACAGCTGTTGGGAGACAGATGGTAGCCTCCCGTCAAGGCCATCCAGCGTGTTCTTTAACGTTGGGTTGTTTTACCTCTAAGCGGCACTTTTTTGCACACCATGGGCTAAATGGCCAGGTCACATGGACCTCAAAGGCTCAGAGAAGGTTGGTGGAGGGGACCCACTGGAACAGCTGTTGGGAGACAGATGGTAGCCTCCCGTCAAGGCCATCCAGTGTGTTCTTTAAAGTGCACAGAGTATGGTTCTCCCGCACACGGAGCCACGGTTTAACGTCCCATCCGACGGACGGCGGCCTTTCCAAGCCCATCGGTGTCCCCTACTGACCGTGTGCAGGGCGGGAAGGAATTTTGCGGAGATAAATCTCAACGCTGACCCAGCTGGGACTCGAACCTGGGAACTACAGATTACGAGCCTGGAGCGCTACCGACTGAGCCACCCCCGCCCCCAGGAAATGCGTATGTGGTTTTTTTTTGGTGGGGGGTGAATCGTAATCATTTCTGTTGTTAAGGTCAAGATCAAATTAATAAAAAATCGCGCTTGCAAAAAACAGTAAGTTGGTTTCTCTGAAGATTTAGTTGTACACACTTCTTTCACTTCGCTGGGTTGTTTTTACCTCTGAGTAACACTTGTTTTTGCATAAAATGGGTAAAATGATCAAGTCACAAGGACCCCAAGGGTTGGGTTGTTTTACCTGTGAGCAGCACTTTTCAACCCAAAATGTGTTGAATGGGCAAGTTACAAGGATCCAGAAGGTTCAGGGACCTACTGGAACGGCTGTTGGGAGACAGAAGGTAGTCTCCCGTCAAGATCATCCAGTGTGTTCTTTTTATAGTTGGGTTGTTTTACCTCCGAACGGCAATTTTTCTTCACACAAAATGGGCTAAAATGACCAGGTCACAAAGACCCCGAAGGCTCAGAGAAGGTTGGGGGAGGGACCCACTGGAATAGCTGTTGGGAGACAGATGGTAGCCTCCTGTCAAGGCCATCCAGTGTGTTCTTTAACGTTGGGTTGTTTTACCTCTGAGCGGCACTTTTTTGCACACAATGGGCCAAATGGCCAGGTTACAATGACCCCAAAAGCTCAGAGAAGGTTGGAGGAGGGGACCCACTGGATCAGCTGTTGGGAGACAGATGGTAGCCTCCCGTCAAGGCCATCCAGTGTGTTCTTTAACGTTGGGTTGTTTTACCTCCGAGCGGCAATTTTTCTTCACACAAAATGGGCTAAAATGACCAGGTCACAATCATCCCTAGGGCTCAGAGAAAGTTGGGGGAGAAGACCCACTGGAACAGTTGTTGGGAGACAGATGGTACTCTTCTGTCAAGTCCATCCAGTGTGTTCTTTAACATTGAGTTGTTTTACCTCTGAGCGTCACTTTTTTCACACAATAGCCTAAATGGCCAGGTCACAATGACCCCTAGGGCTCAGAGAAGGTTGGGGGAGGAGACCCACTGAGCAGTTGTTGGGAGACAGATGTAGCCTCCCGTCAAGGTCACCCAACATGTTCTTTAACATGTATCGGATATCACTCTCCACTCACAGGACCACGGCTTTAACGTCCCATCTGACGGCTTTTCCTAGCCCATCAGTGTTCCCTGCTCACCAGGACAAGTTAATCTCATCTCTTCCACACATAGAACACACACCACACACCTCCCCTATTCATAAAATTCACACCCGCACACACCAATCACACCTCTCCTGCACACGTTAATCACATGTACCCTATACATAGAAATTACACCCACACTTGCATCTTTAATCACACCTGCATAAGTTAATCACACCTACTTCTGTATGTAATATTAACACCTATCCTATACACAGCAATCGGATTGGATTGGATTGTTTTACCTCTGAGCGGCACTTTTTTGCACACCATGGGCTAAATGGCCAGGTCACAAGGACTCCAAAAGTTCGGAGAAGGTTGGGGGAAGGGACCAACTTGAACAGCTGTTGGGATACAGATGGTAGGCTCCCGTCAAGGCCATCCATCGTGTTCTTTAACGTTCGGTTATTTTACCTCTGAGCGGCACTTTTTTGCACACCATGGGCTAAATGGCCAGGTCACATGGACCCCGAAGGCTCAGAGAAGGTTGGGGGAGGGGACCCACTGGAACAGCTGTTGGGAGACAGATGGTAGCCTCCCGTCAAGGCCATCCAGCATGTTCTTTAACGTGCACAGGGTAAGGCTCTCCCGCACACGGGGCCACGGCTTAACGTCCCATCCGACGGACGGCGGCCTTTTCAAGCCCATCGGTGTCCCCTACTGACCGTGGGCAGGGCGGGCGCTACCGACTGAGCCACCCCCGCCCCAGCAATCACATCACCTGCACACATTAATCCCAGTTGCTCTAAACACAAACTACCCCATTCTGCACACATTAATCACACATGCCTATACACAGAAATCACATTCACAACTGTACGTTAATCACACCTCCTGTACACCTAAATCACACTTACTCCTGCACATATAAATCACACTTACTCCTGCACATATAAATCACACTTACTTCTGTACAACTAAATCACACTTACTACTGCACACCTAAATCACACTTACTACTACACACCTAAATCACATTTTCTCCTATACACATAAATCACACTTAATCCTGTACACATAAACCACACTTAATCCTGTACACGTTAATCACACTTACTCCTGCACATATAAATCACACTTCCTTCTGTACACCTAAATCACACTTAATCCTGCACACGTTAATCACACTTAATGCTGTACACATAAATCACACTTACTCCTGTGCAACTAAATCACACTTACTCCTGCACACCTAAATCACACTTACTCCTGCACACCTAAATCACACTTACTCCTGCACACCTAAATCACACTTACTCCTGCACACCTAAATCACACTTACTCCTGCACACCTAAATCACACTTACTCCTGCACACCTAAATCACACTTACTCCTGCACACCTAAATCACACTTAATGCTGCACATCTAAATCACACTTAATCCTGTACACATAAATCACACTTACTCCTGTACACATAAATCACACTTACTCCTGAAAACCTAAATCACACTTACTCCTTCACACGTTAATCACACTTAATCCTACACACGTTAATCATACTTAATCCTTCACACGTTAATCACACTTAATCCTGCACACGTTAATCACACTTAATCCTGCACAGCTTAATCACACTTAATCCTGCACAGGTTAATCACATTTAATCCTGCACACGTTAATCACATTTAATCCTGCACACGTTATCACACTTAATCCTGCACACGTTAATCACACTTAATCCTGCACACGTTAATCACACCTCTCCTGTACATGAATATGACACATAATCACAGTCTCCTGTACACGAATATAACACATAATCACACCTCTCCTGTACACGAATATAACACATAATCACACATCTCCTGTACACGAATATAACACATAATCACACCTCTCCTGTACACGAATATAACACATGGTCACACCTCTCCTGTACCACGAATATAACACATAATCACACCTCTCCTGTACACAAAAATATAACACATGATCACACCTCTCCTGTACACGAATATAACACATAATCACACCACTCCTTTACACGAATATAACACACAATAACACCTGTACACGAATATAACACATGATCACACCTGTACACGAATATAACACATAATCACACCTCTCCTGTACACGAATATAACACACATAATCACACCTCTCCTGTACACGAATATAACACATAATCACACCTCTCCTGTACACGAATATAACACATAATCACACCTCTCCTGTACACGAATACAACACACATAATCACACCTCTCCTGTACACGAATATAACACATAATCACACCTCTCCTGTACACGAATTTAACACATAATCACACCTCTCCTTTACACGAATATAACACATAATCACACCACTCCTTTACACGAATATAACACATAATCACACCTGTACACGAATATAACACATGATCACACCTGTACACGAATATAACACATGATCACACCTGTACACGAATATAACACATAATCACACCTCTCCTGTACACGAATATAACACATGGTCACATCTCTCCTGTACACGAATATAACACATAATCACACCACTCCTTTACACGAATATAACACATAATCCCACCTCTCCTGTACACGAATATAACACATAATCACACCTCTCCTGTACACGAATATAACACATAATCACACCTCTCCTGTACACGAATATAACACATAATCACACATCTCCTGTACACGAATATAACACATAATCACACCTCTCCTGTACACGAATATAACACATAATCACACCTCTCCTGTACACGAATATAACACATAATCACACCTCTCCTGTACACGAATATAACACATAATCACACATCTCCTGTACACGAATATAACACATAATCACACCTCTCCTGTACACGAATATAACACACATAATCACACCTCTCCTGTACACGAATATAACACATAATCACACCTCTCCTGTACACGAATATAACACATAATCACACCTCTCCTTTACACGAATATAACACACAATCACACCTCTCCTGCACACGAATATAACACATGATCACACCTCTCCTGTACACGAATATAACACATAATCACACCACTCCTTTACACGAATATAACACATAATCACACCTGTACACGAATATAACACATAATCACACCTCTCCTGTACACGAATATAACACACATAATCACACCTCTCCTGTACACGAATATAACACATAATCCCACCTCTCCTGTACACGAATATAACACATAATCACACCTCTCCTGTACACGAATATAACACATAATCACACCTCTCCTGTACACGAATATAACACATAATCACACCTCTCCTGTACACGAATATAACACACATAATCACACCTCTCCTGTACACGAATATAACACACATAATCACACCTCTCCTGTACCACGAATATAACACATAATCACACCTCTCCTGTACACAAAAATATAACACATGATCACACCTCTCCTGTACACGAATATAACACATAATCACACCACTCCTTTACACGAATATAACACACAATAACACCTGTACACGAATATAACACATGATCACACCTGTACACGAATATAACACATAATCACACCTCTCCTTTACACGAATATAACACACAATCACACCTCTCCTGTACACGAATATAACACATGATCACACCTCTCCTGTACACGAATATAACACATAATCACACCACTCCTTTACACGAATATAACACATAATCACACCTGTACACGAATATAACACATGATCACACCTGTACACGAATATAACACATAATCACACCTCTCCTGTACACGAATATAACACACATAATCACACCTCTCCTGTACACGAATATAACACACATAATCACACCTCTCCTTTACACGAATATAACACATAATCACACCTGTACACGAATATAACACATGATCACACCTGTACACGAATATAACACATAATCCTACCTCTCCTGTACACGAATATAACACATAATCACACCTCTCCTTTACACGAATATAACACATAATCACACCACTCCTTTACACGAATATAACACATAATCACACCTGTACACGAATATAACACATGATCACACCTGTACACGAATATAACACATAATCACACCTCTCCTGTACACGAATATAACACATGGTCACACCTCTCCTGTACACGAATATAACACATAATCACACCACTCCTTTACACGAATATAACACATAATCCCACCTCTCCTGTACACGAATATAACACATAATCACACCTCTCCTGTACACGAATATAACACATAATCACACCTCTCCTGTACACGAATATAACACATAATCACACATCTCCTGTACACGAATATAACACATAATCACACCTCTCCTGTACACGAATATAACACATAATCACACCTCTCCTGTACACGAATATAACACATAATCACACCTCTCCTGTACACGAATATAACACATAATCACACATCTCCTGTACACAAAAATATAACACATGATCACACCTCTCCTGTACACGAATATAACACATAATCACACCACTCCTTTACACGAATATAACACACAATAACACCTGTACACGAATATAACACATGATCACACCTGTACACGAATATAACACATAATCACACCTCTCCTTTACACGAATATAACACACAATCACACCTCTCCTGTACACGAATATAACACATGATCACACCTCTCCTGTACACGAATATAACACATAATCACACCACTCCTTTACACGAATATAACACATAATCACACCTGTACACGAATATAACACATGATCACACCTGTACACGAATATAACACATAATCACACCTCTCCTGTACACGAATATAACACACATAATCACACCTCTCCTGTACACGAATATAACACACATAATCACACCTCTCCTTTACACGAATATAACACATAATCACACCTGTACACGAATATAACACATGATCACACCTGTACACGAATATAACACATAATCCCACCTCTCCTGTACACGAATATAACACATAATCACACCTCTCCTTTACACGAATATAACACATAATCACACCTCTCCTGTACACGAATATAACACATAATCACACCTCTCCTGTACACGAATATAACACACATAATCACACCTCTCCTGTACACGAATATAACACATGATCACACCTCTCCTGTACACGAATATAACACATAATCACACCACTCCTTTACACGAATATAACACATAATCACACCTGTACACGAATATAACACATAATCACACCTGTACACGAATATAACACATAATCACACCTCTCCTGTACACGAATATAACACACATAATCACACCTCTCCTGTACACGAATATAACACACATAATCACACCTCTCCTTTACACGAATATAACACATAATCACACCTGTACACGAATATAACACATGATCACACCTGTACACGAATATAACACATAATCCCACCTCTCCTTTACACGAATATAACACACAATCACACCTCTCCTGTACACGAATATAACACATGATCACACCTCTCCTGTACACGAATATAACACATAATCACACCACTCCTTTACACGAATATAACACATAATCACACCTGTACACGAATATAACACATGATCACACCTGTACACGAATATAACACATAATCACACCTCTCCTGTACACGAATATAACACACATAATCACACCTCTCCTGTACACGAATATAACACACATAATCACACCTCTCCTTTACACGAATATAACACATAATCACACCTGTACACGAATATAACACATGATCACACCTGTACACGAATATAACACATAATCCCACCTCTCCTGTACACGAATATAACACATAATCACACCTCTCCTTTACACGAATATAACACATAATCACACCTCTCCTGTACACGAATATAACACATAATCACACCTCTCCTGTACACGAATATAACACACATAATCACACCTCTCCTGTACACGAATATAACACATGATCACACCTCTCCTGTACACGAATATAACACATAATCACACCACTCCTTTACACGAATATAACACATAATCACACCTGTACACGAATATAACACATGATCACACCTGTACACGAATATAACACATAATCACACCTCTCCTGTACACGAATATAACACACATAATCACACCTCTCCTGTACACGAATATAACACACATAATCACACCTCTCCTTTACACGAATATAACACATAATCACACCACTCCTGTACACGAATATAACACATAATCACACCTCTCCTGTACACACACATAATCACACCAGAATCACAAAACACTCACTACACAGAATCGACATGAAAGCACTGCAAACATTAGTCAACATTTTCATCTCCGCTTTCAGCCCCCCCCCCCCCCCCGATTCAAACATTTGGGATATTTCTGCTACACGAAAATTTAAAACTGAAAAAAAAATATCCTCGCTAATGCAGAATGAATCTCCAGAAACTACCTAAGAAAGAGAGAGAGAATTTCATCCCTTTTATTAACCCATTTGATTAATTTGTCTTTCTCTCTCCCCCCCCCCACAAAGAAAGCGATTAATTCCCCTTTTTTTTTCTTCTTCTTCAGCAATCTGTCGAAATTGAATGAAATTCCGCTCCCAATGCCTCATTTAACTGAACGAATGCCGATTCTCTTCGGCCCATTTCATTCCCTGAATTTCCGACTCCAAATGAAGAAAACGGACACTTGTCCATTTCTCATGGCAGGGAAACCGACGCCAAACATTCATTCGCGGTGAAAACAACTTAAAGAGGGAAAAAAAATCGGTCTTTAAAAAAAAATGACTCTCATTGCTAATATTTTACCTTGGGAATGGTTGAATTGTTCAAACTTTTGTGAATGGTGCTTTTCTGCATTATGAGGCCAGGTCACGAGGACCCCCCCTCCAGTCAAGAACATCCAGAGTCTCCTTTAAAAGTATGGTTCTCCATCTCAATGGGTTAATTCCCACCCGATAGTACCGACGGCCCTTCCAAGCCCATCGGTGTCCCATACCGACGAAAAGCATGGCGGGGAGTTTTACAGCAAGAAATATTTGGAATTTCGATCTTATATGAATGGGAATCGAATTTCACAGCTCTATAACTTCTAAAATATGCATTTAATGGGAAAATGTGACTGAAGATAAATTAAAGACCGTAATCAAATCTATTTAAATCTGTATTTTCAAAAATATTCGTGCAGTATTTAAAGAGTTATGGAAGTTAGAATATTTAACAATAAATTATCTTTCATGCTCTGTCAATGGGGATCCAAATTCGAAGCTGTATAACTTCTAAAATATGCATTTAATGGAAAAATGTGACTGAAGACAAATTAAAGATCGAAATCCAGTCTATTTAAATCTCGATTTTCAACAATATTAGTTCAGTATTTAAAACGTTATGGAAGCTGGAATATTTGATGATAAACTATCTTCCATGCGAATGAGTACCTAACTTCGAAGCTGTATAACTTGTAAAATATGCATTTAATGGAAAAATGTGACTGAAAACAAATTAAAGATCATAATAAAATCTATTTAAATCTGGATTTTCAAAAATATTCGTTCAGTATTTAAAGAGTTAAAGAAGTTAGAATATTTAACAATAAATTTTTTATTATTTTATTTTTATTATTATTTAAATAATTAATTATTTAAATCTTTCATGCTCTGTCAATGGGGATCAACTTCGAAGCTGTACAACTTCTAAAATATGCTTTTAATGGCAAAATGTGACTGAAGATAAATTAAAGATCGTAATCAAATCTATTTAAATCTCGATTTTCAACAATATTCGTTCACTATTTAAAGAGTTATGGAAGCTGAAATAGTTAACAATAAATTATCTTGCACGTTATGTCAATGGGAACCTAATTTCGAAGCTCTGTAACTTCTAAAATATGCATTTAATGGGAAAATGTGACTAAGGATAAATTAAAGACCGTAATCAAATCTATTTAAATCTGGATTTTCAAAAATATTCGTTCAGTATTTAAAATGTTATGGAAGCTGGAATATTTAACAATAAATTATCTTTCATGCTGTGTGAATGGAAATCAAAGTTCGAAGCTCTATAACTTCTGAAATATGCATTTAATGGAAAAATGTGCCTGAAGATAAATTAAAGACCGTAATAAAATCTATTTAAATCTCGATTTTCAATTCACTGGATGACAGAAAATTTGTTGTTAAATATTCCAGCTTCCATAACTCTTGAAATACTAAACGAATATTGTTGAAAATCGAGATTTAAATAGATTTGATTACGAACTTTAATTTATCTCCAGTCACATTTTCCCATTAAATGCATATTTTAGAAGTTATAGGGCTTTGAAATTGGATTCCCATTCTCATAACACGGCAATTCTGTACTATTCCGGCACGGGTAGTGTAAATAGCAAGTTGCCACAAGAAATATACAAAACCCAGACGCTATCATTACAAGTAAGACAGGCGAACAGATGAGGAGGAAGATTGTTGGCAGCAAGAGAAGATGTCAGAGCCTGTTGCTATAGGTGAATATGGG
Source organism: Ryuthela nishihirai (assembly GCA_038380435.1). Classification (NCBI taxonomy): domain Eukaryota; kingdom Metazoa; phylum Arthropoda; class Arachnida; order Araneae; family Heptathelidae; genus Ryuthela; species Ryuthela nishihirai. Next base: position 7,385,711 of record JAWZYU010000008.1, read on the forward strand.
GAGAGGAGTTTGGGGGAGGAGGAGGATGATGACATACAAAGCCTCTCCTCGCTTGGGAAGCTACTGTGGCAACTGCAATCACACCACTGCTAATACCACGGTATTATTTGGCGTTTGTGTCTTGGCGTACCCCTTGAAATATTCACGACCAAGACTACATTAACTGTGTCATCCATCTCAGCACTCGACAAGGCTTGGGTCCCTCCGTACCGAACATAATCCTTCCAATCCATATCCCTCCCCTACAGGGATCCATCCATCAACAGCAGGTTCTGACGGGCCCGGGCGCAGTTGACGGCGTGGACTCGCCCTGCTGGCTGTCGCGGCACAGGTTTACCTGCGCGACCCCTCTTGTCCAGAACCCCTTCACGAAATGAGAAGGTCCCACGTCCTGCCGCCAACAAGGGCCTGATTCCGTATGCTAATGATGGGTGACGTCACCGCAGGAGCACGAGATGAAATGTGTCATATTTTATTGGGATTAATCGTCTTTGGTGAAGTATAGGGTGAATGGAGTGAGAGGAAGTTCCCAGCGCTCTTGGACACCTATTTGTTTCAACAAATGTTATATGCCCACCTGGGAGAAGTTGCGGTTAAGATAAAACGGGTCACGTGGAAACACGAAGAACAGGAAACGGTTGGTTTCGATTGTAATTATACTTATCTGGTACTACTACTACTTTGTGTGGTTGGGGTTCGTCCAGTAGGCGATAGCGCGCCAGGCTCGTAATCTGCAGTTCCCAGGTTCGAGTCCCAGCTGGGTCAGCGTTGAGATTTATCTCCGCAAAATTCCCCGCCCTGCCCACGGTCAGTAGGGGACACCGATGGGCTTGGAAAGACCGCCGTCCGTCGGATGGGACGTTAAGCCGTGGCTTCGTGTGTGGGAGAGCCATACCCAGTGCACGTTAAAGAACACGTTGGATGGCCTTGACGGGAGGCTACCATCTGTCTCCCAACAACTGTTCCAGTGGGTCCCCTTCCCCAACCTTCTCTGAGCCTTCGGGGTCAACGTGACCTGGCCATTTAGCCCACGGTGTGCAAAAAAGTGCCGCTCAGAGGTAAAACAACCCAACGTTAAAGAACATGCTGGATGGCCTTGACGGGAGGGTACCATCTGTCTCCCAACACCCGTTCAAGTGGGTCCCCTCCCCCAACATTCTCCGAGCCTTCGGGGTCCATGTGACCTGGCCATTTAGCCCATGGTGTGCAAAAAAGTGCCGCTCAGAGGTAAAACAACCCAACGTTAAAGAACACGCTGGATGGCCTTGACGGGAGGGTACCATCTGTCTCCCAACAGCCGTTCCAGTGGGTCCCCTCCCCCAACATTCTCTGAGCCTTCGGGGTCTTTGTGACCTGGCCATTTAGCCATTTGTGTGCTAAAAAATGCTGCTCAAAATTAAAATAACACCCACATAGAACGCAATAATCTCTTAAACTTTTTTTTTTTACGGAAACAAGTGATTTAATTCAAAGATCATAAATCTATTTAAATCTCGATTTTCAACAATATTCGTTCAGGAGTTACGGATGCAGCAATATTTAACAAATTGTCTTCCGCGTTATGTGAATGGGAATCTAACTTCGAAGCTTTATAACTTCTAAAATATGCATTTAATGGAAAAATGTGACTGAAGATAAATTAAAGATCATAATCCAGTCTATTCATATCTCAATTTTTAAAAATATACATTCAGTATTTAAAGAGTTATGGAAGCTGGAATATTTAGCAATAAATTATCTTTCATGCTGTGTCAATGGGGATCCAAATTCGAAGCTCTATAGCTTCTAAAATATGCATTTAATGGAAAAATGTGACAAGATAAATTAAAGACCGTAATCAAATCTATCTAAATCTCGATTTTTCAACAATATTCGTTCAGTATTTAAAAAGTTACGGAAGCTACAATATTTAACAAGAGTAATGCGTCATAAGAATTTGCCTCAGAAATTAAAATGTTCCAAAAAATTTAATAAAATAAATATATATATTGGAAGTTTTGTCTAATGATTATTTCAATATTCGAGAAATAAATTTTCCATAAAACAAATTTGTTGTTAAATATTCCAGCTTCCATAACTCTTTAAATACTAAACAAATATTTTTGAAAATCGAGATTTAAATAGATTAGATTACGATCTTTAATTTATCTTCAGTCACATTTTTCCATGCAATGCATATTTTAGAAGCTATAGAGCTTCGAATTTGGATCCCCATTGACACAGCATGAAAGATAATTTATTGCTAAATATTCCAGCTTCCATAACTCTTTAAATACTGAATGTATATTTTTAAAAATCGAGATATGAACAGATTGGATTATGATCTTTAATTTATCTTCAGTCACATTTTTCCATTAAATGCATATTTTGAAAGTCATAGAGCTTCGAACTTAGAACCCCATTGACATAACATTGGAGATAATTCGTTGTTACTCTTCCAACATTGATAACTCTTTAAATAGTGAACCAATATTTTTGAAAATCGAGATTTGAATAGATTTGATTATGATCTTTAATTTATCTTCAGTCACATTTTTCCATGCAATGCATATTTTAGAAGCTATAGAGCTTCAAATTTGGATCCCCACTGACACAGCATGAAAGATAATTTATTGCTAATTATAGCAGCTTCCATAACTCTTTAAATACTGAATGTATATTTTTAAAAATCGAGATTTGAATAGATTTGATTATGATCTTTAATTTATCTTCAGCCACATTTTTCCATGCAATGCATATTTTAGAAGCTATAGAGCTTCGAATTTGGATCCCCACTGACACAGCATGCAAGATAATTTATTTTTAAATATTCCAGCTTCCATACTCTTTAAATAGTGAACGAATATTTTTGAAAATCGAGATTTAAATAGATTAGATTACAATCTTTAATTTATCTTCAGTCACATTTTTCCATGCAATGCATATTTTAGAAGCTATAGAGCTTCGAATTTGGATCCCCACTGACACAGCATGCAAGATAATTTATTGTTAAATATTCCGGCTTCCATAACTTTTTAAATACCGAAAGAATACTGTTGAAAAACGAGATTTAAATAGATTAGATTACAATCTTTAATTTATCTTAAGTCACATTTTGCCATTAAATGCATATTTTAGAAGTTATAATCGCTCGAAGTTATATTCGCACTGACATTAACTGGACATTACTCAAAGGTAGACGGGTTTTCAAAAAATTGTCCTTAGAATAGTTTAAGTTAATTTTTTACAGAATGCTATAGACTCCATTCTGAGCATTAAGGGTTGAAAACAGTAACAGCTGGTACTTTCTACACGAGATCATCATTTATAACAATCCCCTGTCCATCTCCAAACCTTTCAACGTCCACTCATCAAGTCACCAAGATAGGGACACGACCAATCTGTTACCAAAGTATCAATGCCATACATACAAATTCCTCTTTCATCTTCATCCTAACTTCTTAAACTGTCAAATCCGCTTGAAGACAAAATATAATCCTCCCAGTAATGCCTTTAAAAACATTAAAAAAAATGTTTCTCTGCCCCCCTGGCATGTCCGTCAAGCAGACATCTTTGGATACTTTGTTCTGACTTCTGGAGGAATTCGACTTCTGTCCCCTCCTCAAAAATTTCACGCCCTCCCTCAATTGTCCCCTCTTATCGCAATCTGGACTGACGTGTCTTGCCCGTAATGTCGACGACATCCTTATTGCATCCTCCACACGAGCAGAATCCGGATACAGGGCTTTTTGTCGAAATTTGATGAATGGTGTGTAGTAGAGGAGGAGGAGGAATTTCCTCTGAGAGACTATTTGCACACAATGGGCTAAATGGCCAGGTCACAAAGACCCCGAGGGCTCAGAAAAGTTTGGGGTTGTTTTACCTCTGAGCGGCACTTTTTTTGCATACAATGGGCTAAATGGCCAGGTCACACGGACCCCGAAGGCTCAGAGAAGGTTGGGGGAGGGGACCCATTGGAACAGTTGTTGGGAGACAGATGGTAGCCTCCCGTCAAAGCCATCCAGCGTGTTCTTTAAAGTTGGGTTGTTTTACCTCTGAGTGGCACATATTTACACACAATGGGCTAAATGGCCAGGTCACAAGGATCCCGAAGGCTCAGAGAAGGTTGGGGGAGGGGACCCACTGGAACAGCTGTTGGGAGACAGATGGTAGCCTCCCGTCAAGGCCATCCAGCGTGTTCTTTAACGTGCACAGGGTATGGATCTCTCCCGCACACGGGGTCACGGCTTAACGTCCCATCCGACGGACGGCGGCCTTTCCAAGCCCATCGGTGTCGCCTACTGACCGTGGGCAGGGCAGGGAATTTTGCGGAGATAAATCTCAACGCTGACCCAGCTGGGACTCGAACCTGGGAACTACAGATTACGAGCCTGGCGCGCTTCAGAAACCCCATATTAGCATAACATTAATATTCCCGTAACAGTTTTTGAAAACCGTTAGTAATAAAAAAAAAAACCCAAAGAATCACTCCCAACTTTTGACTGTCGAATCGCGAGCGTCAACCAAGGATACAGTCGCTCAAAAAAATATCCGAACACTATGATTGATTACAGAATTCAGAAAAAAATATCTGGCAACGGTCTTTTTTTTTAGAAATTAGTGATCTGGCAACCTTCGTGTCACGTGATTACAGAATTCAGGAAAAAATATCTGGAGCGTGTACAGCAACTGTACACGCTCCAGTTTGCTGTGAACGGTAACTGCACACGCTCAATATTTCCGTGAGTGAGCCCACACGATCCAGGTCTTTGTGAGCTCACACGATCCAATGTGCTGTGAACATTAACCGCAACCGCTCCAGTTTGCTGTGAACGGTAACTGCACACGCTCCATATTCATTGCATTATATATATTCATACGCATTATATACATTAAAAAAATATATCCGAACACTATGGTTGATTACAGAATTCAGAAAAAATATCTGGCAACATTCGTGTCACGTGACACGTGGGTTGCCAGATCACTAATTCCTAAAAAAATCGTTGCAGGTATTTTTCCTGAATTCTGTCACGTGACTCGAAAGTTGTCAGATCGCTAATTTCTAAAAAAAAAGCGCTGCCAGATATTTTTACTGAATTCTGTCACGTGACACGAAGATTGCCTGATCACTAATTTCTAAAAAAGAACCGTTGCCAGCTATTTTTTTTAATTCTGTCACGTGGCACAAATTTCTAAAAAAAAAAACGTTGCCAGAAATTTTACTGAATTCTTTCGCGTGACACGAAGGTTGCCAGATCACTAATTCCTAAAAAAAAATCGTTGCCAGATATTTTTTTCCTGAATTCTGTAATCAACCCACAGTGTTCGGATATTTTTTCCAGCGACTGTACAGCTGGTTGTGACAGACGGTAATCTCGCACGAGATCGCGAAATCACGAGACTTCGACGAATTAAAGAGCCCTTTTTTAAAATGCTGGGAAACGTTTAAGCGTGTGCGAGAGAGACTGCGTACGTCTTAAAAAGTGTGACATATCAAACATGCAACTCCGAAATGAATAAATAAACTCCAGGGGAAGATGAAGTCATCAGAAGTAACGAATTAATTAGAAATGTTGGAAGAGCAGAAGTTAAGGGAAATGACGTATTAATGATTTAAAAAGATTAAATCTCATAAATAAATAATTCGAAGCAGTGAAACTCTGACATTTTTATAATTATCGGCAGGCCGTACAGCAGCCGAGAAAGTTTTTCGAAGATTCTGCAAAAATAAGAAGAGGGGATTTGGCAGAAAGGAAAACTCAGGTAAGGAAAGATTTTAAAGGATTTATCGGAAGAAACGTATTTCTTGCATCTGGCAATGCATAAGAGAAAATGGTGATCCCAACTGTTTTTTTTTTTTTTTTTTTTGGGGGGGGGGTGTAGTTTATTCTTAAGCTGTCTCTTTACTACACTGATAGCCACCGTGATTTGTCGTTCTTCCTGTGTTACTACGAGTCTTTCTACCACAGGTCTATACCATTAACCAATCTTTTTACAAATTTTTATACCCCTGATTTCTCTTTTACAACTTTCTACACAACTAACCAGTCTTTTTAAAAATAACTATACCACTAATCAGTCTTTTTAAAACTATCTACACCACTAATCAGTCTTTTTAAAACTACTATACCACTAATCAGTCTCTTTAAAACTAACTAAACCACTAATCAGTCTTTTTAAAACTATCTATACCACTAATCAGTTTTTTAAACTATTACACCACTAATCAATTTTCCTACAACAATCTACATCATTAATCAGTCTTTTTAAAACTAACTAAACCACTAATCAGTCTTTTTAAAACTATCTACACCATTAATCAGTCTTTTTAAAACTAACTAAACCACTAATCAGTCTCTTTAAAACTATCTACACCATTAATCAATCTTTTTAAAACTAACTAAACCACTAATCAGTCTTTTTAAAACTATCTACACCACTAATCAGTCTTTTTAAAACTAACTAAACCACTAATCAGTCTCTTTAAAACTATCTACACCACTAATCATTTTTTTTAAAACTATCTATAACACTAATCAGTCTTTTTAAAACTAACTAAACCACTAATCAGTCTTTTTAAAACTATCTACACCACTAATCAGTCTTTTTAAAACTAACTAAACCACTAATCAGTCTCTTTAAAACTATCTACACCACTAATCATTTTTTTTTTAAACTATCTATAACACTATCAGTCTTTTTAAAACTAACTAAACCACTAATCAGTCTTTTTAAAACTATCTACACCATTAATCAATCTTTTTAAAACTAACTAAACCACTAATCAGTCTTTTTAAAACTATCTACACCACTAATCAGTCTTTTTAAAACTATCTACACCATTAATCAGTCTTTTTAAAACTAACTAAACCACTAATCAGTCTTTTTAAAACTATCTACACCACTAATCAGTCTTTTTAAAACTATCTACACCATTAATCAATCTTTTTAAAACTATCTACAACACTAATCAGTCTTTTTAAAACTAACTAAACCACTAATCAGTCTTTTTAAAACTATCTACACCATTAATCAATCTTTTTAAAACTAACTAAACCACTAATCAGTCTTTTTAAAACTATCTACACCACTAATCAGTCTTTTTAAAACTAACTAAACCACTAATCAGTCTCTTTAAAACTATCTACACCACTAATCATTTTTTTTAAAACTATCTATAACACTAATCAGTCTTTTTAAAACTAACTAAACCACTAATCAGTCTTTTTAAAACTATCTACACCACTAATCAGTCTTTTTAAAACTAACTAAACCATTAATCAGTCTCTTTAAAACTATCTACACCACTAATCATTTTTTTTAAAACTATCTATAACACTATCAGTCTTTTTAAAACTAACTAAACCACTAATCAGTCTTTTTAAAACTATCTACACCATTAATCAATCTTTTTAAAACTAACTAAACCACTAATCAGTCTTTTTAAAACTATCTACACCATTAATCAATCTTTTTAAAACTATCTACACCACTAATCAGTCTTTTTAAAACTAACTAAACCACTAATCAGTCTTTTTAAAACTATTTACACCATTAGTCAGTCTTTTTAAAACTAACTAAACCACTAATCAGTCTTTTTAAAACTATCTACACCACTAATCAGTCTTTTCAAAACTAACTAAACCACTAATCAGTCTCTTTAAAACTATCTACACCACTAATCATTTTTTTTAAAACTATCTATAACACTAATCAGTCTTTTTAAAACTAACTAAACCACTAATCAGTCTTTTTAAAACTATCTACACCACTAATCAGTCTTTTTAAAACTAACTAAACCATTAATCAGTCTCTTTAAAACTATCTACACCACTAATCATTTTTTTTAAAACTATCTATAACACTATCAGTCTTTTTAAAACTAACTAAACCACTAATCAGTCTTTTTAAAACTATCTACACCACTAATCAGTCTTTTTAAAACTAACTAAACCATTAATCAGTCTCTTTAAAACTATCTACACCACTAATCATTTTTTTTAAAACTATCTATAACACTATCAGTCTTTTTAAAACTAACTAAACCACTAATCAGTCTTTTTAAAACTATCTACACCATTAATCAATCTTTTTAAAACTAACTAAACCACTAATCAGTCTTTTTAAAACTATCTACACCACTAATCAGTCTTTTTAAAACTATCTACACCATTAATCAGTCTTTTTAAAACTAACTAAACCACTAATCAGTCTTTTTAAAACTATCTACACCATTAATCAGTCTTTTTAAAACTAACTAAACCACTAATCAGTCTTTTTAAAACTATCTACACCACTAATCAGTCTTTTTAAAACTATCTACACCATTAATCAATCTTTTTAAAACTATCTACACCACTAATCAGTCTTTTTAAAACTATTTACACCATTAGTCAGTCTTTTTAAAACTATTTACACCATTAGTCAGTCTTTTTAAAACTAACTAAACCACTAATCAGTCTTTTTAAAACTATCTACACCACTAATCAGTCTTTTCAAAACTAACTAAACCACTAATCAGTCTTTTTAAAACTATCTACACCACTAATCAGTCTTTTTAAAACTAACTAAACCACTAATCAGTCTTTTTAAAACTATCTACACCACTAATCAGTCTTTTTAAAACTAACTAAACCACTAATCAGTCTCTTTAAAACTATCTACACCACTAATCAATCTTTTTAAAACTAACTAAACCACTAATCAGTCTTTTTAAACTATCTACACCACTAATCAGTCTTTTTAAAACTATCTACACCACTAATCAGTCTCTTTAAAACTATCTACACCACTAATCAGTCTTTTTAAAACTAACTAAACCACTAATCAGTCTTTTTAAAACTATCTACACCATTAATCAATCTTTTTAAAACTAACTAAACCACTAATCAGTCTTTTTAAACTATCTACACCACTAATCAGTCTTTTTAAAACTATCTACACCACTAATCAGTCTCTTTAAAACTATCTACACCAGTAATCAGTCTCTTTAAAACTAACTAAACCACTAATCAGTCTTTTTAAAACTATCTATACCACTAATCAGTTTTTTTAAACTATTACACCACTAATCAGTTTTCCTAAAACAATCTACATCATTAATCAGTCTTTTTAAAACTAACTAAACCACTAATCAGTCTTTTTAAAACTATCTACACCACTAATCAGTCTTTTTAAAACTAACTAAACCACTAATCAGTCTTTTTAAAACTAACTAAACCACTAATCAGTCTTTTTAAAACTATCTACACCATTAATCAGTCTTTTTAAAACTAACTAAACCACTAATCAGTCTCTTTAAAACTATCTACACCACTAATCATTTTTTTTAAAACTATCTATAACACTAATCAGTCTTTTTAAAACTAACTAAACCACTAATCAGTCTTTTTAAAACTATCTACACCACTAATCAGTCTTTTTAAAACTAACTAAACCACTAATCAGTCTCTTTAAAACTATCTACACCACTAATCATTTTTTTTTAAACTATCTATAACACTAATCAGTCTTTTTAAAACTAACTAAACCACTAATCAGTCTTTTTAAAACTATCTACACCATTAATCAATCTTTTTAGAACTAACTAAACCACTAATCAGTCTTTTTAAAACTATCTACACCACTAATCAGTCTTTTTAAACTAACTAAACCACTAATCAGTCTTTTTAAAACTAACTAAACCACTAATCAGTCTTTTTAAAACTATCTACACCACTAATCAGTCTTTTTAAAACTATCTACACCATTAATCAGTCTTTTTAAAACTAACTAAACCACTAATCAGTCTTTTTAAAACTATCTACACCATTAATCAGTCTTTTTAAAACTAACTAAACCACTAATCAGTCTTTTTAAAACTATCTACACCACTAATCAGTCTTTTTAAAACTAACTAAACCACTAATCAGTCTTTTTAAAACTATCTACACCATTAATCAGTCTTTTTAAAACTAACTAAACCACTAATCAGTCTTTTTAAAACTATCTACACCACTAATCAGTTTTTTTAAAACTAACTAAACCACTAATCAGTCTTTTTAAAACTATCTACACCACTAATCAGTCTTTTTAAAACTAACTAAACCACTAATCAGCCTTTTTAAAACTATCTACACCATTAATCAGTCTTTTTAAAACTAACTAAACCACTAATCAGTCTTTTTAAACTATCTACACCACTAATCAGTCTTTTTAAAACTAACTAAACCACAAATCAGTCTTTTTAAAACTACTATACCACTAATCAGTCTCTTTAAAACTAACTAAACCACTAATCAGTCTTTTTAAAACTATCTATACCACTAATCAGTTTTTTAAACTATTACACCACTAATCAGTTTTCCTAAAACAATCTACATCATTAATAAGTCTTTTTAAAACTAACTAAACCACTAATCAGTCTTTTTAAAACTATCTACACCACTAATCAGTCTTTTTAAAACTAACTAAACCACTAATCAGTCTTTTTAAAACTATCTACACCACTAATCAGTCTTTTTAAAACTAACTAAACCACTAATCAGTCTCTTTAAAACTATCTACACCACTAATCATTTTTTTTAAAAACTATCTATAACACTAATCAGTTTTCTTTTTAAACTAACTACACCCCGAATCGGTCTTTTGTGTAACCTTCTACATATTGTGCATTTTCTTGTTATGTGTACCACTCAATCTAATACTGCGAATTGCCACCACCTTGGGTGCAATCCCTTTTACAACTATGAATTGCCACCACCGTGCTTTTTTTTTCTTTCTACCACCCTCTGCATTTCCACTACTTTGAATACCACTATTCTGCATTTCCACTACTTTGAATACCACTATTCTGCATTTCCACTACTTTGAATACCACTCTTCCCACTACTTTGAATACCACTATTCTGCATATCCACCACTTTGAATACCACTCTTTCCACTACTTTGAATACCACTATTCTGCATTTCCACTACTTTGAATACCACTCTTTCCACTACTTTGAATACCACTATTCTGCATTTCCACTACTTTGAAAACCACTCTTTCCACTACTTTGAATACCACTATTCTGCATTTCCACTACTTTGAATACCACTCTTCCCACTACTTTGAATACCACTATTCTGCATATCCACCACTTTGAATACCACTCTTTCCACTACTTTGAATACCACTATTCTGCATTTCCACTACTTTGAATACCACTCTTTCCACTACTTTGAATACCACTCTTCCCACTACTTGAATACCACTATTCTGCATTTCCACTACTTTGAATACCACTATTCTGCATTTCCACTACTTTGAATACCACTCTTCCCACTACTTTGAATACCACTATTCTGCATTTCCACTACCCTGAATACCACTCTTTCCACTACTTTGAATACCATTCTTCCCACTATTCTGTATTTCCACCATTTTGAATACCACTCTTCCTCCTATTCTGTATTTCCATTACTTTGAATACCACTCTTCCCACTATTCTGTATTTCCACTACTTTGAATACCACTCTTCCCACTATTCTGCATTTTCACTACTTTGAATACCACTCTTCCTCCTATTCTGCATATCCACCACTTTGAATACCACTCTTTCCACTAGTTCGAATACCACTATTCTGCATTTTCAACACTTTGGAAACCACTCTTTCCACTACTTTGAATACCATTCTTACCACTATTCTGCATTTCCACTACTTGACGGGAGGCTATCATCTGTCTCCCAACAGCTGTTCCAGTGGGTCCCCTCCCCCAACCTTCTCTGAGCCTTCGGGGTCCTTGTGACCTGGCCATTTAGCCCATGGTGTGCAAAAAAGTGCTGCTCAGAGGTAAAAAAAACAACCCAACGTTAAAGAACACGCTGGATGGCCTTGACGGGAGGCTACCATCTGTCTCCCAACAGCTGTTCCAGTGGGTTCTCTCCCACAACCTTCTCTGAGCCTTCGGGGTCCTTGTGACCTGGCCATTTAGCCCATGGTGTGCAAAAGTGCCACTCAGAGGTAAAGAAACCCAACGTTAAAGAACACGCTGGATGGCCTTGACGGGAGGCTACCATCTTTCTCCCAACAGCTATTCCAGTGGGTCCCTATCCCCCAACCTTCTCTGAGCCTTCGGGGTCCTTGTGACCTGGCCATTTAGCCCATGGTGTGCAAAAAAGTGCCGCTCAGAGGTAAAACAACCCAACGTTAAAGAACACACTGGATGGCCTTGACGCGAGGCTACCATCTGTCTCCAAACAGCTGTTCCAGTGGGTCCCCTCCCCCAACTTTCTCTGAGCCTCCGGGTTCCTTGTGACCTGGCCATTTAGCCCATGGTATGCAAAAAAGGTTGCTCAGAGGTAAAAAAAAAACAACCCAATGTTAAAGAACACGCTGGATGGCCTTGACAGGAGGGCTACCATCTGTCTCCCAACAGCTGTTCCAGTGGGTTCCCTCCCCCAACGTTCTCTAAGCCTTCGGGGTCCATGTGACCTGGCCATTTAGCCCATGGTGTGAAAAAAAGTGCCGATCAGAGGTAAAACAACCCAACCGTGTACACCAACAACTCCTATCCGTCCTTCCAGATCAACTGAACCCACCAATCCCACTTGAACCTTCTCTAACACTTCGTAGCCCCCAACCCAACACACAAACACGTCACGAAATCAAAAACTATATAACCCATATTTCAACGCCAATATATTAAGTACTTTTGAAGAAATGGCTTATGAAAAATAAGTACTTAGTGATGTTTTAAATTTGTGCGTTTGAAATATTATTGCTGCTAGACAACATTTGCGAACAAATATAAACATCACTAAGTACTTATTTTTCCTAAAACCCTGTCTTCAAAAGTACAATATATTGGCGTTGAATATGGATCAGGATAAACAGCATTACAGTTTCCTAATGACAAATCAAAGTACGGGAAAGGACGGCATCACCTGGCGGGGAACGATGGCATCACCTGTTTTTGTGCCCCCCACCCACCCAAATTCCCCCGTCCACCGTAATCCTCGTGCTGCTACAAGTGTGTGTTTGTATTTTGCAATCTGTTGTGTACGCCAATAGCGAACAACGTAACCCGAGTCAAAAGCCACCCCCTGCGGGTCCGGAGCGTTGCCTCCCACGCCGCCAATGCAAATTCGTCTCGGGATGGAGATATTTGTGCTTCGCGGAGCTGGATGTTGGTAATCTATACAATGGCGGCCCTCCCGATGATTTTTTTGACAAGTTGACAAGGCGATAGTAGTTGGCGACCCCCCCTCCCGATATTGGGAGTGTTACGAGGGTGGGATTGGGGAACAATGGATCATTAAGAGAGCTGAGAGCTGCGGCCTTGGGTTCCATCGCTGAAATCCCGCATATCATGCTTGGAAATAGGGCAGGACCGTTGGTCCGGGTTGTAGAGAAAATAAATGAACAAGGTTGAAAATAATTATTTATTTTTTTGTCTTGGGGGGAAAAGGATAGTAAATGATTAGGATTGATTTGTTTTTATGTTTTGTTTTCGGGATTATGCGATGGGGGTGGATGGTATGAGAAGCTGAGAGTTGCACGAGAGAGGGAGTGGAGTTCATTTAGAAATACATCACGTTTGATGTGGCCTAGAAAGGATGTGGTTGCTTGGAAACAGTTTGTCAACCTTAAGAGACGTTTCCACTATAAATTGAGGGATTGGCTCATTTGGTAGCGTTGCAGAGTCATAATTTGTTGGGTTGTTTTACATCTGAGCGACACTTTTTTGAACACCATGGGCTAAATGGCCAGGTCACAAGAACCCCGAAGGCTCAGAGAAGGTTGGGGGAGGGACCCACTGGAACAGCTGTTGGGAGACAGATGGTAGCCTCCCGTCAAGGCCATCCAGCGTGTTCTTTAACGTGCACAGGGTATGCTCTCCCGCACACGACGCCACGGCTTAACGTCCCATCCGACGGACGGCGGCCTTTCCAAGCCCATCGGTGTCCCCTACTGACCGTGGGCAGGGCGGGGAATTTTGCGGAGATAAATCTCAACGCTGACCCAGCTATGACTCGAAGCTGAGAACTACAGATTATGAGCCTTGCACGCTACCGACTAAGCAACCCCCCCCCCCCCAATATGCTTGGGAACAGAGCTGTTCGTCGGGTGAGACATTAAGCTGCGCCATGTTGTGAGAGTCATAACCTTATGAACGTTAGTGAACACGCTGGATGGCAGTGACTCAAGAACACAATAGACTGCAGTGAGTCACGTTGGAGAGCAGTGTGAGTGAAAGAACGTGCTGGATGGTAGTGAGTGAATGAAAAACGTGCTGGATGGTAGTGAGTGAGTGAAAAACGTGCTGGATGGTAGTGAGTGAGTGAAAAAACGTGCTGGATGGTAGTGAGTGAGTGAGAAAACGTGCTGGATGGTAGTGAGTGAGTGAAGAAACGTGCTGGATGGTAGTGAGAGTGAAAAAACGTGCTGGATGGTAGTGAGAGTGAAAAAACGTGCTGGATGGTAGTTAGTGAATGAAAAACGTGCTGGGTAGTAGTGAGTGAAAAAACGTGCTGGATGGTAGTGAGTGAAAAAACGTGCTGGATGGTAGTGAGTGAGTGAAAAAATGTGCTGGATGGTAGTGAGTGAGTGAAAAAACGTGCTGGATGGTAGTGAGTGAGTGAAAAAACGTGCTGGATGGTAGTGAGTGAGTGAAGAAACGTGCTGGATGATAGTGAGTGAGTGAAAAAACGTGCTGGATGGTAGTGAGTGAGTGAAGAAACGTGCTGGATGGTAGTGAGTGAATGAAAAAAACGTGCTGGATGGTAGTGAGTGAGTGAAAAACTTGCTGGATGGTAGTGAGTGAGTGAAAAAACGTGCTGGATGGTAGTGAATGAGTGAATGAAAAAACGTGCTCGATGGCAGTGAATGAGTGAATGAAAAACGTGCTGGGTGGTAGTGAGCGAGTGAAAAAACGTGCTCGATGGCAGTGAGTGAGTGAATGAAAAACGTGCTGGGTGGTAGTGAGTGAGGGAAAAAACGTGCTGGATGGTAGTGAGAGTGAAAGAACGTGCTGGATGGTAGTGAGTGAAGGAACATGCTGGATGATAGTGAGGGAGTCAAAAACACGCTGGATAGCAGTAAGTCAAGAAGAAGTCTGATGGCAGTGAGTAAGAACGCGCTGGATGGTAGCGAGTGATGAAAGAATAAGCTCGATGACAGTGAGTGAGGTCATTTTTTTCCCATCCTTACAATGGATGATGATTCCCACCAGGTGGCTCTGAAATCCGCAGCAATCAAGTCCTCTCAACGATGATGTCTGATATCAAATAAATCAAAAGAAACAAGAGTCCCTTTTTAAATTTCAAGCGCGCGAATCAGAAATGATGTTTCCCCTTTAATAAGCAAAACAGCAGACACACACACACACACAGAACCCTCTTTCCCAGAATCCCGCATCTCAAGAGCACGATTCTTTGCCTTCGACCGCATCCAATATATCTCCTCCTCCTCCGCATCCCCGTCGTCTCACTTGCTGTCTTCCTCTTTCTCCTAATCACAGCAGTAAAGGGGGAGAGAAATCCAGACAAGTGGAATGTCTTGTATCAAATTAGGCAGTGATGAAAGCAGCCGAGTAAAGCTGACGAAAATTCAATATTTCTCTCACTCCATCTCTCTTATATTCTCTCGCTCTTTTCTCCCTTCCTCCTCCATCCCCCCCTTAGCGCTTTCGCGTGTAAGCGTGCGAGTGTTCCTTCCAACTTTTTCTTCATTTATTTTTTGTTTCTCTCCTTTCCTTTTGTTCCCAAAAATCCCCGTGTACTAGGATCACCGTCCCATCAGAGGCAGTTTTTAGAAGTTGTTCCACTCTTCCGCTGGTGAGAGACTGAATAATGGAACAATCTGCTCCAAATCGTTGATTATGCGACTTTGCTATCCCCCTGTTGTTATCTGTCCCATTATATCTTATCGTGCCAAACCCCATTACCAGAGAGACCACGTTAAAGAATACCAGTGCCTTTGGTGAACGTTATTCATTTCTCAGAGAAAAGGAGAAATTTGTTAGTGGTTTTGCTTTTGTATGGGGGCTTTTAGAGTTACTGTTTCTTTTTTGTTGTTGTTGTTGTTGTTTGCTTCTGCAGTGACATTTTTCTTTTTCGATTTTTTTTTTTCCTTGTAAATTTCCCGCCGAAATTATGGTGTGTTTGTGTTTGGGGGGGGCGGGGTCATTCAAGAGTGCAACAACTGGCAAACGAAATCATTCGCGGAACACTTCGAAACAGTTATTGTCGTGGTAAGGAAGAAAACAGCTGTTGGAAGGGAGGGGGGTAAAAGTGCCCTGTTGGGGGAGGAGTCTCCTGGTACAGGATTCTGCAACTAGTGGTATCAGTGATAGCAGATTGGTGAAGATTGGTGAAAATTTTTTATGGGTTTCGAAACATTATTCCGCAAAATGTGGTTTACGATTTTTTCTATCAGTGGACCTTGTTAGAATTGGTGTGCAGTGGCCAGATGCAGTAGATGTAGCTCACGATAGACTTGCTTGGAGAACTAAATTGCACGGTCTGGTTGGACCTCCGTAGCCCATGGCTGCTTGAGGATGATGATCATGATGTGCAAAAAGGTGCCGTTCAGAGGTAAACATCTCAACCTCCTCTGAGCTTTCGGGGTCCTTGTGACCTGGCCATTTAGCCTATTGTGTGCAAAAAAGTGCCGCTCAGAGATAAAACCCAACGTTAAAGAATACGCTGGATGGCCTTGACGGGAGGCTACCATCTGTCTCCCAACAGCTGTTCCAGTGGGTCCCTTCCCCCAACCTTCTCTGAGCCTTCGGGGTCCTTGTGACCTGGCCATTTAGCCCATGGTGTGCAAAAAAGTGCCGCTCAGAGATAAAACCCAACGTTAAAAAACACGCTGGATGGCCTTGACGGGAGCCTACCATCTGTATCCCAACAGCTGTTCAATTTGGTCCCTTCCCCCAACCTTCTCCGAACTTTTGGAGTCCTTGTGACCTGGCCATTTAGCCCATGGTGTGCAAAAAAGTGCCGCTCAGAGGTAAAACAACCCAACGTTAAAAACACGCTGGATGGCCTTGACGGGAGGCTACCATCTGTCTCCCAACAGCTGTTCCAATGAGTCCCTTCCCCCAACCTTCTCTGAGTTTTCGGAGTCCTTGTGACCTAGGGCGGGGGTGGCTCAGTCGGTAGCGCGCCAGGCTCGTAATCTGTAGTTCCCAGGTTCGAGTCCCAGCTGGGTCAGCGTTGAGATTTATCTCCGCAAAATTCCCCGCCCTGCCCACGGTCAGTAGGGGACACCGATGGGCTTGGAAAGGCCGCCGTCCGTCGGATGGGACGTTAAGCCGTGGCCCCGTGTGCAGGAGAGCCATACCCTGTGCACGTTAAAGAACACGCTGGATGGCCTTGACGGGAGGCTACCATCTGTCTCCCAACAGCTGTTCCAGTGGGTCCCCTCCCCCCACCTTCTCTGAGCCTTCGGGGTCCATGTGACCTGGCCATTTAGCCCATGGTGTGCAAAAAAGTGCCGCTCAGAGGTAAAATAACCGAACGTTAAAAACACGCTGGATGGCCTTGACGGGAGGCTACCATCTGTCTCCCAACAGCTGTTCCAATGAGTCCCTTCCCCCAACCTTCTCTGAACTTTCGGAGTCCTTGTGACCTGGCCATTTAGCCCATGGTGTGCAAAAAAGTGCCGCTCAGAGGTAAAACAACCCAACCCAACTCAAAAGTTATTAACAAGCACTGAAACACAAACAACATCACGGTTCTCACAGGCTTGGTGAATGACATTCAAACATATTAAGTCTGACGTTTGCAGCTAACCCCCTCCCTCCCCCCCCGCGACATCCATCCCCGGGACACGACTCTCCCATGTAGGGGTGAAATCGCCTGACCCTCAGAAGTTCGTAACACCTGTAGATATTTCTCCGTATTACCAATTTGACGATGCAAACCATAAACGGAGTTGTAATGCTTGTTTTCCAGTGACATATGACTTGGTTGCCCTATTCGGCGACCTTACCACCCGCCAAGTGCTCTGCACCCTCAGCAATCTCCACCCCCTTCACCTTTTCTTCGGCATATACAGCCACCCCCTGTCGATAAAGTTCAACGTCAGAGGAAGCAGGAACTGAAATCTTGTTTTTCGCATTCCTAGAAGGAAAAAAGTTAATTTTTAAGTCAAATGGGACCCATTGAACTCTTTTCTATATACTCATATGAGTTGCGTTATTTCACATCTGAACGGCACTTTTTTTGCACACAATGGGCTAAATGGCCAGGTCACAAGGATTCCAAGGGCTCAGAGAGAATTGGGGGAGGGGACCCACTGGAACAGCTGTTGGGAGGCAGATGGTAGCCTCCCGTCAAGGCCATCAAGCGTATTCTTTAACGTTGGGTTGTTTTATCTCTGAGTGGCACTTTTTTGCACACAATGGCTAAATGGCCAGGTCACAAGAACCCCAAGGGCTCAGAGAAAGTTGAGAGTTGGGTTGGGTTGTTTTACCTCTGAGGGGCACTTTTTTTGTACACCATGGGCTAAATGGCCAGGTCACATGGACCCCGAAGGCTCAGAGAAGGTTGGGGGAGGGGACTAACTGGAACAGCTGTTGGGAGACAGATGGTAGCCTCCCGTCAAGGCCATCCCAGAGTGTTCTTTAATGTTGGGTTGTTTTACCTCTGAGCGGCACTTTTTTTGGCACACCATGGGTTAAATGGCCAGGTCACAAGGACCCCAAGGGCTCAGAGAAAGTTGGGGGAGGAGACCCACTGGAACAGCTGTTGGGAGGCAGATGGTAGCCTCCCGTGAAGGCCATCCAGCGTATTCATTAACGTTGGGTTGTTTTATCTCTGAGTGGCACTTTTTTTGCACACCATGGGCTAAATGGCCAAGTCACATGGACCCGAAGGCTCAGAGAAGGTTGGGGAAGGGGACCCACTGGAACAGCTGTTGGGAGAGAGATGGTAGCTTCCCGTCAAGGCCATTCAGAGTGTTCTTTAATGTTGGGTTGTTTTACCTCTGAGCGGCACTTTTTTGGTACACCATGGGCTAAATGGCCAGGTCACATGGACCCCCAAAGCTCGGAAGAGGTTGAGGGAGGGGACCCACTGGAACAGCTGTTGAGAGACAGATGATAACCTCCCGTCAAGGCCATCCAACATGTTCTTTAACGTGCACAGTGTATGGCTCTCCCTCAAATGGGGCCAGGGGTTTAACATCCCATCCGACGGACGGCGGCCTTTCCAAGCCCATCTGTATGCCGTACTGACCGTGGACAGGGCGTGGAATTTTACGGAGATAAATCTCAACGCTAACCCAGCTGGGACTCGAAACTGCGAACTACAGATTACGAGCCTGGCGCGCTACCGACTGAGCCACCCCCGCTCTAACCTACCTGGAACTCGAACCTGGGAACTGCGCGAGCCCGGCGCGTTACCAACTAAGCTATCTCCGTCCCGTTGTGATCTGGCCATTTAGACCATTGTGTGCATAACAGTGCCGCTCAGAGGTAATGCATGTGAAGGAATTTACTCACAATCTTCCTCATCTTAACGGCGTAGTGTACGGAACTGAATTTACCAATTAATTTGGGGCGGGGGTGTCTCAGTCGGTAGCGCGCCAGGCTCGTAATCTGTAGTTCCCTGGTTCGAGTCCCAGCTGGGTCAGCGTTGAGATTTATCTCCGCAAAATTCCCCGTCCTGCCCACGGTCAGTAGGGGACACCGATAGGCTTGGAAAGGCCGCCGTCCCTCGAATGGGACGTTAAGCCGTGGCTCCGTGTGCGGGAGAGCCATACCCTGTGCACGTTAAAGAACACGCTGGATGGTCTTGACGGGAGGCTACCATCTCTCTCCCAACAGCTGTTCCAGTGGGTCCCCTCCCCCAACCTTCTCTGAGCCTTCGGGGTCCATGTGACCTGCCCATTTAGCCCATGGTGTGCAAAAAAAGTGCCGCTCAGAGGTAAAACTATCCAACGTTAAAGAACAAGCTGGATGGCCTTGACGGGAGGCTACCATCTGTCTCCCAACAGCTATTCCAGTGGGTCCCCTCTCCCAACCTTCTCTGAGCCTTCGGGGTCCATGTAACCTGGCAATTTAGCCCATGGCGTGCAAAAAAGTGCCGCTCAGAGGTAAAACAACCCAACATTAAAGAACACGCTGGATGGCCTTGACGGGAGGCTACCATCTGTCTCCCAACAGCTATTCCAGTGGGTCCCCTCCCCCAACCTTCTCTGAGCCTTCGGGGTCCAAGTGACCTGTCCATTTAGCCCATTGTATGCAAAAAAGTGCCGCTCAGAGGTAAAACAACCCAACATTAAAGAACACGCTGGATGGCCTTGACGGGAGGCTACCATCTGTCTCCCAACAGCTATTCCAGTGGGTCCCCTCCCCCAACCTTCTCTGAGTCTTCGGGGTCCATGTGACCTGTCCATTTAGCCTATTGTATGCAAAAAAGTGCCGCTCAGTGGTAAAACAACCCAACATTAAAGAACACGCTGGATGGCCTTGACGGGAGGCTACCATCTGTCTCCCAACAGCTGTTCCAGTGGGTCCCCTCCCCCAACCTTCTCTGAGCCTTTGGGATCCATGTAACCTGGCAATTTAGCCCATTGTGTGCAAAAAAGTGCCGCTCAGAGGTAAAACAACCCAACATTAAAGAACACGCTGGATGGCCTTGACGGGAGGCTACCATTTGTCTCCCAACAGCTATTCCAGTGGGTCCCCTCCCCCAACCTTCTCTGAGCCTTCGGGGTCCATGTGACCTGTCCATTTAGCCCATTGTATGCAAAAAAGTGCCGCTCAGTGGTAAAACAACCCAACATTAAAGAACACGCTGGATGGCCTTGACGGGAGGCTACCATCTGTCTCCCAACAGCTGTTCCAGTGGGTCCCCTCCCCCAACCTTCTCTGAGCCTTCGGGGTCCATGTAACCTGGCAATTTAGCCCATGGTGTGCAAAAAAAAGTGCCGCTCAGAGGTAAAACAACCCAACATTAAAGAACACGCTGGATGGCCTTGACGGGAGGCTACCATCTGTCTCCCAACAGCTATTCCAGTGGGTCCCCTCCCCCAACCTTCTCTGAGCCTTCGGGGTCCATGTGACCTGTCCATTTAGCCCATTGTATGCAAAAAAGTGCCGCTCAGAGGTAAAACAACCCAACGTTAAAGAACACGCTGGATGGCCTTGACGGGAGGCTACCATCTGTCTCCCAACAGCTATTCCAGTGGGTCCCCTCCCCCAACCTTCTCTGAGCCTTCGGGGTCCATGTGACCTGTCCATTTAGCCTATTGTATGCAAAAAAGTGCCGCTCAGTGGTAAAACAACCCAACATTAAAGAACACGCTGGATAGCCTTGACGGGAGGCTACCATCTGTCTCCCAACAGCTGTTCCAGTGGGTCCCCTCCCCCAACCTTCTCTGAGCCTTTTTGATCCATGTAACCTGGCCATTTAGCTCATGGTGTGCAAAAAAGTGCCGCTCAGAGGTAAAACAACCCAACATTAAAGAACACGCTGGATGGCCTTGACGGGAGGCTACCATCTGTCTCCCAACAGCTATTCCAGTGGGTCCCCTCCCCCAACCTTCTCTGAGCTTTCGGGGTCCATGTGACCTGTCCATTTAGCCTATTGTATGCAAAAAAGTGCCGCTCAGTGGTAAAACAACCCAACATTAAAGAACACGCTGGATGGCCTTGACGGGAGGCTACCATCTGTCTCCCAACAGCTGTTCCAGTGGGTCCCCTCCCCCAACCTTCTCTGAGCCTTTTTGATCCATGTAACCTGGCCATTTAGCCCATGGTGTGCAAAAAAGTGCCGCTCAGAGGTAAAACAACCCAACATTAAAGAACACGCTGGATGGCCTTGACGGGAGGCTACCATTTGTCTCCCAACAGCTATTCCAGTGGGTCCCCTCCCCCAACCTTCTCTGAGCCTTCGGGGTCCATGTGACCTGTCCATTTAGCCCATTGTATGCAAAAAAGTGCCGCTCAGTGGTAAAACAACCCAACATTAAAGAACACGCTGGATGGCCTTGACGGGAGGCTACCATCTGTCTCCCAACAGCTATTCCAGTGGGTCCCCTCCCCCAACCTTCTCTGAGCCTTCGGGGTCCATGTGACCTGTCCATTTAGCCCATTGTATGCAAAAAAGTGCCGCTCAGAGGTAAAACAACCCAACATTAAAGAACACGCTGGATGGCCTTGACGGGAGGCTACCATCTGTCTCCCAACAGCTATTCCAGTGGGTCCCCTCCCCCAACCTTATCTGAGCCTTCGGGGTCCATGTGACCTGTCCATTTAGCCTATTGTATGCAAAAAAGTGCCGCTCAGTGGTAAAACAACCCAACATTAAAGAACACGCTGGATGGCCTTGACGGGAGGCTACCATCTGTCTCCCAACAGCTGTTCCAGTGGGTCCCCTCCCCCAACCTTCTCTGAGCCTTTTTGATCCATGTAACCTGGCCATTTAGCCCATGGTGTGCAAAAAAGTGCCGCTCAGAGGTAAAACAACCCAACATTAAAGAACACGCTGGATGGCCTTGACGGGAGGCTACCATTTGTCTCCCAACAGCTATTCCAGTGGGTCCCCTCCCCCAACCTTCTCTGAGCCTTCGGGGTCCATGTGACCTGGCCATTTAGCCCATTGTATGCAAAAAAGTGCCGCTCAGAGGTAAAACAACCCAACCCATCATCAGGTGTAATATGATCCTTATTAGATAAACTTTCGTTGTCTTTAAACAGGTGAAGAGTCTGAACGAATCAGAGCTACTTCGTCCAATCCCAGTGAAGCCCAATTCATCACGATCCAGTCAGCCTTCAGCACTTCCTGTACGGACGCCGGACACCGACGTTAAAAGAAGGGTTCAAAGGTCATATTCAAATGATGGGAATCGAAAGTTTCCCACTGGGGTTCGATAAGGCTACCAGCAAAAACAAACATGCCGAGAAAACGACGGATATGCCACTCAATGCTGCGGCCAATCACGGCGACGCAGCATCAAGCGTGGCCGGACCTCCCACCTCAACGGTGACGTCACCACCGGCGGTCTCTCGTCCACTAATAGTCTCCGTTGCAGACTATTTGAGAAAACGGCGAGGACTGTCTCGGGTGGAAAATAATTATTATTTTGTTCGGGATGGGGGGAGGTGGGGGTGGGGCACTGTATAATTTGTGCTGCCGACAATAGATGGCACTAGCAGTAAACGACACTTAAGAACTTACCTCCGTATAGACCCTCCCTCCCTCCCTCCCGAAAAAAAGAGACATCTACCCCTCCCCCCCCCACACACACACATACACGTTATTTTGTTCGGGGGGGGGGGGGTTAAACACTGTATAATTTGTGCTGCCGACAATAGATGGCACCAGCAGTAAACGACACTTAAGAACTTACCTACCTATAGACCCTCCCTCCCTCCCGAAAAAAACAGACATCTACCCCCCCCCCCCCCCCCCACACACACACACACATTATTTTGTTCGGGGGTGGGGGGTGGGGGGTGGAACACTATAATTTGTGCTGCCGACAATAGATGGCACTAGCAGTAAACGACACTTAAGAACTTACCTCCCTATAGACCCTCCCTCCCCCCCCCGAAAATAAAACACACATCTACCCCCCCCCCCCCCCACCATACACACAGATACACAAACCCTCAAACATTAACACTATTCTATTGAAGAATGGGAATTATTTTAGAGAGATGCTA
This sequence comes from Ryuthela nishihirai, assembly GCA_038380435.1. Classification (NCBI taxonomy): domain Eukaryota; kingdom Metazoa; phylum Arthropoda; class Arachnida; order Araneae; family Heptathelidae; genus Ryuthela; species Ryuthela nishihirai. The sequence goes on from JAWZYU010000008.1 coordinate 7,409,337, forward strand.
TACGCAAACAATATGGACTTTAAGTAGGTGGATTTATTTGTACAAAGCTATGAAATTATTTGAGGCAAATCTTTTAAAAAGAATGCCAAGACACAAAAACACTGGAAAAGATGCGAAGAAGTTTTTTATTCTTTCCATTTTTTTGGGCGTTAACCCCTTCAGAGACTTCCATTATTTCGTAGGCATTGCGTTCTCTTATTACTGTTATTAGACTTACGATTCGGCTACGAAAAAATATAATCCATCCTCGCTTCCTTAAAATGATTGGGTAGGAACACACTTCCGTGTTTCAAGAATTGAGAAATTCGTTCTTGTATTGGGCACAGGAAAAGCAGCGAAAACAACAAATGATTCGTATTACTTTTGGAGAATTTCTTGCAGATGTGTGTGGCCTTTCAGAAATAATCCAGTCGTTCTCACGATAATTTAGTGAGAACTCGTGTCAATGGGGATCCAACTTCCAAGCTGTATAACTTCTAAAATATGCATTTAATGGAAAAATGTGACTGAAGACAAATTAAAGATCGTAATCAAATCTATTTAAATCTCGATTTTCAACAATATTCGTTTAGTATTTAAAGAGATGGAAGATGGAATATTTGATGTTAAATTATCTTCCATGTCATGTCAATGGGGATTTAAATTCGAAGCTGGAACAGTTGTTGGAAGGCAATCCACTGGAACAGCTGTTGGGAGACAGATGGTAGCCTCCCGCCAAGGCCATCCAGCGTGTTCTTTAACGTTGGGTTGTTTTACGTCTGAGCGGCACTTTTTTGCACACCATGGACTAAATGGCCAGGTCACATGGACCCCGAAGGCTCAGAGAAGGTTGGGAGAAGGGACCCACTGGAACAGCTGTTGGGAGACAGATGGTAGCCTCCCGTCAAGGCCATCCAGCGTGTTCTTTAACGTTGGGTTGTTTTACCTCTGAGCGGCATTTTTTTGTACACCATGGGCTAAATGGCCAGGTCACATGGACCCCGAAGGCTCAGAGAAGGTTGGGGGAGGGGATCCACTGGAACAGCGGTTGGGAGACAGATGGTAGCCTCCCGCCAAGGCCATCCAGCGTGTTCTTTAACGTTGGGTTGTTTTACGTCTGAGCGGCACTTTTTTGCACACCATGGACTAAATGGCCAGGTCACATGGACCCCGAAGGCTCAGAGAAGGTTGGGAGAAGGGACCCACTGGAACAGCTGTTGGGAGACAGATGGTAGCCTCCCGTCAAGGCCATCCAGCGTGTTCTTTAACGTTGGGTTGTTTTACCTCTGAGCGGCACTTTTTTGCACACCATGGGCTAAATGGCCAGGTCACATGGACCCCGAAGACTCAGAGAAGGTTGGGAGAGGGGACCCACTGGAACAGCTGTTGGAAGACAGATGGTAGCCTCCCGTCAAGGCCATCCAGTGTGTTCTTTAACGTGTACAGGGTATGACTCTCCCGCACACGGGGCCACGGCTTAACGTCCCATCCGATGGACGGCGGCCTCTCCAAGCCCATCGGTGTCCCCTACTGACCGTGGGCAGGGCGCGGAATTTTGCGGAGATAAATCTCAACGCTGACCCAGCTGGGACTCGAACCTGGGAACTGCAGATTACGAGCCTGGCGCGCTACCGACTGAGCCACCCCCTCCCCACTCTGAACAATCGGGGTTCTTGTGAACTCATCTTTGAGCCTATTGTGTGCAAAAAAACTGCCACTCAAGTAAAAATAAATAAAGTTAATAATAATAATAAAAATAACACAAGTTCAAGAATATAGTTAGGTACGATTTTTCCCTAAAGTTTTTTCGCTAAGATTGGCTTGGCCTAAATGGATTTTTTTTCATGGAATTTTTTAAAAATAAAACAAAATTTTCAGATTTTTTTTACTCACAGAGTAAAAAATAAACAACTTTCTATCCAGGGGCAGGGGTGGCTCAGTCGATAGCGCGTCAGGCTCGTAATCTGTAGTTCCCAGGTTGGAGTCCCACGTGAGTCAGCGTTGAGATTTATCTCCGCAAAATTCCCCGCCCTGCCCACGGTCAGTAGGGGACACCGATGGGCTTGGAAAGACCGCCGTCCGTCGGATGGGACGTTAAGCCGTGGCCCCGTGTGCGGGAGAGCCATACCCTGTGCACGTTAAAGAACACGCTGGATGGCCTTGACGGGAGGCTACCATCTGTCTCCCAACAGCTATTCCAGTGGGTTCCCTCCCCCAACCTTCTCTGAGCCTTCGGGGTCCTTGTGATCTGGCCATTTAGCCCATGGTGTGCAAAAAAGTGCCGCTCAGAGGTAAAACAACCCAAGGTTAAAGAACACGCTGGATGGCCTTGACGAGACGCTACCATCTGTCTCCCAACAGCTGTTTCAGTGGGTCCCCATCCTTCTCTGAGCCTTCGGGGTCCATGTGACCTGGCCATTTAGCCCATTGTGTGCAAAAAAGTGCCGCTCAGAGGAAAAACAACCTAACATTAAAGAACACACTGGATGGACTTGACGGGAGGCTACCATCTGTCTCCCGTCAAGCTGTTCCAGTGGGTCCCCTCCTCCAACCGTCTCTGAGCCTTCGGGGTCCATGTGACCTGGCCATTTAGCCCATTGTGTGCAAAAAAGTGCCGCTCAGAGGAAAAACAACCTAACATTAAAGAACACACTGGATGGACTTGACGGGAGGCTACCATCTGTCTCCCGTCAAGCTGTTCCAGTGGGTCCCCTCCCCCAACCTTCTCTGAGCCTTCGGGGTCCATGTGACCTGGCCATTTAGCCCATTGTGTGCAAAAAAATTGCCGCTCAGAGGTAAAACAATCCAACGAATTACCAATAATGGCTAAGCCAGTATCTACAGTTATTCTCTGAAGGTAGTTTGATGATGGTTGCGGATAATACTGGGGGCGGCCTGTTCAATTTTGACGCAATTACTGACAGCATCACCAGAAGACCCCGTGCAAACTGTTCGGAACAGTAGAGCAGCGGTGTGCCGAACGCCGACAGTTATTGGCGGGAGGTAGAATTAGATTAACACCATTATTATTAGTGTAGCATCTCTTAATAAATTGGTCCAGCAATATATGGAGCTCGCTGAGAGCATTTAATCACTGAGAGCAGAGATGATTGGATGAGAGAACGATATGATGGTCATCATAGTCAACCTTGTGGAATTAATAGTTGCATACACCTACCAGAATGAGGGAAACCTTCCTGCAAATCAGCAAAGTTTACTGGAGATGACTTGCGTGATGGCTTTACCTCTGAGCGGCACTTCTTTTGCACACAATGGTATAAATGGCCAGATCACAAGGACCCCGAAGACTCAGAGGAGGTTGGGGGAAAGGCCGTGGATAACTAGCCAAGTCACAAGGACCCCGAAGATTGAGAGAAGGTTGGGGAAAGGTCGTGGGATAAATGACCAGATCACATGGACCCCGAAGATTGAGAGAGAAGGTTGGGGAAACGCCATGGGATGAATGGGGAGATCACAAGGACCCCGAATGCTCAGAGGAGGTTGGGGAAAGGCCGTGGGATAAATGGCCAGATCACAAGGACCCCGATGATTGAGAGAAGGTTGGGGAAATGCTATGGGATGAATGGCCAGATCACAAGGACCCCGAAGGCTCAGAGAAGGTTGGGGAAAGGCCGTGGGATAAATGGCAGATCACAAGGACCCCGAAGGCTCAGAGAAGATTGGGGAAAGGCCGTGGGATAAATGGCCAGATCACAAGGACCCTGAAGGCTCAGAGAAGGTTGGAGAAAGGCCGTGGGATGAATGGCCAGATCACAAGGACCCCGAAGGCTCAGAGAAGGTTGGGGAAAGGCCGTGGGATAAATGGCAGATCACAAGGACCCCGAAGGCTCAGAGAAGATTGGGAAAAGGCCATGGGATAAATGGCCAGATCACAAGGACCCCGAAGGCTCAGAGAAGGTTGGGGAAAGGCCATGGGATAAATGGCCAGATCACAAGGACCCCGAAGGCTCAGAGAAGGTTGGGGAAAGGCCATGGGATAAATGGGCAAATCACAAGGACCCCCGAAGGCTCAGAGAAGGTTGGGGAAAGGCTGTAGGATGAATGGCCAGATCACAAGGACCCCGAAGACTCAGAGAAGGTTGGGGAAAGGCCATGGGATAAATGGCCAGATCACAAGGACCCGAAGGCTCAGAGAAGGTTGGGGAAAGGTCATGGGATAAATGGCCAGATCACAAGGACCCCGAAGGCTCAGAGAAGGTTGGGGAAAGGCCATGGGATAAATCGCCAGATCACAAGGACCCCGAAGGCTCAGAGAAGGTTGGGGAAAGGCCATGGGATAAATGGCCAAATCACAAGGACCCCCGAAGGCTCAGAGAAGGTTGGGGAAAGGCTGTGGGATGAATGGCCAGATCACAAGGACCCCGAAGACTCAGAGAAGGTTGGGGAAATGCCATGGGATAAATGGCCAGATCACAAGGACCCGAAGGCTCAGAGAAGGTTGGGGAAAGGTCATGGGATAAATGGCCAGATCACAAGGACCCCGAAGGCTCAGAGAAGGTTGGGGAAAGGCCATGGGATAAATCGCCAGATCACAAGGACCCCGAAGGCTCAGAGAAGGTTGGGGAAAGGCCATGGGATAAATGGCCAGATCACAAGGACCCCGAAGGCTCAGAGAAGGTTGGGGAAAGGCCATGGGATAAATCGCCAGATCACAAGGACCCCGAAGGCTCAGAGAAGGTTGGGGAAAGGCCATGGGATAAATGGCCAAATCACAAGGACCCCCGAAGGCTCAGAGAAGGTTGGGGAAAGGCTGTGGGATATATGGCCAGATCACAAAGACCCCGAAGGTTCAGAGAACGTTGGGGAAATGCCATGGGATAAATGGCCAGATCACAAGGACCCCGAAGACTGAGAGAAGGTTGGGGAAAGGCCATAGGATAAATTGTCAGATCACAAGGACCCCGAAGGCTCAGAGAAGGTTGGGAAAAGGCCATGGATAACTGGCCAGATCACAAAGACCCCGAAGATTGAGAAGAGGTTGGGGAAAGGCCATAGGATAAATTGTCAGATCACAAGGACCCCGAAGGCTCAGAGAAGGTTGGGAAAAGGCCATGGATAACTGGCCAGATCACATGGACCCCGAAGATTGAGAGAAGGTTGGGGAAAGGCCATGGGATAAATGGCCAGATCACAAGGACCCCGAAGGCTCAGAGAAGGGAAAAGGCCAAGGGATAAATGGCCATATCACAAGGACCCTGAAGGCTTAGAGAAGGTTGGGGAAAGGCTGTGGGATAAATGGCCAGATCACAAGGACCCCGAATGCTCAGAGAAGGTTGGGGAAAGGGCTTGGGATGAATGGCCAGATCACAAGGACCCCGAAGATTGAGAGAAGGTTGGGGAAAGGCCATGGGATAAATGGCCACATCACAAGGACCACGAAGATTGAGAGAAGGTTGGGGGAAAGGCCATGGGATAAATGGTCAGATCACAAGGACCCCGAAGATTGAGATAAGGTTGGGGAAAGGCCATGGGATAAATGGTCAGATCACAAGGACCCGGAAGGCTCAGAGAAGGTTGGGAAAAGGCCATAGGGTAAATGGCCAGATCACAAGGACCCCGAAGGCTCAGAGAAAGTTGGGGGAAAGGCCATGGATAACTGGCCAGATCACAAGGACCCCGAAGGTTCAGAGAAGGTTGGGGAAAGGCCGTGGGATAAATGGCCAGATCACAAGGACCCCGAAGGCTCAGAGAAGTTTGGGGGAGGGGACCCACTGGAACAGCTGTTGGGAGACAGATGGTAGCCTCCCGTCAAGGCCATCCAGCGTGTTCTTTAACGTTGGGTTGTTTTACTTCTGAGCGGCACTTTTTTGCACACCATGGGCTAAATGGCCAGGTCACATAGACCCCGAAGGTTCAGAGAAGGTTGGGGGAAGGGATCCACTGGAACAGCTGTTGGGAGACAGATGGTAGCTTCCCGCAAAGCCATCCAACGTGTTCTTTAACGTGCACAGGATATGGCTCTCCCACACACGAGGCCACGGCTTAACGTCCCATCCGACGAACGGCGGCCTTTCCAAGCTCATCGGTGTCCCCTATTGACTGTGGCCAGGGCGGGGAATTTTGCGGAGATAAATCTCAACGCTGACTCAGCTGGGACTCGAACCTGGAAAATGTAGATTGCAAACCTTTTAACATACTTCCAACTGATCCATTAATTCGAAGGCAGAAGGTTATTTTTTAAATTCTTGGCGATAATGTAGTGCAGTTTTATAATTTCATTCCTAAAAACCCCTTGTCACAACACACAAATAAATAACAAAACCTACAAAAGTCAACAAAAAATTTTTGTCTAATATTATTTTCCATGTTTTAAAGTAATCTACAGAAAGGAAATTATTATTTATAATGCTACTTTCTGTTTCCGAATTAAAGAAAAACACACCAGATTTTAATTTTTTTACACAATAACTTTGTTTGAAGAAAGTAAAAATAGAAAAAACGGATATATATATATAAAAAAACTCTTATTCAGAAATCCAGCAGTTTTGGTTTTAAATTAAACTTCTGTCTCCAGCAACATTACATTTCTTGCAGCAACCCCATTAACTAAATTACTTACTTTCCGTTCCTTTGAAATATTTCATAAAGGCAACTTCATACACATACCTTTAAGTTCTTTACACATCTCTGAGACTTCTGTCCTAAGCAAAGGTTAAAAAAAAAAACTCCACGAGTTTCTTTTTCTCTGTGTGACGCTGGTAGAACCGCTAATCTCGTTTTACCAATATCACCCCACAAAGCAACTAAGACTAGTTGTTCTAACAGGTTGACATGCGACTGTACATAACACTTGACAGCTAGCGAAATTATCTGAGGAATTTAGTAACAGCCACTTGCAAAAACGACGAAACAAAACAACCCCCCCCCCCCGAAAAAAAAACACAAAATGCATATTGGAATCTAAAATAAAAAAAGCCAACATCAAAAGTCTCTCAGGAGATCTAATCCCACTCAGATGTTAAATATTTATTTGTTTAAAACGTGTTTACCTCCACTGGTATAATTCTCTCACATATTCAACCTACCCCGAAAAAACAAAAACTAAAAAAAAAAATTTTTTATTTTTTTGTGTTAATATTATTTTTGGCTTGTCTTTCTATTATTGTTGCTAATTTTTTGGTTGTTGAAACACACAGAAAAAAATTAACTCCTGTTATGGTATTACTTACAACTACATTTTTCCATTTGTAAGCGTCGCAAAAGCTGCGATTTTTATTTTATTTTTTTACCAAAGTCGGCAACGAAAGAAGATGAAAAAATATATATATATAAGTTCTTTCAGGTCGGTTTCGTTGTTTTGTTTCATTAAATTGTAATTAAAATCTCCGCCATTCTGTACGAAGCTAATCAACGCCTGTCGTCGTTTGCATTGACACTTTTCTGCACACCGTTTTGTTTTTTGGCTAATTTGTTTGACGCTACGTTGAGTTTTTAGGGACTGCGCATTTTTTTTTTGCTTCTTATGTTTCTTCCTACCACTGTCTGTGCATTTTACGCTAAGATTTCTTCACTAAGGAAATAAAAAAAAAAACTAATCTTTTTAACGCTGATAACTCTGATAAGTTAAGCACGCGACGTTTTTTATTTTACATTTTCTTTCCACTTTCTCTTCAAAACAGTTCTTCAAAACAACAGTTACTGTTCGCTAAAAAAAAAATATTCCTCAATGTCATAATTTCCTCTTCTCTCTGTCCATAATTCCCCCATTTTTTTGGGTGCGGGTGCTTTTCCACATTTTTCTTACGCGTAAATGTCATTTTGAATATCCTTGTTCAGATTCAGACACACAACTTTGTAACATCCAAACGACACACAGATATTGGATAAAAAATAATGGATGTTAAGTCAGATTCGAAATTTATATAGTAAGTTTTTTTTTTATTGTAAGATAAGACTAGATGCATTTAAATCTCATTCAGATCTATCTAAATCTCGATTTTCAAAAATTTTTGTTCCGTATTTAAAGAGATATGGGTTGAGTTGTTTTACCTCTGAGCGGCACTTTTTTGCACACCATGGGTTAAATGGCCAGGCCACATGAACCCCGAAGGCTCCGAGAAGGTTGGGGATGGGACCCACTGGAACAGCTATTGGGAGACAGATGGTAGCCTCCCGTCAAGGCCATCCAGCGTGTTCTTTAACGTGCACAGGGTATGGCTCTCCCCGCACACGGGGCCAACGGCTTAATGTCCCATCCGACGGACGGCGGCCTTTCCAAGCCCATCGGTGTCCCTACTGACCGTGGGCAGGGCGGGGGAATTTTGCGGAGATAAATCTCAACGCTGACCCAGCTGGGACTCGAACCTGGGAACTACAGATTACGAGCTTGGCGCGCTACCGACTGAGCCACCCCCGCCCCACTAAATGGCCAGGTCACATGGACCCCGAAGGCTCAGAGAAGGTTGGGGGAGGGGACCCACTGGAACAGCTGTTGGGAGGACAGATGGTAGTCTCCCGTCAAGGCCATCCAGCGTGTTCTTTAACGTGCACAGGGTATGGCTCTCCCACACACGGGGCCACGGCTTAACGTCCCATCCGACGGACGGTGGCCTTTCCAAGCCCATCGGTGTCCCCTACTGACCGTGGGCAGGGCGGGGAATATTGTGGAGATAAATCTCAACGCTGACCCAGCTGGGACTCGAACCTGGGAACTACAGATTACGAGTCTGGCGCGCTACCGACTGAGCCACCCCCGCCCCATCCAAACTTAAAGAACACGCTGGATGACCTTGATGGGAGCGATTCATCTATCTCTAAACAGGAATCTAGTGGATCCCCGTCCCACAACCTTCTCTGAGCCTTTGGGATCGTTATTAACTGGCCATTTAGCCCATTGTGTGCATTATTGTCTCCCTAAAGAATTTATTGATCTCCTTAGCCAAATTAGACATCTCACACCAAATAAATATCTTCTTAGCCAAATTAAACATCTTCTCAGACAAAATAGATATCTTCTTAACCAAATTAGACATATCTTCATAACCAAAATATGCATCCCTTCCTAGCCAAATTAGGCATCTTGTTAGACAAATTAGGCATCGTCTCAGACAAATAGACATCTTCTTAGACAAATTAGGCATCTTTCAGACAAACAGACATCTTCTTAGAGAAATTAGGCATCTTTCAGACAAACAGACATCTTCTTAGTCAAATTAGACATCTTCTTAACTAAATTATATATATATATATCTTCCTAGTTAGACATCTTCTTAGACAAATTAGACATCTTCTTAGACAAAATAGATATCTTCTTAACCAAATTAGACAACTTCTCAGACAAAATATACATCTTCTTAACCAAATTATGCATCCCTTCCTAGCCAAATTAGACATCTTCTTAGACAAATTGGGTATCTTCTCGAACAAAATAGACATCTTCTTAGACAAATTCGGATCCTCTTCGACAAATAGACATTTTCTTAGCCCAATTAGACATCTTCTGAGACAAAATAGAAATCTTCTTAAAATATTACACATCCCTTCCTAGCCAAATTAGACATCTTAGACAAATTAGGCATCTTCTCAGACAAAATAGACATCTTCTTAACCAAATTAGACAACTTCTCAGACAAAATAGACATCTTCTTAACCAAATTAGACAACTTCTCAGACAAAATAGACATCTTCTTAACCAAATTAGACAACTTCTCAGACAAAATAGACATCTTCTTAACCAAATTAGACAACTTCTCAGACAAAATAGACATCTTCTTAACCAAATTAGACAACTTCTCAGACAAAATATATATCTTCTTAACCAAATTAGACAACTTCTCAGACAAAATAGACATCTTCTTAACCAAATTATGCATCCCTTCCTGGCCAAATCAGCCACTGGCACGAAGTCAGTGATTTCCGATGAAATAACCGAGACTTTGCATGAATAACATCCCCTTCATTAAGATTCACGGCATCACGTGTTCACTCGAAGGACGTGTATTGTGATGACTCACATAACACGTACAAATTCCCGGCCATGTCACTTGTTTAACCTCATTTTCGATATTGACTGTTTAATGGGGCACTTCCTGTTTATAAATCATTTCCTGGCAAGGTCTGTAGAGCCAAGTGAATGATGGGAAGTTTTCACACGTGCCTGGTTGAAAAAACATTCCGAAAACAGACTTCGGTTTGTTTTATTTATAAATGGCACTTTTCGGTACAAAGTGTCGGTAAATGGCCAAGTCACAAGGACCCCGAAGGCTCAGGGAACGTTGGAGGAGGGGACCCACCAATCAGCTGTCAGGAGACGGTAGTCTTTCATCAAGGCCATCCAGCGTGTTCTTTAACTTTGGGTTGTTTTACCTCTGAACGGCATTTTTTTGCACACAACACATTAAATGGCCAGGTCACAAGGACCAGAATGGTTCAAAGAAGGTTGGAAAAAGTTGGGTTGTTTCACCTCTGAGCAGAATTTTTTGCACACACCATGGGCTAAAAGGCCAGATCACAAGGACCCCGAAGGCTCAGAGAATGTTGGGGGAAGGGACCCACTGGAACAACTGTTGGGAGACAGATGGTAGCCTCCTGTCAAGGCCATCCAGCGTGTTCTTTAATATTGGGTTGTTTTACCTCTAAACGGCATTTTTTTTGCACACCATGTGCTAAATGGCCAGGTCACAAGGACCCTGAAGGCTCAGAGAAGGTTGGTGGAGGGGACCCACTGGAACAGCTGTTCGGAGACAGATGGTAGCCTTCCGTTAAGCGTGTTCTTTAGCGTGCACAGGGTATGGCTCTCTCCCGCACATGGGGCCAAGGCTTAACGTCCCATCCGACGGACGGCTGCCTTTACCAAGCCCATCGGTGCCGCCTACAGACCGTGGGAAGGGCGAGGAGTTTTGCGGAGATAAATCTCAACGCTGACCCAACTGGGACTCGAACCTGGGAACTACAGATTACGAGCCTGGCGCACTACTGACTGAGCCAGTCCTGCCCTGTTGGGGGAAGAGGATCCATGGGTCCCCTGTCCACAACCTTCTCTGAACCATTCTGGTCCTTTTGACCTGGCCATTACCCCCCCTCCCCTGGGGCGGGGGTGGCTCAGTCGGTAGTGCGCCAGGCTCGTAATCTGTAGTTCCCAGGTTCGAGTCCCAGCTGGGTCAGCGTTGAGATTTATCTCCGCAAAATTCCCCGCCCTGCCTACGGTCATTAGGGGACACCGATGGGCTTGGAAAGACCGCCATCCATAGGATGGGACGTTAAGCAGTGGCCACGTGTACGGGAGAGCCATACCCTGTGCACATTAAAGAACACGCTGGATGGCCTTGACACGAGGCTACATCTGTCTCCCAACACTGTTCCAGTGGGTCCCCTCCCCCAACCTTCTTTGAGTCTTCGGGGTCCATGTGACCTGGTCATTTAGCCCATGGTGTGCAAAAAAGTGCCACTCAGAGGTAAAACAACCCAACGTTAAAGAACACGCTGGATGGCTTTGACGGGAGGCTACCATCTGTCTCCCAACAGTTGTTCCAGTGGGTCCCCTCCCCTAACCTTCTCTGAGCCTTCGGGGTCCTTGTGACCTGGCCATTTACCCCATGGTGTGCAAAAAAGTGCCGCTCAGAGGTAAAACAACCCAACGTTAAAGAACACGCTGGATGACCTTGAAGGGAGGCTACCATCTGTCTCCCAACAGCTGTTCCAGTGGGTCCCCTCCCTCAACCTTCTCTGAGTCTTCGGGGTCCATGTGACCTGGCCATTTAGCCCATGGTGTGCAAAAAATGCCGCTCAGAGGTAAAACAATCAACCAATTTTCCCCCACATTTCTGAACCCTTAGGGTCCTTGTGACCTGGCCATTTAGTCCATTCTGCGCAAGGTCTGACGCTCTGAGGTAAAACAACCCAACGTTAAAGAACACGCTGGATGGCCTTGACGGGAGGCTACCATCTGTCTCCCAACAGCTGTCCCAGTTGGTCCCCTCCCCCAACTTTCTCTAAGCCTTCGGGGTCCATGTGACCTGGCCATTTAGCCCATGGTGTGCAAAAAAGTGCCACTCAGAGGTAAAACAACCCAACGTTAAAGAACACGCTGGATGGCTTTGACGGGAGGCTACCATCTGTCTCCCAACAGCTGTTCCAGTGGGTCCCCTCCCCTAACCTTCTCTGAGCCTTCGGGGTCCTTGTGACCTGGCCATTTACCCCATGGTGTGCAAAAAAGTGCCGCTCAGAGGTAAAACAACCCAACGTTAAAGAACACGCTGGATGACCTTGACGGGAGGCTACCATCTGTCTCCCAACAGCTGTTCCAGTGGGTCCCCTCCCCCAACCTTCTCTGAGTCTTCGGGGTCCATGTGACCTGGCCATTTAGCCCATGGTGTGCAAAAAATGCCGCTCAGAGGTAAAACAATCAACCAATTTTCCCCCACATTTCTGAACCCTTAGGGTCCTTGTGACCTGGCCATTTAGTCCATTCTGCGCAAGTGACGCTCTGAGGTAAAACAACCCAACCCATTTCCCCCAACCTTTTCTGAACCCCTAGGGTCCTTGTGACCTGCCCGTTTAGACCACTGTATGCAAAAAATTGCGACTTAGACGTAAATCAACAGACAAAAATCTGAATTGAAAGAAAAATAGTTTAAAGTTAACAAACTCTAATGTAATCAACCTTTCCCATATTTCCAGGATTTACAATCTGCATTGATCATTTGAAATCATCCAATAAATCTTTTAACTCAAAAAACACCCCTGGGGCGGGGGTGGCTCAGTCGGTAGCGCGGCAGGCTCGTAATCTGTAGTTCCCAGGTTCGAGTCCCAGCTGGGTCAGCGTTGAGATTTATCTCCGCAAAATATTCCCGCCCTGTCCACGGTCAGTAGGAGACACCGATGGGCTTGGAAAGGCCGTCGTCCGTCGGATGGGACGTTAAGCCGTGGTCCCGTGTGCGGGAGAGCCATACCCTGTGCACGTTAAAGAACACGCTGGATGGCCTTGACGGGAGGCTACCATCTGTCTCCCAACAGCTGTTCCAGTGGGTCCTCCTCCCCCAACCTTCTCTGAGCCTTCGGGGTCCTTGTGGCCTGGCCATTTAGCCAATGGTGTGCAAAAAAGTGCCGCTCAGAGGTAAAACAACCCAACGTTAAAGAACAAGATGGATGGCCTTGACGGGAGGCTACCATCTGTCTCCCAACAGCTGTTCCAGTGGGTCCCCTCCCCCAACCTTCTCTGAGCCTTCGGGGTCCTTGTGGCCTGGCCATTTAGCCAATGGTGTGCAAAAAAGTGCCGCTCAGAGGTAAACAACCCAACGTTAAAGAACAAGATGGATGGCCTTGACGGGAGGCTACCATCTGTCTCCCAACAGCTGTTCCAGTGGGTCCCCTCCCCCAACCTTCTCTGAGCCTTCGGGGTCCTTGTGGCCTGGCCATTTAGCCAATGGTGTGAAAAAAAGTGCCGCTCAGAGGTAAACAACCCAACGTTAAAGAACAAGATGGATGGCCTTGATGGGAGGCTACCATCTGTCTCCCAACAGCTGTTCCAGTGGGTCCCCTCCCCCAACCTTCTCTGAGCCTTCGGGGTCCTTGTGGCCTGGCCATTTAGCCAATGGTGTGCAAAAAAGTGCCGCTCAGAGGTAAAACAACCCAACGTTAAAGAACAAGATGGATGGCCTTGACGGGAGGCTACCATCTGTCTCCCAACAGCTGTTCCAGTGGGTCCTCCTCCCCCAACCTTCTCTGAGCCTTCGGGGTCCTTGTGGCCTGGCCATTTAGCCAATGGTGTGCAAAAAAGTGCCGCTCAGAGGTAAAAAACCCAACGTTAAAGAACAAGATGGATGGCCTTGACGGGAGGCTACTATCTGTCTCCCAACAGCTGTTCCAGTGGGTCCCCTCCCCCAACCTTCTCTGAGCCTTCGGGGTCCTTGTGGCCTGGCCATTTAGCCAATGGTGTGCAAAAAAGTGCCGCTCAGAGGTAAAACAACCCAACGTTAAAGAACAAGATGGATGGCCTTGACGGGAGGCTACCATCTGTCTCCCAACAGCTGTTCCAGTGGGTCCCCTCCCCCAACCTTCTCTGAGCCTTCGGGGTCCTTGTGGCCTGGCCATTTAGCCAATGGTGTGCAAAAAAGTGCCGCTCAGAGGTAAACAACCCAACGTTAAAGAACAAGATGGATGGCCTTGACGGGAGGCTACCATCTGTCTCCCAACAGCTGTTCCAGTGGGTCCCCTCTCCCAACCTTCTCTGAGCCTTCGGTGTCCTTGTGGCCTGGCCTTTTAGCCAATGGTGTGCAAAAAAGTGCCGCTCAGAGGTAAACAACCCAACGTTAAAGAACAAGATGGATGGCCTTGACGGGAGGCTACCATCTGTCTCCCAACAGCTGTTCCAGTGGGTCCTCCTCCCCCAACCTTCTCTGAGCCTTCGGGGTCCTTGTGGCCTGGCCATTTAGCCCATGGTGTGCAAAAAAGTGCCGCTCAGAGGTAAACAACCCAACGTTAAAGAACAAGATGGATGGCCTTGACGGGAGGCTACCATCTGTCTCCCAACAGCTGTTCCAGTGGGTCCTCCTCCCCCAACCTTCTCTGAGCCTTCGGGGTCCTTGTGGCCTGGCCATTTAGCCCATGGTGTGCAAAAAAGTGCCGCTCAGAGGTAAACAACCCAACGTTAAAGAACAAGATGGATGGCCTTGACGGGAGGCTACCATCTGTCTCCCAACAGCTGTTCCAGTGGGTCCTCCTCCCCCAACCTTCTCTGAGCCTTCGGGGTCCTTGTGGCCTGGCCATTTAGCCAATGGTGTGCAAAAAAGTGCCGCTCAGAGGTAAACAACCCAACGTTAAAGAACAAGATGGATGGCCTTGACGGGAGGCTACCATCTGTCTCCCAACAGCTGTTCCAGTGGGTCCTCCTCCCCCAACCTTCTCTGAGCCTTCGGGGTCCTTGTGGCCTGGCCATTTAGCCAATGGTGTGCAAAAAAGTGCCGCTCAGAGGTAAAACAACCCAACGTTAAAGAACAAGATGGATGGCCTTGACGGGAGGCTACCATCTGTCTCCCAACAGCTGTTCCAGTGGGTCCTCCTCCCCCAACCTTCTCTGAGCCTTCGGGGTCCTTGTGGCCTGGCCATTTAGCCCATGGTGTGCAAAAAAGTGCCGCTCAGAGGTAAAACAACCCAACGTGAAAGAACACGATGGATGGCCTTGACGGGAGGCTACCATCTGTCTCCCAACAGCTGTTCCAGTGGGTCCCCTCCCCCAATCTTCTCTGAGCCTTCGGGGTCCTTGTAGCCTGGCCATTTAGCCCATGGTGTGCAAAAAAGTTCCGCTCAGAGGTAAAACAATCCAACCCAATCCAATCTAAAAACAACCCCAAATTCATTGATATCATAACGATTTCAAAACGCTTCGAAAACATGAAAAAAAAAAAAACCCATCAACCCTATTCCACTCTTATTAAGGCGAAGAAAGAAACCCCCAATAATAAGAAAGAAATCGCGAAACGTACTGCCGTTAAAAATAAAGCCATATATCAAGAAGCAGTTTTTGTTTTAAAGATGCGTTTTAACCGGCATAAAAACCTTCGAAAGCCTCTTCTAATGCTCGCACGAGCTTACACGCACACACACAACCAGAAAAGGAGCCAAGTATCGTGTGCGTCTGCGCACGCATCAACAATTAATGACCACCGACCGCTCGTCGTGACCCCTCACCGCCCCAAAGCGCGCGCCGCGGCGAGCCCCCAAGCCCAGGGCAGATCGATAGAAATCCGGTTATCGAAAATCAAACACAAAACCAAAAACAGCGTCGCAGTTTTATTACACCCGGGGAATAGTTGGGAGGCTGGGAAGGAAGAAGAGGAGGAAGAGAAGGGGTGAGGTAGGCCCCGGTCAGTTGCTATGGCAACCGATCCATTCTCCCAATTAACCGTCGATAAATCAATCGGCGTTCGCGAGGGCAGACACTTACGGGCGGATTAATTGAAGCCGGCGGGATGCTGGCAGGCTCGCCTCTCCCGCGGAGCATGACGGGAAGGGCGGGGGTGAAGGGAGCAAGACGGAGGGGGGGGGGGGGGGAGTTCGCGTGGGAAAGCCACAGATAGCGTGGCTGCCTGCATCCCTCTCTGGCTGTGTTCCTTCTGCCAGCCTGCAGAGGCTGAATCTAACGGGCTTAAACATCTCTACATCTTTCGTCACTGGCGCGAGAGCTCGCTACGAGAGAGCATTGGCGCGGGATGCTGAGGGGAGGGATGCTCCGGATACGGAATGAGCGTTTCGATGGTGGATGGAGATGACTTTTGCGTTTTCTCTTTTAACAATGGCAGGAATGGCTCTACCAAGATTATCGCAGAGACGGACTCATATCGGCGTAAAGGT